>CM053505.1:31779322-32237571 GCA_028627145.1 Eidolon dupreanum | reverse complement strand
TTACTGATGGACATTTAGGTTGCTTCCGTATCTTGGCCACTACAAATAATGCTGCAATGAACAGGACAGCATAGGAAATATAGTTAATAATATTGTAATAACTATGTATGGTGCCACGTGGGCACTAGACTAATCATGGGATCACTTCCTAAGTTATACAAATGTATAATCACTATGCTGTACACTGGAAACTAGTATAATATTGAATGTCAACTCTAATTGAAAAATAAATAAATAAATAAAACATATACTTACCATGAAAAAAAAATACTGGCAGTCAAGGGGAGAAAGGAATGAAGCTGTAATGATTGCTACAGAAATAATCTCTGAGTGTTCTCAGATGAAAAAGAATACTGTTTTTTTCCTTCACATATGGACAAATTAGTATAGTAGAGAAATAAAATAGACATGTATTTTTAAATGCACATGTGTTGCATAATGATGTTTCAGTTGATGACAGACCCCATATATGATGGTGGTCCTATAATAGAGTTGAAAAATTTCTATCATCTAGTGATGTCATAGCCATTGTAATGTTATAGTACAATTCAATACTCACATGTTTGTGGTTAGGCTGGTGTAAACAAACCTACTGTTCTACCAGTCATATAAAAGTATAGCAATTTAAGTAGGCACAGTACCTAATACCTGATAACAATAATAAACGACTATGTTGCAGTTTTATATAGCTATTATTATACACTTTTATCATTATTTTAGAGTGTACTCTTTTCACTTATAAAAAATGTAAAACACTATGCCATGTTATGCCAGCAGCAGCCTCATATATGTGTTTATTGTGTCTCTTGATTGCATCATTTTCTCTTGTGCTTGACTTAATCTCTTGTGGTTTTGTTAATCATGGTCCCTAAGCATACAAAATCCATTGATAATGTTGCCAGTAAGAGGCCATGTCAAGTGATTGACCTGGAAATGGAATTAAAGGTGATGAAGGACCATGAAGTTGGAAAATCAGTGATGGTTACTGCCTGCCAGTCAAGCACGTCCCATTCCACCACAGCTACGATCTTGAAGAACAAGAACAAAGTGATGGAAGCTGCTAAAGCATATACTTCACTGAAGAGATAGGACTAACAAAAATGTGAGAAAGGCCTAAATCAGACATGGAGAAACTTCTAATGATCTAGATTGAAGACCAGACACAGAAGCATATCCCTCTCAGCACCATGATGATAATGGCCAAAGCAAAAAGTTTGTTTATGATATTGAAAGAAGAAGCTATACATGACCATAATGTTGAATTTACTGCTAGCTTTGGGTGATTTAAATGATTCAAGAATTATTATTCATTACATAATGTGAAAGTGAATTATGAATCTATAAGTACTGATGTGAAGGCAGCTGAAGACTTTTTGGAAACTCTAAGTAAGCTGATCGTGGAAGAAGATTACTTGCCAGAGCAAATATTCAATATGAATGAAACTTCCCTATTCTTAAAACAGATGCCTGAAGTGATTTTTATCCATAAGGAGGCCAAATCAGTGCTAGGTTTTAAGACTTTTAAGGACAGAATAACAGTCTTTCTTGGGAACACTGTTTCAGGCTACAAATTGAAACTCTTTGTGATCTGGCACAGTGAAAATCCCCGGGGCCTTCAAGCATATCAATAAGCACACACTGCCAGTGTATTATAAGATCAATAAAAAGTCATGGATGACCCAGCTCTTCTTTCAAGATGTCCTCCTGAATTGCTTTGTCATTGGAGAAGTTCTCTTTTTAAAAATAACATATCTTTCAAGATTTTGTTTATTGCATAGAAACTTTTAAGACCTCCTACTGAGGAGGACCTTTGCCTAGGCTTTTGCTGCAACAGAGGAAGACACTTAGAAGACACTGATGTAATTTTGGAAGGATTACAACATCTCTGACTACATCAAAAATCTTGCTTGGGTTTGGGATAATGTCACCAAGGAGTGTATGAATGGCATCTGGAAGAAGATACTCCAGAGCTTCACCCACACCTTTGAAGGATTTGCTAAGGATGAAGAAGATGCAAAAAAAAATCAACAAATCTGTGATTGAGATGGCAGACAACTTTAACCTGGGTATGGATGAGAGCAACATTGAAGAGCTCATAGAGGCAGTCCCTGACGTATTGACTAATGAATTGTTGGAATTGGAACAGGAACACTTAGCTGAAGAAGAGAAAAAATAAACTGCTGGAAAAAAAGAAAAATTCCCCAAAACAAATTCACAGTGAAGGGTTTAGCAGAAGCTTTTGCATACCTCAACAAACTCCTTGAAATGTTTGAAAACATGGGCCCCAACACTGAAAGGTTTTCATTAATAGAGAGGAATTTCATGGTGTTTTGTCTGCTTACAAGCAAAACTGTTATGCAAAAAAGAAACAAATCAAGCAAACCACCATGGACATATTTCTAAAAAGAGTGACACCTCCTCAAGAAGAGCCTGAGGCAGATCCTATAGGAGGTATTCCAGAAGAAAGCATTCCTGTCATAGGAGAGGATAGCTCCATGTTTGTTATTGCCCCTGAAGACCTTCTAGTGGGACAAGATGTGGAGGTAGAAGATACTGATATTAATTATCCTGATGCTGTGTAGGCCTAGGCTAATGTGTGTTTGTGTCTTAGCTTTTAACAAAATGTTTAAAAAGTAAAAATAAATAAATAAATAAATTTTAAAATAGAAAAAAATCATAGAATAAAGATATAAAGAAAAATATTTTTGTACAGCTGTACAATGTGTTCGTGTTTTAAGCTTAGCATTATTACAAAGGTCAAAAAGTTAAAGAAATTAAGTTTATAAAGTAAAAGGTTATAATAAGCTAAGGTTAATTTTTTATTGAAGAAAAAAATTTTTATAAATTTAGTGTACCCTAGTGTACAGTGTTTATAAAGTCTACAGTAGTGTATAGTAACACCCTAGACCTTCATATTCACTCACCACTCACTAACTGATTCACCCAGAGCAACTTCTAGTTCTGAAAACTTCATTCATGGTAGTGCCCTGTACAGGTGTACCATTTTTTATCTTTTATACTATATCTTTACTGTAACTTTTTTATGTTTAGATATGTTTTGATACACAAATACTCATTGTGTTACAATCTGTGTATTATATGATGTTTTCACAATGATGAAATCACCTAACACATTTCTCAGAACGTATTCGTGTCATTAAGCAACATGACTGTAGAGTTAAAAGAACTATAGCTTCTGCTCAATGGATCCAAATGTTAATGGACTTCATAACTAAAATCATTTAATGGCAACAAATGATGGAAGCAATTCTCAATTTTACGGCAGTTTTCATAATTCACCTTACTGAGAGAGGGGACTGTAGGACTCATCCAATTGGTGCCATGGGGCCCAGAGTATGGTTCAAATATCAGAGACCAAATACAAAGTGGACTACAAGAAAGTTTTCAGCTTTCCTGAGGTTGCTAGTTAACAAACCGAAGATCTTTGTTTATTTGCTCTTCCATGAGCTATGTATCCTTTCAAGTTTCTTAAACAGGATATAATAGAATGATAACTATGGAATGCAAATAGCTAAACTTTAAGTTCTTGGGTGAATATGAACCTCAAACTACCTCCCAACTATTCTTCCTAATTGTTCCAACAACAAGAGGAAAAGCAGTAAATGTCTTTTTCTTTATTCTTATAAAGATATCAACTGAGTGTTGCCAGACTGTCTTTATAGAGCTGACAAGCTGTTACACTAGGGGAAAATAAAACAAACACCACAATACACACTCTTCAAAGTCTTCAACTTACCAGTCCAATTTACAATGACCCTAAGGTGTAAGTACAAAAGAGGTGCCTGGCACTCTTGATACTTTGCACCTTCCAATCTCCTACAGAGATGATCCCCCTGTATGCTCATCTCCTATAACACTGTTCATGTGAGATACATATTAAAATGCCCCCAGGTATATAGACAAGAGGATGTCAGATATGTAACTAGAGAAGGTAAATGGACTATGAAACCAGGATGATCATATAAAAAAAGAAACCAGCTTTGTCATCTTTCATATTGGTTTTTGTTTTGTTTTGTTTTTTCAAAGGTATCCCCAAAGCCCAACCCCTTTGTTGTTAACTCTCCTACCTCACATGTCAGTTCTGTCATGTGAGCCTTAGGCAAATGAATTAGCTCTCTGACTCTGTTTTCTTCTCTGTAAACTGGGGATAATAATAATATTTACCTCTTAGGGTTTCTGTGGTAAGAAGGTATGTTAATAAAGAACAATACAGTGCCTAGATCATAGGAATTTGATATTCAATCAAGAGTAGATATTATTATTATTGTTATTATTGTTATTATTATTTTTATTATTCATTTATCTAAGGGACAGGGTAAATTAGTCAGTTGCATCAGCCAAGACAAAGTAGGCCTAAACTTAAGATAAGACAGCCATGAGTCATAAGTTTCTTTCTTTATTACACTGGCAACTTGCTTGCTTTCCCCTTGGCTTCCGAATTTTTTTAAAAAAAACTGCTTGTATTCAAATTATGTCTCTACCACTTACTCTCTATGTGACATTCATTAAATTATTTAACCTCTCTGTCTCAGTTCCTTCACTTATAAAAAGAGTATAAGAATAACACCTGTGAGATAAAATCATTGTGAGGATTAAATGGGTTATCTCACATGAAATCCTTAAAACAATGCCTTCTAGAAAGACTGAATAGGACTGGGGCAAGATTGAGGAAAGCCAGGGAAAGTCAATCTTAAAGATGAGGGAACTGGAATACAAAGAGGTTAACTAACTTGTCTAAAATCACAGCTAGAAGTGGTGGGTCCAGGATTTAAGCATAATCTGAATGCACTTTTTCTTAGGGTTTTTCCCCCTCAGTTATTGCTCAATTCTCCCATGCATTTAACTGCCTCCTTCACTATTGTATATTCATTGGTCTTCAAATGTACCTTGTGCCAACATACCGTAGCACACACCATATCCTTTGCTTGAAATGTCCTTTCCCATTCATTTATACCTCTCTTAATCAAGCTTAAATAAAATTCCACCTTGCAAAACTGAGTCCCACCGACTTGATCTCCAGCCCAAATTCTCTCTTGCCACTTGACTCTGGAATTCTCCGTGTCTACATCAAACCCTTAACATTACCACTAGTGATTAATACTTACTGAGTGCCTACTGTGTACTTAGGTATCATGCTAAGCAGTTAAATGCATGATCATATTTCATCCTCCCAAGAAGCTTAGAATTAAGTACTTTTATTAGCAGCCTCATTTTATAGATGAGGAAACTGAAGCTCAGTAAGGCTAATAATTGGCTATTAAATGGAGGAGATAGGGTTCCAATCCAGGCCATGTAATTCTCAAGACCACACTCTTCCCTACATTTCACCGACTGGTGTCCTTAGGCTTCTCTTCATTTGTCCCTCTCAGTTCCTCAGCTTGATTCTGAGCTAATTGAGGGGAACAACTGGATCTTATTGATCTTTATAATTCATGTGCCTAGTAGCATAGTGCTTAGCAAGTATTATAAATATATATTTAATAAGAATCAACTTCCAACTTAATCCTTAATTTCACCTTGAAAATCAAACAGAAACAAACATGAATCATGTTTATGAATGAAATTAGGCAAGGTAGTGTGACTTAATCAGCAATTCCAGTAGTCATTAGTGGAAGGGTGATGTCTACATATTCTGGAACCTGAGATAAGCTTCTTTTTTGTTCTTCTCTCTTTCTTTCATCACTCACTCATTCAACAAACTGTAACAGAGGTAAAAAAAAACATGCATAGGGTGCTGTGGAAGCATAGAGAAAAGAGCTGACTAGGGAAGTGGGGTGGACAGGGGGAGGGTGTTGGGAAGGTTTCTCAAAGAAGGTGGCATAGCCCTATTCAGCAGCCACTGCAGTACCATTTCAACTTGGATGCGTAATAAATGGCAGCAATAATACCGTTACCTAAATAAATAATGGAAATGGAATAGAGTTTGCAGAGATCACTTGATTTTAAAATTTTTAGTGAAAGCAAGTTAGGGAAAGGATCTTGAATTTTAAGGGCAGGAGATTCACCAGGGCTTAAAGCATAGGTTCTTTATAAAAAGTAGAAGATAGGAGATAATAAAAGAATCCCCAAGTATTGAATGTCCCTTTACTTACCAGATATTTAATGTAGATTATTTTATTTAGTTCCCAAAGAAATCATGTGAGATAAGTCTTTTCTCTGATTTTATGGTAATAATGCTGATCACAGGAAGATGAATTGACTTAAAAGTTGTGAAGATTAGTTTGATTCCAGTTTTCATGTTCTCTCCAAGAATACTGGTAGCAAACTATAATATAGAATTTATTAATTACAAAGCATGTTTCTTAGAGTGTTACATGTATTAAGTTGTTTAATCCTCTCAATACCCACAATGAGATAGGTACTAGTATTACCATTATTTTACAGATAATGAAATTGTCTGTCAAACTGCAAGGAATTAAGCAATTTGAACTAGATCACACAGCAAAGAAAATGATGGAGCCAGAATTTAAACACCAGTCATCTGTATCTTAAACTGTGTACATTAGGTAGCTTCCACTATGTTAAGCCTAGGTAGAAGAAGGCACTTGCCTTCTCAATTCTGCCAGGCCATTAGCACAAATTCTTCCCGTGAAGGTGACTGACTAAGGTAATTATGATAGAGAGTAGGAAAAGATATCTGAATTCAAGAGAGGAAATCAGCATTTTTATTTTCTTTTTTTCTTCCCCTGCTTTACCCCAAAGTCAGAAAAATAGATGTGTGGCAGCCTACGGGCATAGAGGTTACAAACTGCTTCCTTGCCCCTGTTCCTGAATCTGACAAGGGCAAAATCAGTCTTTTCAGGATTACACCATAATTAATCTCCTCAACCTCATCCTAGAGAAATGCACAATTATTGGTGCTAGAGCCTTACATTTCTCCTCAATTCACCCTATTTACTGCCCAGGATGAGTACCATGTCAATGAGGAATACCAGAGTTACCTCATAGTGGGGTTGTCCCCCTTACGGAAGCTTGATCTTATATAGATTCCTGTTTCCTCTTTGTTAGTGTGGTAGAGCAGAAGCTAGGTGAGGAGAGACTTGACATTTTCTAGTTCTGAACTGCAGGGACCCAAGGTAAGGGGCGAAAGGGTATGCTATACCAAAGCAAGCCCCATGAAAACTCTCTTTCCTTATAGCAACAAACCTGTTGATTTGCCCTGACATATCAAAATAAATACGCCCCCTTTCCCCCTTACTATGCAACTTAACTTTCATTTATGTAGCGTTGTTTTTGACAAAGTAGCTGACCATATGTTATCAGCATTTGTCATGTCACTTTGGGGAATGAGTTTCAGTGATGGTTGTTATTTGGTTTTAATGGATAACCAAGTAGAACAGATAGGAGCCTAGTCCAGACTGTATCTCCTGAAGGCACTTCTATCTGACATGCCAATACCTCACTGCATGCTACTCAATGACATTCAACTCAGGTTCTCCCATATATTTGGAACTGAATGTATCACACCAGAGCCCCCATTGAGCTGTCAGAGACACCCCCTGCTTACATAGGCATACACTAGTTGAAGTGGGAACACCCCATCCTATCATGAATAAGAAGTGAACCATATACTTATTTTCCCCTTATCCAGTCTGCAAGGCAGTAGAGAATGGTTTGTAACAAGCAAGATAATTTCCATTCTAAGTGTATTCTGCAGCTTGACTCTATTATACCTTTAATTAAATCAGTGTTGTGGAACCTACCCTCAATAGAGGTGAGAGTGGGTGGTTAGTTCAGAGGATTTCTGAGAGAATAAAGGGCTTTTCCAACCTGTAGGCAGAGAAAAGTGTTGGCATAAACAAAGCCAGCAGCAACTACTGTGGAAAAGGAAAAAGGGAGAAGAAAGGGGGAGGGGAAGAAGATAAGAAGTGTGAGAGCAAGTGCAATATTGGATAGCCAAGACCAGAGAGAAGGTAAAGGATGAAACAGCTGCTGGTCAAGCCTCATAGCACAGAGCTGAAATATCTGTTTTTTTTTCCTCTCAGAAATAGCCAGATCAGTGAGTACATTAAGGACCTCATTGAGCAGAACTGTGGCTATAGCTACTGAAGCTATGGAGTGGGGGAAGCAAAAGACAAACTACTGGGTGTAGGAATGACAAGGGGCCAGGGGTGCAGGAAGATAGAGAATAGAAGGAAAAATACAACAATCTTTAAGGTAATTGTAGAAAAACATAAAAGTGAGATTCAGATGTTGACATTTCCTTTGCATTTCAATGTCAGAGTCTCATGGGGGAAGAAAGAATTGCATAATCCTCAAGGTGAATGGGAGACACGTGCAAAACCACTGAGGGGAAGAGAAAACATCAGTAAACCATTCAAATGATGATTTGTTGTCAGTATTAGATGCTCGGTGATATAAGTAAATATTCACACAGAGACTGTGTGGTGGGAACATTAATAATTCATACATTGGGATGCTTCGTAGGGATCTATTTGCTATGATTCTAATCTGAAATATGACAGAATTTTATGTAAGTTAGAGGCCCTAGGACAACTGCATGTGAGATTAGAAATAAAGCTACAAAGGAGAGACTTAGATAAATTTTATAACTAAGGAAATTAGTTAATTAAATTCTCCCCTTGACAGATAAAGACACTGGCTCAGAAAAGAGAGGCATTTGCCCAGTGATGTACTGTGGGATCTGGGCTTTTAGGCCAGGAACTTGTATTTACTTCCATATATTTGGTCACTAGTGCCCTCTGTGTGGGTCCAGAACTGAGTAGAATTGGGACAAAGAGACACTAGAACCAAATGTAATCCCCCACCCCTACTCCCATCTTCAGGAAGCAGGGAGTAGATAGATCCTGAGATAGGCGATAAGCAAAAGAAAAAAAAATACCTGTGAGAAAGTCTTGGCCATCTAGCAAGAGAGAAATAGGCTCTTCATCTCATTATCCAAATTAATTAAATGGAAAAAGTATCAAATAGCATGGAGCCAAAATGATGCTCTAGTATCATCTACAAATTAAAAAGTATTTTTTTAGATACTTCTATGTATTTCACATGAGAGATGTAAGTGAGGCATGATACTTAATTTGCTCTCTCAAGGGAGATCTCTATGTGGGTGGGGAAACCAGCTCTAGCAAGTAAATTTGGCTACCAAAAGGCCTGAATTTTCCAGGTCAGTCCTCATTTAAAATATTCAGCTCCATGATCCCCTTTACATATTCATAGTTGCAAAAAAACATTTCTTAAACCACTTGGCTTAGAAATTTCAGTTACTCATTTACTCAGCATATATTAATTGGGTGTCTACTGTGTGGCAAGCACTGTACAAGGTACTGGGATACAATTATGAACAAGACACAGTCCCTGGCTTCATGGAGCTCACAGTCTGGTGAGAGACACAGCTGACTAAACACACCATTACAGTCATGGGATAAGTGTCATAATAAAGTGAAACATACAGTGCTATAGGAGAATAGAGGAGGGGACACTTTTATGCCTCTTGGAAACTGAAAAGACTTCTGAGGAGGTGATGGCTAAGGTAAGGACTGAAGGACAAATAGAAATTAACAAGGCAAAAGAGAAAGTGAGAAAGGGGATAGAAAGATATTCTTGGCAAAAAGAATAGCACAAGCAAAGTAACTAAGACAAGAAAGCAAAATATGGAAGTTATTTAAGATAAATTAAGTTCTAAATTGTGGATTGCAAACCTTAAGTTTATTACAAGGTCAGAAAGAGGAAAAATTTAAGTTTTTTCAGGGGTGGAAGGAGGGTGAGTGGGAATGAAGACTGGAAGAAATTCTAAAAACTGAAAATTGGCAAATATAATTTTAACTTAAAAAATTATTCCACAAATTAATGATTAGTGTGTTTGATGTTAATCCAGTTCCGTATTTCTAAATGTATTGTTAATGAACTGGTTTAAAAAACATATTTTTTAAAAAAGCAGAGCTCACCAAGTATTAGCCATGGCAGGATAACTTCATTTTCCCTATTTATGGGATAACTAACTCAGGGAAATGCTATAAACAGGATGCGTCTGAGGATCATACAGGTCTCTTCTGATATCTTTTTCTTTATTATTATTTTTTTTCCATTATAGTTGACACTCAATATATTAGTTTCAGGTGTATGACACAGTGATTAGACATTTATAAAATTTACAAAGTGATCTCCCTAATTAGTCTAGTACCCATCTGTCACTATACATAGTTATTACAATATTATTGACCATATTCCCTATGCTGTGTTTTACATCCTCATGACTATTTTGTAACTGTCAATTTGTACTTCTTAATCTCTTCACTTTTTTCACTCAGCCCCCAACCCCCTCCCATCTAAAAACCATCACTTTGTTCTCTGTACCTATGAGTCTGTTTTTCTTTTGCTTGTTTATTTGTTTGTTTGTTTTTGATTCCACATATAAGTGAAATCATATGGTATTTGTCTTTCTCTGTATGACTTACTCCACTCAGCACAATACCCTCTAGGTCCTTCCATGTTGTTGCAGTTAGTAAGATTTAATTCTCTTTATGGCTGAGTAATAGTCCATTGTATATATGTACCATGTCTTATTTATCCAGTCATCTATTGATGGACAAAATCCAAAATACTAATTCAAAAAGATATAATGCATCATTATGTTCACTGCAGCATTATTTACAATAGCCAAGATATGGAAGCAACTGATATCTTTTTCAGCAACTGGAAACAAAAAGCTGGATAATATTAGAATTTGATGGAGTCCCAACAGGGTGAATAGCCATACCCAAACATGCAAATGACAAGATATCATATATGATAGAAAACAGAATAAAGAGTCACAAAGATCTTTCTTCTCAACTAAACTGCGGTGACCATGTAATTTATCATCCAAACTGTCACATTTTGAGAGTGACAGGGGTCATATTTAACAATTATGTCAGTAAAATATACATAAACCCCAGGCAGACCACAGTATGTTGCCCCTAATTTATAATTACTTATATAAAAATTCTCTTCTTCTAAAGTTTGTATCTTCATTGGGTGTTTAATTCCATGTAAAAGCTTCCTGGTCATTCTTCCATCATTTATTAAAGACTTTAGAACCTATTCCCAGTTCCTTCTTCTCTAATGTAAATCTCATTATCATCCTCAGGAGACTTTGATGGTCACTAATCCATTTAACCCCATGGTCTCAGTTCCTTGCTCTCTTTTATTCTGGTGAAATTTTCTTTCCTACTTCAGCTATAATCACACCCTGGACTTCGTTGGCACTTGGAACTGCTCTATTTCTGAAACTTTGAACTTGAATATCCAACTGTCTGATCACACCTTCCTATCCTTCTAACTCTCTCATTCCCTTACTCCTAACTCATCAATTTCTCAATCTCATTGAGATCTTAAGTTACTTTCTTAAACCACTATAAAACCCCTGAGATAACTTTACCTCTTCACTGTCCTCACTTTGCTACTTTCTTCCCATCTTGTCTCTCCACTGCGCCCTAGAAATCAAACTTTTACATGGGTCACCTGCCCTTTCCTCACCTATCCCAGGCTAGGTATAAATGGAGAAAATCACACTAGCATGTAGGTAACTATTGCTATAATCTTGATCTTCAACTTTAGCTTGATCTTCAAGCAGCTGGATAATCCTATATAACTCCAATCAGATTCCTTTTCCAATCCCTTCAATGGCTATTTGAAACTTTCACCAAGTACTTCAAGTCCCTTACTACCCATATCTCCCAACACACTCAGTAAATGACCTTGCCTCCTATTTCACAGAGAAAGCAGAGGTCAACAGGACAAGAACTCTTCCAACTTTATTCCTGTACCTAGAAACTTATCTGGACCTTCGACTACCCTAATCTGGTCCCTAACACCTCAGAAAAAAAGGGGGTGTCTCCCTCTAACAAAAATTTATTCCCCCACATGTGCTCTTGATCACATACCCTCTGGTTTCCTTAAGAACCTCACTTCATTATCTTTTTCCTTTTCTGTACCTTCAACATCTCCCTCTCTACTGAAACAGCTCCTTTGAATGTCTACAATGACTACGTGGACACGTCATTTCTTTCAAAATTTGTTTAACGTATTTTGAAATAATTACAGATTCACAGGAAATTGCAAAGATAGTACAGAGTGGTCCTGTGTACCCTTCACCCAGCTTCCCCCAATGATTACATCTTAATTATAGTACAATATCAAGAGGAAATTGACATTGGTACAGTGTGTGTGGATAGTTTAATATCATTTTATCATATATGTTGATTTCTGCAACAGCTAATGCAACCAAGATATTGAACTGTCATAAAGATCTTTCTCACATTGGCTTTTTATATTCACACTCACCTCCTCTTTACCTCATCATCCCTAACTCCTGGTAAACACTAAGCTGTTTTTCATCTCTATAATTTTGTGATTTTGAGAATATTATATAAATGGAATCATACAGTATGTGACTTTGTGAGACTGACTTTTTTCACTCATCATAATTCCTTTGATATCCATCCAAGTTGTTACATGTATCACTATCACTAGTTCATTCATTTTCATTGGTAAATAGTATTTCTTTAAATTATTTTGGTTGTTTCCAAGTTGGGGCTCTTAACAATAAAGATTGTTTTAACTATTC
Source organism: Eidolon dupreanum (assembly GCA_028627145.1). Taxonomy (NCBI): domain Eukaryota; kingdom Metazoa; phylum Chordata; class Mammalia; order Chiroptera; family Pteropodidae; genus Eidolon; species Eidolon dupreanum. Next base: position 32,224,985 of record CM053505.1, on the reverse strand, counting down.
TAAGACCTCTGTATTTCAATATAAATTTTACAATAAAATTTTCTAATGCCAACAAACAGTCTTGCTGGGATTTTGATAGACGGCCTATTAAACCTATATAACACTTCGGGAAGAATTGTCATGTTAACTGTGACAATCCATGAACACACATGTAATTTTCAATATACAAATCTTGTACATGTTTTGTTAGATTTACAACTTTAATTTTAATTTTTGAGTGATTATAAATGGTATTGTATTTTAAATTTCAGTTTCTACACCTTCATTGCTAGTATATAGAAATACAATTGATATTTGTGGTTGATCTCATATCCAATAACTTTCATTAGTTCCAAGAGTTTTTTGTGGCTTCCTTGGGATTTTATACATAGACAATCATTTCCTCTGCAAATAGAAACAGTTTTATTTCTTCTTTTCCTATCTGTATGTTTTTTATTCCCTTATTGAACTAACTAATATTGTGTTGAATAACAGTGTCAAGAATGGATATCTTTTTCTTGTTTTGGATCTTATAACCTTTAGTCTTAAGCTATTATGATGTTAGGTGTAGGTTTTTGTATAAGTTCTTTATCAACTTGAGGATGTCTCTCTATTCTTAGTTTACTGAGAGTGTTTATCATGTATGGGAGTTGAATTTTGTCAAATGCATTTCTTCACCAATTGATTTAATCATGTGACTTTTGTTCTTTAGCCTCTTAATGTGGTGGGTGATATGGATAGATTTTCAAATATTAAACAGCCTTGCATTCCTGAAATAAATGCCACTTGTCCTTCTGTCAGTAAGTTTCTAGTTTGATTCCATAGAAATCATAGAACACATTTTGTATGATTTCACTTCTGTTAAATTTGTCAAGGTTTGTTTTATAGCTCAGGATATGGACTCTCTTGGTATATGTTCTTTGAGCACATGAAAAGAATGTGTATGCTAATGTTTGGGAGTGAAATGCTCTATAAACATCAATTAGATCCTGATGGTTGATGATGTTATTGAGTTCTTCTATATACTTGCTGATGTTCTGACCAGTTGTTCCATCAACTGCTAAGATAGGAGTGTTGAAGTCTCCAATTATAATTCTGGATTTCTCTATTTCTCCTTTCCGTTCCATCGATTTTTACTTCACATATTTTGTTGGTTTGTTGATGCACATTTAGAATTCTTATGTCTTCTTAGTACATTGACCCTTTATCATTATGTAATATTCCTCTTTGCCCCTAATGATTTTCTTTGCTCAGAAGTCTACTTTATCTAAAATTAATTTAGCTACTCCTGCTTTCTTTTGATTAATGTTTGCATGGTACATCTTTTTCGATATTTTTGCTTTCATCCTATGTATATCATTATATTTGAAGTGAGTTTCTTGTAGACAGCATTTAGTTAAATCATTTTTTTATTCATTTTTCCAGTCTCTGTCTTTGAACTGGTGTATTTAGACCATTTGCACCTAATATAATTATTGCTATGTAAGGGCTTAAGCTTATGATTTTATTTTTAACAAATCTATTTTTCTGTTGTTCTGGTTTTTTTTTGGTACTCTGTTTTCCCCCCTAGTCTCTATATAGGTTACTTAAACATTTTTAGTTTAGCTTAGTTTTTAATTTAAATTTTTGTATAGCATTTTAATGATTGATCTGAGTAATCCACGATATATTTATAACATCACATTCTACTGGTGTAAACATTTTTCCAGTAACAGTTAAGTGTAGAATCTTACCTCCCTTTATGCTCCTTTGCTATCCCCCATTTATAACATAATTGTCTTAAATATTTCCTTATATACATTGAGAACAACATCAATAGAATCATTTTTCTTCAATCATCATTTTTCTTCAATCTTCAAACATAATTTATAAACTCATGAAAAGGAAAGTGTAGTAGTTTTATTGGATTGTCATAACAAAGTACTACAGACTGGGTAGTTTAAACAACAGAGATTTATTTTGTCACAGTTCTGTAGGCTATAAGTCAAAAAATCAAGGTGTTTGCAGATTTGTTTCCTTCTGAAGCCTCTCCACTTGATTTTCTCTGTCCTCATATGGTCTTTATTTTACATGTATGCATGTCTGTTTTAATCTCCTCTTGTTATAAGAATACCAATCATATTGAATTAGGGTCCACCCATATGGACTTATTTTACCTTGACTACCTCTTTAAAGGTTCTATCTCCAGTCACATTCTGAGGTGCTGGGGTTTAGGGATTCAACATATGAATTTGGGGGAAAACAATTCAGTCCATTAACAGAAAGCCTATGTGTTCATCCATATTTTGCTCTTTCTGCTGTTCTTTCTTCTTCCTGATGTTCCAAGATCCCCTATTCTACAATTTTATTTCTATTTTGAAACTTCCCTTGCAATTCTTTTAAGGTAAAATAGGTCTACTAGCCACAGATTCTTTTAATTTCCTTCCTCTAAAAATGCTTTGATTTCTCCATTATATTTTCACTAGGTGGGGAATTCTGATTTCATAATTATTTTCTTTCAGCTTTCAAAAAATCTTGTGCCATTTCCTTCCGGCCTTTCTGATTTTTTATTTAAAAAAAATATACTGTCAGGGGTGGCTCCATAGTGTAGAGGTTAGCACGTCTGCTTTACATGCAGAAGATCCTGGGTTCATGTCCCAGGTGGAGCCACGGACCATACTCTGGGTGCTCCAGCCCCCCCACCGGGTGCTCTGGGGGTGCCAGGCCCCGGGTGCATGCTGCAAGCTTATGGGAGGGGGCACCCCGCCTTCAGAAATCCAGTTCTTAAGGGGAGATGGCAACATCCGTAGATCAGAGGTGGAAGTTGTGGGGGGAATAAAAGAGGGGGAAAAAATACTGTCATTCTAATTGTTTTTCTCATAAGAAATGCATCATTTACCTATGGCTGCATTTAAGAGTGTTTCTCTTTGTCTTTAGATTTCAGAAGTTTGGCTATGATGTGTCTTGGCATGGATTTTTTAAAAATTATGTTTGAGTTCAATTACCATCTTGAACTGTAGGTTTATGTCCTTTGCCAAATTTGGGGAAATTTTGGCCATTTTTTTCTCCAAATACTTTTTTAGCCCCACCTATTTTTCCTCTCCCTTTGGAACTCTAATGACATGGGAGTCAGTGAAGCTCTCTTTATTTATTTTTTTAGTCTATTATTCACATTGGGCATTTTTATTGCTCTGTTTTCAAGTTCACAGATTTTTTTTTCTGCCTTCTCCATTCTGACTTAAGTCTATCCACTGAATTTTTGAATTTGGTTATTGTATCTTTCAGTTCTAAAAAACTTTATTTGGTTCTTCTTTATATCTTCCATTTTATTTATGCAAATTTTGATTTCTTTGCTGAGACTTTCTATTTTTTGTTTCACGCATGTTTGTAATTTCTCATTGAAGCACTTTTATGATAGTTACTTAAAAATTTTTTAAAAATAATTCTCATATCTGTGTCATTTCATTGTTGGTGTCTGTTGATAGTCTTCTATAATTTGAATGGAGATCTTCGTTCTTGTTATGACAGATCATTTTCTTTTGAAACTTAGACATTTTTGGTATTTTGTTATGAAACTCTGGATCTTATTTAAATATTTTATTTTACAGATCTCCTCTGATACCGCTCTGATGTGGGAAGGGTGGGTGCTGACTCACTATTGCCATGCTGAAAATAAAGTCCAGTTTCCCCATAGGCTTCCACTGATATTCTGGAGAACACTGTTGAAAGTCTCCACTCTCCACAAGACTTCCTCTAACATCACTCCAGCAAGTAGAGGGTGGGATTCCTCATTCAGGTGGAAATAAAAGTTCAAGTTCCCCACATGATTTTCAATGACTCCATGGAAGAGGGATCTTGTTACCTCTTGGTGAGGATAAAAATCCAAGCTCCCTACTCAGCATTCTCTGACACCTCCTTGGCAGGGGGTGGTGTGAGGTTGGGTTCCCTGTTCTGGCCTGGCCAGGGTGGAAGTCTAGCCTCCCCTTTGGGTATTTGTTGATAGTGTTGGGTTTGAGCCACAGATTTTTCTGTGGTATTGGGTTGCAGTTTTCTCTCTTGCTACTTTTCTCCTTTCTTGATTCTTTCTTTTTTAATTTTATTTTTTTATTAAGATTATTGAGGTAACAGGTTAATACAATTATATCATTTTCAGGTATACATTATAATTTGACATTTATATTTTATTGTATGATTACCACCCAAAGTCCAGTTTCCTTCAGCTACCATATATTTGATCCCTTTTACCCACTTCACCATCCCCTTACCCCACTATATTTGACCCCCTTTACCATGTTTACCTCCCTCTTCTTTCCCCAACCCCTACCCTCTGGTAACCACTAGTGCATTGTCCATGTCCATGAGTCTCTGTTTGTTTGTCCAGTTCATTTGTTGCTTTTAGGTTTATATACCACATATAAGTGATATCATATGATTTTCAACTTTATCAGTCTGGCTTATTTCACTTAGCATGACTATTTTGAGGTTCATCCATGGTGTTGCAAATGGCGGTATTTCATCTCTTCTTATGGCTGAGTAATATTCGATTCTATAAATGTACCACAGCTTCTTTAGAAAATCATCTATCCTAGGACACTTCGGATGCTTCCATGTCCTGGCCACTGTGAATAATGCTTCTATGAACATCGGTGTGCAAAGATCTTTTTGGATATGGGTTTTCAAGACTTTGGGGTAGACACCCAGTAGAGGGATTGCTGGATCATATGGTAGATCAATTCTTAGTTTTTTGAGGAACCTCCTTATTGTTTTCCATAGTGGCTGTACCAATTTGTAGTCCCACCAGCAGTGTATACAGGTTTCTTTTTCTCTGCATCCTCTCCAACATTTGTTATTAATTCTCCTGTTGATTATAGCTATTCTAACAGTTGTGAGATGGTATCTCATTGTGGTTTTGATTTGCATTTCCCTAATAGCTAGTGATGTTGAGCATCTTTTCACATGTCTGTAGCCATTTGTATGTCCTCTGGAGAAGTGTCTGTTCAGGTCCTCTGCTCATTTCTTGATTGAATTTGTTGTTGTTGTTGTTGTTGTTGTTGTTGTTGTTATTGAGTTGTATGAGTTCTTTATATATTTTGGATATTAGGCCCATATCAGAGGCATTGCTTGCAAATATATTTTCCCATTGAGATGGTTGTCTCTTTACTTTATTAATGATTTCTTTTGCTGAGCAGAAGCTTTTTAGTTTGATATAGTCCCATTCATTTATTTTTGCTTTTATTTCACTTGCCTTTCAGGTCAAATTCATAAAATCCTCTTTATGTCCAAGGTTCTTGAGTATCTATCATTCCTGTTTTCTTCTATGCATTTGATTGTTTCAGGTCTTATATTCAGGTCTTTATAGATTTTGAGTTAATTTTGGTGGATGATGATAGAAGACAGTCTAATCTCATTCTTTTGCAGGTGGCTTTCCAATTTTCCCAGCACGATTTATTGAAGAGGCTTTCCTTTCTCCACTGTATGTTTTTGACGTTTTTGTCAAAAACTATTTGCCTATATAAATATGGGTTTACTTCTGGATTCTCAATTCTGTTCCCCTGGTCTCTGTGTCTGTTTTGCTGCCAATACCATGTCTTTTTGATTACTGTCACTTTGAGTATAATTTGAAGTCAGGCAGAGTGATGCTTCCAGCCTAGCTCATTTTTCTCAGAATGGCTTTGACAATTCGGGGTCTCTTATGCTTCTATAGAAATCTGATGATTTTTTGTTCCATTTATTTAAGAAATACAAATAAGATTTTGATGGGGATTGCATTAAATCTGTATAATGCTTTAGGCAACATCATCATTTTAACTATGATCATTCCTCCAATCCAAGAACACGGAATATCTTTCCATTTCTTAGAACCTTCTTTGACTTCTTTAATAGGGTTTTGTAGTTTTATTATATATATAGGTACTTCACATGTTTCGTTAAATTTATTCCTAGGTATTTTATTCTTTTTGTTGTAACTACAAAAGGAATTATTGTTTCCATGTCTTTTTTCTGACGCTTCATTATTAGAGTATAGGAACGCTATGGATTTTTGAATGTTGATTTTATATCCAGAGACATTACTGTATTTGCTTATTGTTTCTAATAGTGTTCTTGTGGAGTCTTTAGGGTTTTCTATATAGAGAATCATGTCATCTGCAAATAGTGACAGTTTGACTTTTTTGTTTCCTATTTGGATGCCTTTTATATCATTCTCTTGCCTGATTGCAGTCGCTAGGACCTCCAATGTTGTATTGAATAGCAATGGCAATAGTGGACAGCCTTGCCTTGCTCCTGATTTTAGAGGCAAGGTTTTTACTTTTCACCTTTAAGTATAATGTTGGCTGAGGGTTTGTCATATATGGCCTTTATTATGTTAAGGTACTTTCCTTCTACACCAATTTTGTTAAGTGTTTTGACCATAAATGATGCTGTATCATGTCGAAGATTTTTTCTGCACCTATTGATATGGTCATACAATTCTTATTTTTTAATTTGTTTATGTGGTGTATCACATTAATTGATTTGCATATGTTGAACCATCCTTGTGCCCCTGGGATGAAGCCCAATTGATCATGGTGTATAATCTTTTTAATATGTTGCTTCATTCGGTTAGCTAGTATCTTATTTAAGATTTTTACATCTGTGTTCATGAGAGATATTGGTCTGTAGTTTTCTTTCTTTGTGTTATCTTTACCAGGTTTTGGTATCAGAGTAATATTGGCCTCATAAAAAGAGTTGAGAAGTATTGCCTCCTCTCTGATTATCTGGAAGAGTTTGAGGAGAATAGGTATTAAATCTTCTTTAATGTTTGGTAGAATTCTCTAGTAAAGCCATCTGGTCCTGGACTTTAACTTTTTGGTAGACTTTTGATGATTGTTTCAATTTCCATACTGCTGATTGGTCTATTTAGACTTTCCAGTTCTTCTTGATTTAGTCTAGGAAGATTGTATTTTTCTAAGTACTGGTCCATTTCTTCTAGGTTATTAAATTTGGTGTTATATAGTTTTTCATAGTATTCTTGCATGATCTTTTGTATTTCTGCAATGTCAGTTGTAATTTCCCCTCTTTCATCCCTGATTTTGTTTATTTATGTCCTTTCTCTTTTTTCTTTAGTGAATCTAGCCAGGGGTTTGTAAATTTTACTAACCTTCTCAAAGAAACAGCTCCTTGTTGCATTTATATATTTTTTTTCAATTTCATTTATTTCTGCTCAAATCTTGAAGATTTCTTTCCCTCTGCTGAGTTTAGGCCTCATTTGTTCTTCCTTTTCCAGCTTCTTAAGATGAAGTGTTCAGTTGTTTACTTGAGCTCGTTCTTGTTTTTGAAGATAGGCCTGTAATTATATGAACTTTCCTCTTTTGACCACTTTTGCCATGTCCCAAAAGTTTTGATATGTTGTATTATCATTATCATTTGTTGCTCTGTGTCTCTTGATCTCTCTTTTTATTTCTTCCCTGACCAAGTTATTCTTCAGTAGCATGTTGTTTAATCTCCATGTATTTGTGGTTTTCCTGATTTCTTTTTGCAATCAATCTCTAGTTTCAAAGCATTATGATCAGAGAATATGGTGGGTATGATTTAAACTCTCTTATATTTGTTGAGGTTATTTCTGTGGCCCAGTACATGGTTGATTCTTGAGAATGTTCCATGTGCACTAAAGAAGAATGTATAAGCAGCTGTTTTGGGATGAAAGGCTCTGTAAATGTCAACTATGTCCAGTTGGTCTGATGTGTCATTTAAGGATGTTATTTCCTTATTGATTTTCTGTTTGAATGATCTGTCCATATCCGACAGTGGGGTATTTAGGCCCCCTACTATGATAGTGTTTTGGATTGTTTCTCCCTTGAGTTCTGTTAGTAATTGCTTTACATATTTTGGGACTCCCTGTTTGGGAGCATAGATATTAATAAGTGTTACGTCTTCTTGGTACATGATTCCCTTTATCATTATGAAGTATCCCTCAGTATCCTTTTTTACCTTTTTTATTTTGAAGTCTATTTCATCTGATGTTAGTACCGCTACTCCCGCTTTTCTCTGAATGCCATTTGCTTGACATATCATTTTTCCACCCTTTCACTTTGAGTCTATATATGTCTTTGAAGCTGAGATGTGTCTCCTGGAGGCAGCATATTGATGGGTTTTTTTTTTTTTTTTGATCCATTCTGCAATTCTGTGCCTTTTTATTGGTGAGTTCAGTCCATTTACATTTAAGGTGATTATTGAAATATGAGGTCTTTTTATAGCCATTTTATCTTTTGCTTTCTGGTAGGTCGGTGTTTCCATTGCTTCCTTGTCCTTGTGTTTCTGTTTTCTTTATTTTGGTTTCCTTTTGTGGGTTTTGCCTCTGATTCTTCTTGTTTTATGTTATATACTTCAGTTCTGCATCTTTGGTGTGTGGTTACCATTATGACATTATGAATAGAAAAGGATAGTTATATATATATATATATCTCCATCTATTTTCTTCTGTGTGTACCTTATCTCCTTTCCCCTTTGCAAATTTGGATCTTTGAATCCTTCACTTTTCAGTCATTGTCATCTCAGTTTATTCCTATGTATGCTGAACGTCATTAATATCTTGCTATAGCATTTCTTTTCTTATTATTTAAGCTTATAATGCCCTCTTCTTAGTAATGGTTGCACTCCTCTGCTTCTATTTGCCTTATAGTCACTTTACTCCTGATTATGTATTTTTTTGTTTTGTTTTGTTATTTTGTTTTAGGTGAGCTGACCCTTTTCAATATTTCCTGTAGTGCAGTCTCATAGTGGAGAATTCCCTCAATTTTTGTATGTCTGGAAAGGTCTTAATTTCTCCTTCATATCTTAAGGAGAGCTTAGCTGGATACATTATTCTAGACTGATAGTTCCTTTCACTTAATAGTTTAAATATTTGATTCCTTTCCTTTCTGGCTTGTAAGGTTTGTGCTGGGAAGTCCAATGATAATCTAATGGGTTTTCCTTTATAAGTTACCATCTTTTTTTTCCCCTGGCTGCCCTGAGAATTCTATCTTTGTCATTGATTTTTGATAGCTTTAATACAATGTGTCTTGGTGAAGGCCTTTTTGGGTTGAGATAATTGGGTGTTCTGTTGACTTCTTGAATTCCAAATTCCAGCTCATTCCTTAGATTTGGGAAATTCTCATCCACTATTTGTCTGAAAATGCTTTCTAATCCCTGCTCCTGTTCTCCTCCTTTGATAATGCCCATTATTCTTATGTTTCCTCTCCTGATGATATCAGCTAGTTCTTTTATTTCTCTTTCATTATTTTTCATTCTTCAGTATCTCTCTTCTTCCTTCTGATTTATTTCTGGATTTCTGTCTTCGATATTACTGATCCTTTCCTCTATTTGGTCGACTCTATTTCCCAAGCTTGCTATTTAATTTTTTAACTTTTGCAGTGTGTTCTTCATCTCCAGAAGTTCTATTTATTTCCTTTTGAGAGTTTAAATCTCCCTGCTCTGCTCATCTAGTTGTTTTTTCAATTCCTGAAATTGTTGATTTGAGTTGTTTTTGATCTCATTGAGTTTTTTCAGAAGTACCATCCTGAATTCTCTGTCATTTACATTGCATATTTCTATGTCTATAAGCTCATTTTCTGGAGTTTTTTCTCTTTCTTTCTGAGATGACTTGTCACCTTGGTTGTTCATGTTCTTTAACGTACCATTTCTCTGCCTGGGCATTAATGGAAGTGTACTCTGCTATTTTTCCAAAAAGAAGATTTATTATATAAAGGTTTCTCTTTAGCCTGCTGCGAAGAAGGCATTTTTCTTTTGGTTTCCAGTAGGTGGTGTCTAAACCTCTTTGATCCCTGCTTTATATAAAGCCTAAATGTCTTTTTTTTCTTTTAGTTATTTAATCACACTTGCTACTCTGTTTCAGTCCCTGTCAGTGTTAGCAACAGTTTCAGTAGCATTTGCTCAGATTCCCCTGGGGCTCCACGATGATTGGTCTTGGAGGGTATGGGGGTAAGGGGCCCTCTGTTTTGGGAGTTGTGGGCTGCCGCTCAGCCTCAGTTTTGCAACCAGGGCCAGTAAAAATCAACTGTTTTTTCTCTGTGGTCCCATCTCCCTTCTGTGCTTCCTGCCCCTGATGACTATGCCCTGCTTCTGGCTGTGTATGAGTCTCGGCACTTCCAGGCAGGGGTATTCATGGAAGTCACCACACCTTCTCCTCTCCCCCTCCTCCTGCCGGGAGCTCCAGAGGGTGGGAGAGGTAGCTTCTGTCTTGGCAGCTTTTGCTCAGATTCCCCTGGGACTCCGTGGTGTTCAGTCTCAGAGGGTATGGAGGGAGGGACCCTATGGGTTGTGAGTTGGGGGCTGCAGCTCAGGTTCAGTTTTGCAACCGGGGCCAGTAAATATCAACTGCTGATTCTCTGCTGTCCTGTCCCACTTCTCTGCTTTCTGCCCTGATGACTGTGTCCTGCTGCTGGCTGCAAAGAAGTTCCGGCACTTCCAGGCAGGTTGATCAGGGAAGTCGCCACACCTTCACCCCTCCCCCTACTCCTGTAAGGAGCTCCAGTGGCTGCAAGAGGCAGCTTCTTTATTTCTCCGAGTCCTTTGCCCTACACCCAGGGTTCCAACCTGTGGTAGTTCTTATGCGCAGATCCCACACTGATATGTGCTGGTGTGTATTTTGGTGCTTTTGTTGAGTTTTAGATATTCAACTCATTGTTGTTTCAATGGGAGAGATCTGAGGACGTCTCTCACTTTGCCATGTTTCCCCACCTTCCTGAATTTCTAATTAGAAAGTGTTGTATAATAACACTTTGTCCCAGGTTCCTTGGTGTTTGTCCCAGGTTCCTGGAATGTAGCTTCTAAACCCTTGGAATTTCTTGAGTGGTAGGAGTGTCTTTGTTATTCATGGTAAGCCTCTGGGGCTACGGCTGAATTAAGGCTAATGAGGTGACTCATGGTGGGCCCCTACATAGTTTGAGGATGGGGGCTTGCCATGATGGAAAGACCAGCCATGTTATTAAAGAGTTAGGGCTTTGAGCCAGATGATATCAGCCCAATTTAATCTCTGGGGAGGGAAGGGAAGATTGGAGATTGAGTTAAGTCACTCAGTCAGTGATTTAATCAGTCATGCCTACAAAATAAAAGTACAATAAAAACTCTGGACACCAAGGCCCTGATGAGCTTCCTGGTTGGTGAATATACTGATGTACTAGAAAAATGATGCATCTTGATCCCATTTTGGGCGAGGAAGGGTGGAAACTCTAATTTTGGTTCCCTCCCAGACCTCACTCTGTGGGTCTCTTCATTTGGCTATTCCTCATTTGCAATCTCTATACAAAACTCTATTTGTGAGTCTGTTTTTGATTAGTTTGTTCTTTTAGTTCCTTAGATTCTGCATATAAGTGAAATCATATGGTATTTATCTTTCTCTGTCTGACTTATATCACTCAGCATAATAAACCTCTAGATCCATCCATGTCATTGCAAATGGTAGGCTTTCATTAGTTTTAATGGCTGAGTAATATTCCATTGTATATATGAACCACAACTTCTTTATCCAATCATCTGTTGATGGGCATTTAGGTTGCTTCTATATCTTGGCTATTGTACATTGTGCTGCCATGAACATAGGGGTGCATAGATCTTTACGAATTATTGTTTTGATTTTCTTTATATAAATACCAAGAAATGCAATTTTTGGTCAAAAGGTATATCTATAACTTTTTGAGAAATCTCCAGACCATTTTCCATAGTGGCTGTACCAATTTTCAACCCCACAAACAGTGTATGAGGGTTCTGTTTTCTCCACGTCCTCGTCAACACTTGTTGTTCTTTGATTTATTGAAGATAGTCATTCTGACAGGTGTGAGGTGATATCTCATTGTGATTTTAATTTGCATTTGTTTGATAATTAGAGACCTTGAGCATTTTTTCATATGTCTATTGGCCATCTGTATTTCCTTTTTGGAGAAATATCTGTTTAGGTCTTCTGTTTTCTTTTTGTTTGTTTGTTTGCACTAAGCATACTTTCCTGCCTCAGGGAATTTTTTCCCCAGCTTTACTTAAGTATAATAGGCAATTAATTGCTCATATTTACATTGTACAATTCACTGAGTTTCTTTCCAAATATAGTTGTCATACAGTAATATATTTTTTCAGTTGTACAGCATAGTGATTAGAGATCTATATAATTCACAAAGTGGTTATCTCACTAAATTAGGTCCCCATCTCCCCCCTTACTTTTTTCTACAACATTGTTGACTATTTTCCTTATGCTACAATTTATATCTCCATAACTATTTTGTATCTATCCATTTGTACTTCTTAATTTCTTTACCCTTTTTTACAGTCACCCCAACATCCTTCCCATCTAGTAGCCCTCGAAATATTCTCTGTATCTATGAGTTTGCTTCCATTTTTGTTGTTGTTTATTTTGTTCTTTAGATTTCACATGTATATGAAATCATGTGGTATTTGTCTTTATCTGAATTACTTCATTCAGCACAATATCCTGTAGATCCACCAAGGCAATATCTTTCTCCATCTCCTTCCTTTTAGTCTGTGTTTGTCTTTTAACCTGAAGTGAGTCTCTTGTAGGCAGTATATGTAGGGGTATTCTTTTCTTACTCATTCACCACCCTATCTTTTGGTTGGAGCACTTAACTCTTTTCCATTTGAGGTACTTATTAATAAATACGTAGCTATTGCCATTCTTTATTCATTATTTTGATACATGTTTTTTCTTCTTAAAGAAGTCTCTCCAACAATTCCTGTAATACTGGTTTGGTGTTGATGAATTCCTTTAGCTTATTTTTATCTGGGAAGCTTTTATCTGTCCTTCGACTCTAAATGATAGCTTTACTGGATAAAGTAGTCTTGGTTGTAGATTCTGGGTTTTCAACGTTTTGAATATTTTGTGCCAAGCCCTACAGTCCTGCAAAGTTTCTTTTGAGAAATCAGCTGCCGGTCTTATGGGAGCTCCCTTGTAGGTACCTAATTGCTTTTCTCTTGCTGCTTTTAAGATTCTCTCTTTGTATTTAACCTTTGGCATTTTAATTATGGTGTGTCTTAGTGTGGGGTTCTTTGGATTTCTTTTGGGGGGACTCTCTGAGCTTCTTTAGGTTATATGTTGATTTCATTCACCAGTTTAGGGAAGTTTTTCATCATTATTTCTTCAAATATATATTCAACTTCTTGTTCTCCCTTTCAAGTACACCTATGACATAGATGTTGTTACACTTAATTTTGCCCCATAGGTTCCTTAAATTATTATTATATTCTTGGTTACTTTTTCTTGCCATTCTGGTTGAGTTTCCTTGGCTTCCCTATCCTCTATATCGGTGTTTTGATCCTCTTCTTCCTCCATTCTGTTGATTCTCTCTAATATACTGTTCATCTTAGATAATGTATTCTTCATTTCTGATGGCTTCCCTTTAATAATTTTAATTTCTAGTTTTATGTTTTTTATCTCTTTGTTGAAGTTCTCACTGAATTCGTCTACATTTCCTTTTCTTTCATTGACCATCTTTATAACCAGTGTTTTGAATTCTGCATCTGTGAGATTGCTTGGCTCTATTTTTCCTTGATCTATGTTCTATTCTTTCATATAATTTCTGCTTCTTTGTCTCCCCATTTTGGCTGCCTTTCGATGTCTGTTTCTATGTACTAATCAAAGTGCCTAAGTCTCCCGGTCTTATTAGCATGGCTTTGTGCAGTAGGTGTCCAGCAGCACAGTCCTGAGAGGGGTTCAGCTGCAGGCCAAGTTTTGCCTCAGCCTGTGCCACTCCAGGGCCACCTATTAAGATCCAGCAAGCAATTCACAGATGCTATGCTTATAGTTGCCTCAAGAAGCCACGCCAGAAACTGAGGCCAGCTGCTACCAATGTGAATCTCTGCACTGCTCAGCAAGTGCCACAGGACTCACCGAGTACACAACTGAATGTGGGTTGGGTAAGGTTGCAAGTAGGGGGAGGTAGAGTTTCAGGGAATCTTCTGGATGGAGCGACCTCTGTTATGCAGTTTGATGATGTCTCAGCTATGGCAGCACTGTGTCCACACCCTGGGAGCAGGAAAGGCCTCAACAGAAGAACAATGGATACCACCAGCATTTCCGTCCAGTAGAAAGCCTCGCCTCTGACCCTCACTTCGACAACTCAGTGTTCCTCTGTAAGTCCCTAGTGACCCTTGAGCAGCCAACATGGTGCTGGTTCTCAGAGTGAGCAAGTCCATCACTGCAAAATCTGGTGGCATGCGTAGCCCCTTTAAGAGGCGTCTGCAGCTGTCGTAGCCTCTGTCCCATTCAGCTGCTCCTGACCAGGCAGCTTCATGTCTTTGACTCCTTCCATCTCCAACTTTTGCAGGTTGATTTATATTTCTTTTTCTAGTTCTAGTGCTTCTGTTCATCTAGACCCCCAGGAGACTGCTTGCTGTTTGCTCCATGTTTCTGTCTCAACTTTGATTTGTTCGCAAGCGGGGATGAACAAAGCTTCTATCATCTACGCCATTTTCCCTGGTTCCTTTTGCCCATTTTTAAATTGGATTGCTTTTTGTTGTTGTTGTTGTTGAGTTGTATGAGTTCTTTATACATTTTGGATATTAACCTCTTATCAGATATATCATAAGCGAATATCTTCTCTCATTCAGTTGTCTTTTCATTTTGTTGCTGGTTTCCTTTGCTGTGCAAAAACTTTTTAGTTTGATGTAGTCCCATTTGCTTATTTTTTCTTTTATTTCCTTTGCCTGAGGAGACATGTCTTAAAATAAATTACTAGGTCATGGAGATGGGGAGCAAGGCATAGGGAATGCAGTTAGCATTAATGTAATGGCTAGGTGTAGAGCCAGAGGATAAAAAGAGCAATCAGAGAGATCATTTTATAAACTATATAAATGTCTAATCAATGTACCGTATACTTGAAAATAATAATGAAATTAAATTTAAAAAAAAAACTTCAGTTGTAAGCATAGTGTTTTCCTGAGTTCTGTGAGATATTCTAGGGAATTATTGAACCTGAGGGAATCATGGGAACCACTGAATTTGTAGTCAGTTGGTCAGAAGTGTGAGTGGCCTTGTGACCCCTGACAGCATTTGAAATGAGAGTTATCATATTGGAAACTTGCAATTAACCAGTGAAGGCTGCCCTACCTCTGGGTAATTAGTGTCAGAATTGCATTTCAGTATTGCAGAAAAGTTGGGAAATAATACTGAGGGATTCACCCAGGAGCAGAGCAAACAAAAAAAAAAAAGAGAGAAGGGCAATAGAAGACAAAATACAAGCAAATTACAAAATCAGTCCAGGAAGCACAACATAATAATAATTGAGTTCAGGAAAAAGGGTTTGGAAAAATTGGAGAGAAAAACATGAAATAAATAATTGAAGAATTTTTTTTAGAATTCAAACAGTTTTAATATTGAAAGGGCCCAAGAATGCCCAGAACAATGGAAGAAAATAGATTTGCACTAAGACATAGCAGTGTGATACTGCACACTAAGGGCAAAATGAAAAACCTAACAACTTCTAGAGAAGAAAACTTTTAAAGGTAACTTACAAGGGATGAGGAATCAGATGGTTCAGACTTCTCAAAAATTAAGAGCTACAAGATAATAAAGCAATGCCTTCAAAATTTTAGGGATATCACAGGTTAAGAGCAGTGCCAAAAATCTAAAGAGCAAGTAGGAGATTTTGGAGCAATTCTGAATTATGTCTCCCAGAAAAGGAAATTGATAGAAGAGCCAATGCATCTTCACATGCTGGGAGAAGACTAACCAATTGGAGAATAGGTTATAGGTGAAGTAATGTTAAGTATATAGAAAAATTAAAAATTGAATAAAATAGATAATTATCAGCTCCATTTGAAATAGATGTGCAAGAAAGGAAAAGTAGTATGCTACATAACTCAACTGTGAATAGGATTTCTATGGTAAGAACAGTATAAACACTGAATATTGATATAACCAAAATTATAACACAACTGTACTGAGAGTGGTGGAATGGAAAGTTTGTGTTTGTGTGTGCATTGGGGCTGATGATGATAATGAACTAAATTAAACTCTCTTCTTCCATAGAATGCTTTAATCTGAAAATTATTAATATGCTTTATAAGTATGTCATTTAGCTAAAAGAATTCAAAGTAGTTGCCTCTGAGGAGTAGTTAATGAAGGGATCAGCTGTGATAAATATCTATTTTTTTCCTTAAACTGAATATAAAGTAAAATTTTTAGAAAACAAAAATTACTTTAAAAAATTTTAAACCAAATCATATCACAAAATTGCCTAAAACTACTAGTAATTTACCATTGAAATTAGAATAAAATCCTAGTTCTTTCTCATGACTTATATTGTTCATCGTGATCTAAATCCTACCTTACTTCCTCTTATAACACTCTCCCACAACCTCTCTCTAAGTTCCAGCCACTCTGGTCTACTTTCTCTTCCTCAAACGTAATAAAGTTGTACCCATCACGGACTTTTTGCTTGCTATTCCCTCTGCTTGGAACTTCTCTCTCCAGATCTTTGCATGGCTGGGTCTTTCTTTTCATTCAGGACTCAAATAAAGGTTGCCTCTTTAGAGGTGCCTTCCACAATCAGACAAACCCAAACTGAGAGTCTAAAAGTCAATTGACCTGTACTCTTCAAAAATGTCAATGTCATGAAAAACAAAAGCTGGGGACTATTCTAGATTAAAGGAGACTGAAGAGACAAGAACAACTAAATGTAATCTATGATTTCATCCTCTATATTTTTCAAAAGCTATACAAAGCATTATTGGGACGATTGGAAAAATTTTACTATGTATTGTATATTAGATAATATTAATTTATCATTGTTAAACTTTTTGAGTATGATACTTATATTGTATATGTACAAGAATATCTTTGTTCATATGAGATACATGCTGAAATGCTTAAAGAAAGTTTCACATAGTTCAGCCATAGAGGTAGAGGCAGGAGGGAGGGAAGGAGGGAAGGAGGGAGGGAGAGAGAGAGAGAGAGAGAGAGTGCTAGAGTTATAGATATCAAGTAAATGTGGCAAGTAAATGTGGCAAAATGTTAATAACTGGTGAATATTAATGAAGACTATGTATATGTTCACTATATTATTCTTGCAACTTTTCTATAGGGTTGAACTTTCAAATTCAAAAGCTGGTGGGAAAAAATCTTGAACTTTATTTAGTAGTTTTTCTGATATTAATATCGGTGAAGTGATTCCAGACTGGTTTGGATATGTTATAGGATTAAGCGGATAGGTAAATATATTAACCAAAGTTGCCTTCTAAGCACTTTCTATTACATCATCCTGTTTTGTTTTCTTCATCATAGTCATCATTTGCTATATTATTTTTATTTATGTATTTGCTTCCCCATTTATGTCTATATTTCCCCAGCCCCTATCTCATAAATGCTATTTGAGCAGAGATGGTGTTTGTCTCATTTACCGGTGAATCCCCAGTATTCAAACAAGCACCTACCTAGCACATAGTCCATGTTCAATAATTACTTGTGAAATGAATGAATGAAGCAATCCTAAGAAATCTTGGGTAGAAACAATGGTCAGGCAGCTGCAATTTTTCCCCTGAAATCAAGTTATGGCTCTGAGGCCCAGCTGAGAAAGGACCTTGTTAATGCAGAGAACTGTGAAGCTTAGAGAGAAAAAGAGAGGGGATTTAGCCTCCTTCTGGCATATGGAGTGTGACTAAAAGGGATAAGACCTACCAGAAATGGTGGTAGCCCCAAAGGTTATGACCAGAGGATAGGGCCTTAAAACTAAAAGGTGAATGATGACAGGGAGGTCTTGGAAATGATTGTTTAATACTTTAATCTTCATCCAAGACAACTGAGTTATATGACACCTTTTCCTTGCAAATCACTTTAATTTTGTATAGACTCTTCTCTGAAATTCCCTTTTACCACAGACATGATCAACTGCATTTTGAGCTAATTCTCAGTAAGGGAGGAAGATTACATGGGGAGTGGGAGAGGAAAAGGGACATCTAATAACACAGCAAGTGATTCTTTGGAGGAAAAAAAAAAGCTGCCTTCCTCCCAGACTATTTTCTTTTTTTTTTTTGTAACTATTAATTTCTATTTCTTAATCCCTTCACCTTTTTCACCTAGGTCCCTAACATCCCTCCCATCTGGAAACCATCAATTCATTCCCTGCATCTATGAGTTTGTTACTGTTTGTTTGTTGATTTTGTTCTTATATTCCACATATAAGTGAGATTATATGGTATTTGTCTTTCTCTGTCTGACTTATTTCACTCAGCATAATGTCCTCTAGGTCTATCCATGTTGTTACAAGTGGTAAGATTTCATTCTTTTTTATGGCTGAGTAATATTCCACTGTATATATGTAACACCTCTTCTTTATCCAATCGTCTATTGATGGGCACTTAGGTTGCTTCCATATCTTATGACCCATCAATTTCACTTCTGAGTATTTATCCAAAAAAAAAAAATCCAAAACACTAATTCGAAAAGAATTGGCATCTCTATGTTCATTACAGTGTTATTTACAATGCTGAACTATTTTCATCATAGCAATATTGCCTGTCAACCTCTCTTTTTCTTAATTTTCTCTCCCTACTTGTTTTTTCCTCCTCCATCACTCTCTGCACCCCTGGTTGGTGCCAGAAAGAAGTGCTGTTGAGAGTGGAAGGGTAGTAAAGTAATTTTGTGTAGGGACAATTTTTACTAAAATAATCCTTTTTTCCTTTTCAGATAAGGACACACACACGTGCACACATACATTTGCAAATACTAAGAATGATTACTGCAGTTGTCTACCTGCTTCCAGTATTGACACCACACCATCATGGTTCTAAGAGAATTTTTTCCACTCTCCCTTAACACCATCACCTCCAAGATACTATCAGCTCTATGTTCTTCCCCACGCCAACCCTACCCTCACAGATACCTTTGAACTATCACACCAAATTCTACCAACTGCTTTCTCTATGGCATTAAAGCAATCTATTTTCTCTTACTAATCCAAGTTCAAATTAGATCATTAGATCATCGGATTAGGACTGGTTGGCTGTTTCTCATCAACTTTTCCCCATATCTAATCCATAGTAAGTCAAAGGTTCCACAAAGATCCATATTTTTTTCCCTTATCCATCAAATTGTCCTCGATCTCTTAATCTGCTTTCAGGGCCACAAACATCCTACTCCTGCCTGCCTAAAAAGAACTTCTCTCATCTCCTTCATTCCCTTGGTCAGTCATCATCAGTTACAATTTTAAATTAGGAATTCCATTAGTACATTGAATCCATGACCCATTATGAACTGAATCCAAATTTATAAGCAGGTAATTAAGCAGGTCCAGCCAGCAGCCTTGGCACAAGCCTTGACAATGCAGACCTGAAACTATAGGTTGCAGCAAAAATCAAGGAACAATCATGATTTCACAAATGACCCCAAATTAACAATACCAGCTCAAGGGAAACAAAGTAAATTTGTAGATGTTTCAAGGACCAAGTACACTGTCAAGGATAATTTTGCTCACTGGTTGGTTTTACCATGTCACCCCTATACTCAAACAATTTTCATTTATTGCAAATTACCTTTAAAATCAAATCTTTAAAGGCTTCAGTCTGACATTCAAATCCTTTTACATCTCTCCTTCTTTCTACACTTACTCTGCTCTAACTTTATTTCTCATCAATTCTTGGCATGGTCCCTCTACCTCAACCAACCTGTTGTACTTTCACTACCAGGTATCAATTCTTACCCCTCTCCTTGCCTGTAATATCTTTTTACTTCCTCTTTGTTGATCTATACTAATTGTATCATTCAAAACTCATTTCAAAATATGCCCCTTCCAAGAAGCTTTCCCTGATTCACTTACAATATCACTGATATTTTGTGTTAGAACAGACTTTAAAGCTATCTGATTAAGTTCAACTTTACCCCACCCCCATTTTTCAGTTGAGAAACTTGAGGCCCAAAGATATTAAATGATTTGCATAAGGTCATGCTGTGAATTCAGTGGTAGAAATTTAATCTGAAGCCAGATTTCCTGACTTACTTTGCAATTTTCTTTCCACACTTTTGTACTTTGTCCCCACCAGCACATTCCCCCCCACACACACACAAGTATAAAGTGTGGTGTCATGATCATAAACAGGCATTTGTTTGGATTATTTTGCACCTGTATTTTTTGACTTATCTCAATCACCATGGTCTAATAATTCTTAAGGGAATGAATCATGTCTAATATTTCTGCCCCTCTTCTTTTTCCCCATGACACCTAAAAGGACTGGCAGTAAATGCATCTTAACAGCAGACTGCTTAACTCAAAGAAAATATAAAAACAGAACCAAATAAAACAGATACGTACACTCCAGGTGGATTGTTTTATTACACTCATATTCAAAAATGCTCCTCTAAACAGGGACCTCCTATAGTGACCCTGGTTACAGATTATTAAGTATCATGGGGGGGAGAAGGGGAGAGAGAGAGAGAGAGAGAGCTGAGAAACCTATAGGTAAAAATGTAAGAATCACTGCTCCTCTTACAGGCTCAAAAAATAGAAGGGCATTAAGACGTACTTCCCACCTTGCCATACAGAGGATTTACACAGTCCTTGTTTCACAGCCTCCAGCTCAGCACTATGTTTTGGTCTCCCTCAGCTCAAAGTTGAGTGACACAAGTTCTAAATGTCTGTTCTACTATTAATTATCTCTGTGACCTAAGACATATCACTTAATCTCACTGGACTTGTGTTTTCTCATCTGTAAAAGGTTAGGGAGTGGAGTGTGGGATAGAAGTCAAGATTTGCTTTGCTTCATACATTTGTTGTGAAGCTTGAGAAAATATATGTGAAAGTACTTTAAAAATCAAAAGACATTATATAAATGCAAGGTATTAACTTTTTAACTCCCAATTTTATATCAGTCAAATCCTAGGAGACTAGAGCAAATGAAGGATAACAGGTTTGCATTTTAATCCCATCTAAATTAATTGTCTGAATTCTTTACCTGCTGTTCTTCATCCCATCTCTTTATTTTATTTAGTAGAATATTATAAATGTTGCTATTTTGGCTTTGCACATTGCTGAGGTGTCAGGAGGCAGGGAGGTTGGCAGCTGCTAAGACTAGGGAAAGGCACCTACTTCTTCCATAAATTGCTCTAAAAGGGAGGGTTTAGGGAAATTGAAGCAGTTGGTGGAGGATGGGTAAAGAAAAGGGCTTCCACTCTAGCTCTACAGTGTTACTCTATGATTTAATAATGAAAAGAAAATGGGGTGAAAAAGGAAGGAGAAAAGCTTTAATTTTGCTAAATTTCTCAGGTTTTCTCTCCTTTGCTGCTCCAGGACTCCTAGCATGCCTAAAATCAAAGGATCTCTGTGCTAGGTTAGATGGACTTTATTTTGAGTGTAATCATGACAAATGCTAAAGTTGGAGGTGAAGTAGCACATTGCATACTCAAAGATAGGACTCCACTGTACTGATCTATCCTGTCACCTAACCCAATTGGGTAACTTCTATAATATGTCCAAAAGTCCCAGATTAGGGGCCATGTCTTCCCTGGGATATCCAGAACCATGTCCACTCAAGCCTTTGTGGGGATGGTCACTATTTAGCTTTTGGCCTTTATATCAGAATTGTTCAATTAGAAAAGAGCCTCTTAGGAGATCATCAATTAGCTGAAATATCAAATTCTGTTAAAAAGCAATGCAGAAAAAAAGATGCCCTACCTGGTAATCGGCAATGAATCATCCATTTAACAGACATTTCCTGGATCCTTGCTGTATTCTGAGACCCATGTTAGGTTTTGAAGAAAATAAACAAGAATCCAAGCAAAGCTTTCTCTGTTAAGAGATCAGTAGACTATGGGGGGAGAAGAAGGTGTGAATAAGATACAGCAAAGATTCCTGAAAGTCAGGCACCAATCAACCCATTCTAACTATTTCCCCCCTTCCCCTCCCTCAAGGTCTCATAAAACAATGTATTCAATGCTGGGCTGAGGAGAGACTAAAAAGCAAAACAAAACCTTGCTGAAACATAAGGTGGTAAGGCAGCCTGTGATGTGCCGAGAATTTTTTCAATTAGGTTAATCATAATACAATCCAGGCAGTATATCTCTAGCAACCCACCCTAAAGGAGCGAAAGCTGTGCACAAACAACCATTTTAGCATTCAGCCACAAACTGACCTTACAGCAAGAGTTTACATCATAAATGTGCTCCTTGTGATCAAGTATAGAATTATAGACAAGAGTATCAATGAACATAATAAAGCAATAGCTCCAAGTTGTTCCCTGGTTGTGTCCTACTTAATGGCACCTAGTCTATGCCAAACCCCACCCCATCACTCTCTAACCTAAGAGGCCATCCTACTCAGTGACACCTCCATCTTTAACCCTTCAGCCTTTATATAAACCCTAGCAATATGTCAGGGTTTATTGAAAACAATATTTAAATGTGAGATACTGGCCCCTTCTAAGGACAGATTTCACTACAATATGAAAGACTAAGTGAGCTCCATGTATAGGCTTATTGGCTAGTCAGACCTGGCATCTGGATGTTTCCGTCTTAAACTCTTAGGGTTAAAAGCAGCTTGGCTGCTTGAGTATGGGATAGAAAAGAGGAGAAAAAGCCCAAGAATGGTGAAGAGGATGAGCCCTTTGTATGGATTTACTGAAAGGAGGCCTGCCATCAGTGACGGACTTGATAGATAGGGCTCACTTCTTCCGGGCTTCCCCAGCCCCAGAAGTTAAGGATGGTTGCCACGCTAGCTTAGTAGCTACCAAGTAATATAAGCCTTCTCCAAAAGGGTGGTCTTAGGCTATGATGTTGCAGTGAGGATCTAGGGAATGTAAATCTTATCAGAGACTCTGATCTTTGGAGGGGCTAGGCGAGACTGTCTTTTGCTGTATTATTTATTTCTGGGATGTGGTGTAGGGAACAGAAAAATGCTGTAGGTTCTAGAAAATTCTGGGTGGGTCAGTGTCAGTTGGAAAAAGAAGAGGCATTAATGGAGGATATAGTCTGATAAGAAAGGGCGAGAGGAGGGGCTGCTGGAGGGTTGCTATCCACAACTGCAGCATTATGTGTGTCAGAGATAAATTCACTTGTCATATTTCAAATTAGGTTTGTAGATACTCCTTCCCCCAATCCCCACACAACAGTGGCTTAATGGGTGGTCTTCTCAAATTTTAATTGCAATTTTGCAGTATATTGGCGTCTAAAGTCTAGGTTTGACTGAGGTGATGGTTTGTGTGTATGTGTACGTGACTAACAATCTAGAGAGCTTCTAATATCTCCTGATGTGGTGGGAAGGGTGCTGCGGCAGGGACCAGTCTTGCTCTTTGCCAGAGAATCTTCTGTCCCTAATGTTAGAGTGCTTCTGAGGTGTCAGGAGGTGTAAAAGGTGAGTGAATTTCCCCCAGTCCAACACGCACGCGCGCGCGCGCGCGCGCGCGCACACACACACACACACACACACACACACACACTAAACAAGTTCAGTAAAAAGTCTGCTGATGCCTGGGAAGTCCAGCTAAAAGCAAAAGGCAGACTCCCATGGTAAAGGCAAGCCAGACAAATGCCTGGATCACTGCGGAGACCAGGACAGCCTCCGTTCCGGAACACACTCTTGTCTTGCTCTCCGGGCTACTTCTGCAGGCTGCAGAAAACCAGGGCTCCAGTCATCCCTCATCACACACCTTTTCCGAAGCACCCCAAACCCTGTACCCCAGGGCAAACCGCTTGGATCTGGCAAAGCTCGGAAAACTGAAGGAGAGGGCTTTTTTTCCTTTTTTTTTTCTTTTTTTTTCTTTTGTATTCGCGTCTATAAAGGGTTAAGCGTGTCTGGGCTCCAACCCTCCTCCCCAACGCCTCTGTACTACCACCCCCCCTTTTTATCTCTCCCCTCTTCTCCCGCGCGTCGCTAGGAGGTCATCAAAGCTCTGTCCAGTCCGCGTTCGCAAGCCCCTCTGCTTCCCGCCCATCCGGCCCTTGGCTGCTTACGAAGAGGTGTGCGCTCATGGAGGGGCGTGTTCCAGCACTGGGAGATGCTGAGCGCCCCGGGTTAGACCTCAGAGCGGAGCCAGCCATGGAGTGGGGCGGAGGAAAGTTTGGCACCCTGCAAGGGGTTGTAGAACTGGAGGGGGCAGGGCGCCCGAGGGTTCTTTAGCCCTCCAAGTTCAGGGACTCAGGCTGCCTAGACCTGAAGCGGTGTGCGGCCATGGACCATGGGGCACTCGCGGCCCAGGGCACTGCCCCACCTAAGGATGGAGAGCAGTCCATAGAGTCTCCAGAGCAGCCGCCGCCGTGGCCACCACTACAACCGCCACTGCCTCTGGCTCCACCGCCTCCCGCTCCTCCACCTCCGGTTCCTCTGCCGCTCCACGCGCCTTCGCGGGAGCTGGCATCACAGTTCTGTCCAGAGCCTGCTCCAGAATCCCGTTCGAGGGCGACCCCAGAATCAGACACAGAACAGATCCCAGAACCAAATACAGAACCGACCCCCGAGCCAACCCCAGAACCAGCCACAGAACCAGACACACAGCCAATCTCAGAACCAGCTACGCAACTGGCCCCTAAGCCGGCCCCAAAACCAGCCTCAGAACCAGCCACAGAATCCTGCCCTGAGCCGGTTCCGGAGTCCTGTCCGGAGCTGAGTATAGCACCTCGTCTATTGCAGTGTCCGGTGGTCGCTCCAGAGACGGATCTAAAGGCCTTGTCGTCGCCTCGAGCACCAGTGCCGCTGTCCAGTATAAAGGTAAGAAAAAGATCCCTTGGGGTATGAGGGGGGGGAGGGGGAAGCCAGGCAAGGCCGGAGGGCTATCGAGATCGCTGGACCCTGGGTACCCATAGCATCCCATTTGGCTGCCACCAACTGGCAAAGATGCTCAAAAAGATGCGGGAATAGGGGAGCCCAAGGGAGTGGGAGGCGGGAAGCAACCTGTGGAAGTGAAAGTGGGCTGTTTAAGGCTAGAAATGGGGCAGGGGTCGACAGCACAGAGTGGGAATCAGAACAGATTTTTCCCCATGGGGAGAAGTGACAGTGCAGTGAGCGCCTATACCTTGCAAAAAGAGACTGAAGATGCTCCCAAGGAGCGCAAGAGACCTACAGAGGTGTTTAAGGCTGGCCCCCGCTACACAGGAATGGGATTGAGTCGGGGTGGTGGGACACACCTCTTAGCCACCGTCACTGCCGCAGAGGCCCAAGCTGTGGAGACACAGCTGTCTGCTTGGCCCCCTCCCTGCCACTGAAGAAAGGGATTCCTCAGCTGGGTCATAACTGGTGGCGTTCCAGGGAGGTACCCTGTACCTCTGTTGGCTCCTGGGCTCTGGTACTTCGGGTAGAGATGAGGGGGATGGTCGGTGCCCACGCACACTGCAGGGGAAGGGCAAGGTTTGCTCGGGAATGGGAGAGCATGTATGTGTCAAAGCCACCGTTCCATCTGTCTGCAGGATTTCCCAGCAGGTAGGTGCAAACACAGTGATATAGTGATGGGTCCCTTGCAAGCGGGACGACAGGCTTCCCTCACTGGGGCCACTTGGAGTGGTACAGGAGTCCTGATATAGAGACACGAATATAGAATTTGTTATTTAGGAGTGCGTGAATAGGAACTCTAATCAACTTGTCTTCAGAAATGCCTTCGTAAACGTTGCACTTATCCGGAAAAAAACGAGTGGAGGATCCTCGGTCACCGGCTCAGGGGGGAAGTGGGAAGAAGGAGATTTTCCATGTTTGCCTTGGACCCCTGAAATCAGTGTCTGCTCTTCAGCACGAGTCTGTCTTTCTCTGTGCTCCCCCTACTTTCTTTCCCCTAAACTTCGTTCCACGAGACTGTGAAAATCATGATAATGCATACATACTTCCCCTGCAGGAAAAACAAAACAAGACAAAACACAGAAACAAATAAATAACACACCACACCAACAAAGCCCGATCATACTGCTGCCAAGGAGGGCACAGGGACACAGCTCGGGAACCCTTTTGCTGTGGACTGCACACTCATAGAATGTAAAGGGAGGGGTCAGAGAAGTTGGCATCGTGAAATGGAAATAGAAGCGGTTGCTTCCAGAACTATGACCAGGGAAGCCTGAGTTTGCAAAATAATTGCAATAATAAACAACTGAAAAAGAGAAAGGCTAAAGTGAAAAGTTTCACAGGGGAAAAATGTAGAGATTTAAAAATAAATAAAATAGGATTGTAGGAGACTAAGACAATTTAAAAAAAAATCTAACAATTACGGTCGATCTCTCTCCCTTCCTGCAGCTGGCCCTTTCTTGCAGAGATCTCTGGAAGGGAGAATGCGAGGCAGCTAGTCGTGGGAGATCACCTTAACTGGGTGCTTGCTGTTGTTGTTTGCGTTGTTGTTTGGAAGAGTTTTCATAAAGCTGGTGGGAGGGAAACCAGTAGGGTCCACCAGACCTGAAGCTTCTTAAGTGAGGTTTTGGTAACATGAGTGAGAAACATGACACCTGAGGACGTAATTACCAGGCCAACGAGTGAATATATGGCCTCTTTGGCCTCTGGAAGACTGACTGGAGGCCAGGAGCTTCGAGATGGGCTCTGCGACAGTGGGAAAGCATCTCCCATCAGCTTGACAGGAAAATGTCTGTTGCTTGACAGATAAGGAGGATAAAGATAAAGGAAATTGATTTAGCTTCCTCTACATAGTACCCACTGAGATGACGGACCCACAGGTCCCTGGCAGCCCTGACAGGCGACCAAGCCCCCCACCCCAGGGTTTAACTTTGACCTTAGAGCTGGTCTTTGTTCAGTCACTCATCTTGCAAAATGAGGTTAAAAACCTTGACCATCCACTAAGAGGGCATGTGAATGAACCCATCAGCCCCTCCAGAGGATTTCAAAAGATTCAGATTGCTGGAGCCTAAACCTTTTCTCAACACTCTGGGTGTTGCTATGCAATTGCTCACTGGTGCAAATGGAAAGAAACATCTTATCTTCAGTGATAGGACCATTCTCTGCTGCATCCTCCTCAGACAAATAGCACCTGCAACCAGCTGACTTGCGTCTTAACATTCAGGGCAAAGAGGTTGCCATCTTAGTTAGGATGACATTATTCTCAGATACTGCCTCCTTGCGGCAAGCTTGGGAAATACACACACACACACACACACACACACACACACACACACACACACACACACACACTGAGAGATCAAAACAAAATAGAGCTCTCATTGTACAAATCCTACCAGTAGCATGAAACCAGCCTTGTAAGTCAGAAGATGAAATAAGTAAAACCAAACATTTGAATGTGACTGCAGGTTTCTCCTAGATAATTTTGCTGTTATTGCAGTGAAAAAAAATCCAACATCTTGCAGTGTGTAGTCTGCTCTTTTGAGGTTTCAGAACCTCCTGGTTACAACTCTATGCCAAGAATGAGGGTAGAGACTGAGAAAGGAGGCTCATGTTTTCTTTCTGAATAGCTACCAGGATAACACAGTCTGTGAACCAAACCTATTTCCTTCCTTTCAAAAATGTTTTGATTTCCAGGAAATGAACCGTTGTCACCCACCTGGTAGCAGCAAGTGTAAATAAGGATGTGTGAATTGGTTCTTTAGCAATGCTATAACAATGCTATAACTCTCTTGGGGTGTGTGGGGTGGTGGGGGCAGGCTTACATGAAGTAGACTATATTTCTTTCCCTCCCCTCAGCTGTGGTTGAAAAAAGACAGTTTATATTTTTATTCATTGGGTTTTGACCAGCTATGAAAATATAATCACACCATGCAGGTGATTGATGAAAATCTGAGAAGAAATAAATTTTTGCAGCTTATATTTCTTGGATAGGCAGGGGATCTGTGTATCACTCTTAACGACTACACAGAAATTACCATTACACACCAAACCAGAACTGTTTCTTGGTAATTTTTGCACATATTTTCTTGCAAAGTAGCAAGCATTTGTTTATATGATATCTGGTAATTCTTATCTGAATACATTATTATCTTAACTATATCTGAGCTTCTCAAAGGTAGATACTGTCACTCCCTCCTACTGCCTAGTACAATTCTACCCTCCCTATTTTTGCTCAATAAATACTTGCTGAAGCTTAAAACTCATCAATTCCATTTCCAGCAATGACAGAGACAGCTGCTGTGAATAATAAAATTACATGTACATTGATTTCAGAGTGTAAATGCTTATTTAAATAGCTTAGACTATATAGCCCTTAAGGAAATGCAGTCAATCTTTCCATTTTTAGAATGGATGTTGGAACCATAATTAAGAAGCAAAGTACTAACAATTAAAAAACAATGGTTTGGAAAGTGTCCTTATCCCCTGCAGTCCTGACAGCAGCAGACTAATGATGATGTTGGTTTCAGGGGTAACACGTTTTTCCTAAATGAATAGAATATGTGCACTGACTATAAACAACTTTGGGATTGTAGATTCGAATGTTCAACCTGTTGAAGGTCAAGATGAAATTACTTTTATTCCTCTTGGGTCTTTTCCCCACTCCTTGCCAGGTTTTTATGATGCCATCTGATTTATTTGGTATATTTTGAGAGCTCCTGAACATTTGCTACAAGATGTTCTAGAAAAGATAATGAGATATTTGGTCAGTGGTCTTTCACTTCTGAAAGTACAATTCTTAGTGTTTATTAAAATCTCCAACTAAGGCTTCTGCAGATCTGTAGCCTAAAAGGAAAGGCTGACCCATTACCCCAAATTCTTCCAAGGAAAGGGGAAAACTCCACAGAGGCCAGAAAACCATTCAGGGACATTAAAATAAGCATTATATAATTCCTTCTGCTTATGTGGCAAGTTACAGTTTGCAGGATGCTTTCTTATGTATTACTAACTCTTTTATTCCCCTTAAGAAGGCAGCAGGGTGGGGGAGAGCAAAAATAAAATTTGCCACCTAAATACGATATAACAGTTTATCAATTTATCAATTGTGGATTTTTAAAAATATTCAATATATGGCTTTCTGTGACACATAGGATCCTCAGTTGTCTGAGGACAATCTTTAAGCTGACATTCTACCAGCTTTGATTTTTTTCCCAAAGCAGTAACTGCTATTCCCTGTTTGATGCTCCCAAAAGGGGCCATCATAGAACAGGAGCCTGAGAAGGAAAGAAAAGAACTGTAAGACCCTGAACAAATAACTCCCAAAGAAGACTTTTTGGGGAAAGAAATACATAGAAATTCTGCTAGTGATAGGGAGCCTAACTTTTCCAAAGCCCGCTGACTATAATTCCCTCAGTGGAAAAAAAAGTATTAAAAAAGAAACCATCTATTTCTAAAGGGAGACACTCACCCTCAGCAAAGCAAATAAACCTTATTCTCAAAATAGTAAAACAAATTTATGAATTTTAAAAAGAGAGAGAGAAACTCCAGATAATGGAGCTTATCTCTCCCCTGAAAATTATTTTAAGAAAAAAATTCTAGAGGGAAGCTCCTCACTCTCACTAAAGCCCATGAAACTTATATTCTCCTGAGGAAAATTAAAAATGAAAAGAGAAATCATGTTAAGGTGAATAGTATTTCTAACTTTAAAAAAAATCATGAAATTTACAAATTTTATTTGCACCTCACAACCCAGGCTCAATCCCTCACGAAAGTTATGGAGGCAAAAATAAATCTTCCAAATTGGAGGTCCACCAATCTCGCCAAAGATCTCTAATGTTATTTCTTCCAATTATGTGAAATTTCCAAAATAGACAAATCCTTAAAGACAGAAAGTAGATTTGGGGGGAAGTGGGGAAGAGAAATGTGAGTGATAGCTAAAGGTTTATAGGGCTTTTTTTGGGAGTGCTAAAAAATATTTTGAAATTAGATAGTGGTGATGGTTGTGCAACCTTGTGAATATACTGAAATCCACTGACTTGTACACCTTAAAATGGTGACTTTTATGGTGTGGGAGTTATACCTTAATTTAAAAAAAAATAAGTAAAATATAGATCATTCTCCCACCTTCAAGACAATAAACCCAGTACCTTCCACAAATAAATAAATGCACAAATAAATAAAAAGGAAATTTTTTTACAAAAAGGAAATCAAAGAAAAAATCCTTTTAAGGGCAGGGCCTCCAGCCTCACCGAAATAATCTTTATTCACAAAAACACCCCTTCTTATTTATTTTGAGAAGAACAAACAAAAAAAGGAAATCTTTTCAAGGGCAGATTCTTTCAAAATCATCACAGTTAATGAAATTTACTAAGCCTTCTACCTCCAGATACACACAAATGTTTTAATTTAACAAAAAGAAATATTAAAGGACATGGTCCCTGATTTTACCAAATATCCTTAATTTTTAACTGCCAGAAAAGAGGAAAAAAGAAACAATAGAAATAACTCACTCCCAAGGGGAGATGTCCTGTCCTCACCAAAGCACATTAATCTTATTCTCAAAATACAATTTTTTTAAGATTAAAAAAAATTACAATGGAAAGGCATGTATGTCAGTTGAGGGGATAATATCAAGAAAATGAAAATAAATTCTCTTAAAAAGGAGAAATGCTCCAGCTTCACAAAGACCCAAGAACTTTTTTTTTGTCAAAATACAACAAAAACATGTAAATTTTTTAAGAATAAAAAAGAAAAGGAAATCTTTCAAATGGGAATTAGAAGGATTCATTAAACCCAAAAGATTCATTCTTAATACAGAAAATTTTTAAACTGGAAGGATAAATAGAAAAGGTAAGAGAGATTAAAAAAAAAAAGCCAAGAAAGTCTTCTTGAGGAAAGATGCCCCCAGCCTCAACAAAGCCCCCCCCCTTTTTTTCTCAAAACAAGTGAATACATTTAGAATGGGGAGGAGGCAAAGGAAGAAAGTGAATAGGCTATTTTAAAAGAGAAGCCTCCTTTTTAGGGAATGAGTTTCCTCCAAACTCACCAAAGTCTCTGAACATTTTTCACTAAAAGAGGAGAGAGAGAGTAAGAGAGAGAGAGAGAGAGAGAGAGAGAGAGAGAGAGAGAGAGAGAGAGAGAGAGAGAGAGAGAGAGAGAGAGAAAGAAAGAAAGAAAGAAAGAAAGAAAGAAAGAAAGAAAGAAAGAAAGAAAGAAAGAAAGAAAGAAGAGAAAAGAAAAAAGAAAAGAAAGAAGAAGAAAGAGGAGGAGGACGAGGAGGAAGGAAGGAAAAGTGAAAGGAAGGATGGGAGAGAGGGAAAGGGAGGGAGAAAAAATAAAATAAGGGATAACTTGTAAAAGAAAAAAAAAGGAACAAATTCTCCTAAGGAAAGTGCACCAATGCCCTATGGAAGATAATGCATATTATTCTTGATCAAAATACTCTGCTCCTGCCCCCCCCAAAAGGAGAAAAAATCCACAAAATCTCTTTCCTCAGCTTCTCCAAGGGGAGATACACCCAATCTCACCCAAACCCAGGGTCATTATTTATTCTCCAGCCTTCAGTATTTCTTTTTATTTAATAAAATGAAAAAGAAATTCTTTCAAGAAGAGATGCTCCCAATCTTATTTTTACAAATAAATTATTCATTTTTTAAAAAGGAAAGAAATAAAAATCTTCCTGAGGAGGGTTTCCCAACTTCATTAAAACCAGTGGCCCTTATAGCTCCTCTCCACAAAACGTAGTCTTTCAAAAATAGAAATTCTCCAAACCTAAACACAGGTGCTCCCTCGACCCCACTAAAAGCAAGGAATCCTTTTCTTCAGAGGTTTATTTTTTAAGAAAAATTTTTTCCATCATATGAAGAGATAGCTTCAACTTCACTAAAATCAATAGACCTTATTCTTCTCCATACCTAAAAGAGGAAAGAAAAAGAATTTTAAGAAGAAAAGAAGAGAAACCCTCCTAATCGAAGGCAAGTTGGTCTTAATCTCACCAACATCATTGAACTTTTTATTTCCTCTAAACAGATTTTTTTCGAGAAAGAGTTTAAAAAAACATGTCTTTTAAGAAAAAGTGCCCTCCGCTTACCCCACTCTAAGGATATGAAAGTATTATACAAAGAAAAAGTAAAATCATTCTAGAACAGTGCCAGTGAACCTTAAATTCAGCACCTGAGGCTGAAAGGTATTAAGGTTTAGTCCCAGGCTGGCTTTCTTCTGTTCCCCAGACCACTTCTGGTTACCTTCCTCAGCAGTCATTCAGTCTGTGCATTCAAGAAAGGCAAACGCTGTTCACAGAGAGCAAAATTATGAAGGCTAACCATCTGGGGAAAAAAAATCATACCTCTTTTCCAAACCAAACATAAATAATTTGGGTATTAACTGCATCATTGTTCCTCTATAATACAATAGAAACTCAATAGTTGATAAATGTGAAAACAATTACACTCTTACTATTAACTTCCAAATTAAACACACACCCCTACCTAGCAGACAAGAACCCTTAGCCTATTCAATAATGGGATTCTTACAGTGGTTATCTAATGATGTACTCAATTAAATATTTGTCCTGTAGAGTGATAAAGGTCTCAACTTTTACAAATACATAAAATTTGAAAGTCAGATTGATAAGCAAAGAATATGACTCAATGTTTTCAAATTTTTAAAATTTATTTACATATCTAAAAATTAAATTGAGTACCTATTCTATGTCCTATATACTTAGCACTGAGGATTCCATAATGGACAAAGTCACATAGATGAGACTTCCTTTAAGCAACACTGGTAAATGAGAAACCCTAATTACCAAAGCAGATATCCAGG
The DNA here is from genome assembly GCA_028627145.1 of Eidolon dupreanum. Lineage (NCBI taxonomy): Eukaryota > Metazoa > Chordata > Mammalia > Chiroptera > Pteropodidae > Eidolon > Eidolon dupreanum. The sequence continues at coordinate 32,192,475 of CM053505.1, read as the reverse complement.
AGGTGATTATTCGTTTTACCAGACACTTCACTGAAGCATTCACTTAAATAAATGATTCTCTCAGCCTACCTCTTCTTATAGAAAAATTTAGTATACAAAATAAAGAAATATATACTGATTTCAGATAATGTAGAAAATCTAAAAAGCTTTTAAAAAGTAAATAAAAATTATGTAGCATCTCACTATTCAGGAGATAATTGCTATTAATATTTTGATATATTTTTCCATTTATTTTCTCTGAATATATTCATATGTATGCTCAATAGTCTATAAAAGGAAAACTTTAAGGAATGTGCAATTGTGTCTCAGGCTTCCTACCCCCCCTTCTACTTACACCTCTTCACTTAATAATTATTAGATCATGTGCATTGTTATACATCATTCTTAGGAAACACTTGTTAATTCTAGCTTCAAGTTTATCTAGTCAGACACCTGTATGATCTGATTGATAAATATGTGCTTGAGACATGTGTTCAGGGATGTATTTGCAGTGTAAAGCAATGAGAGTGTACATTTTATCTAGACACAGTGGTTGTGTCTACACAAACAAATGCCCTATATACAATGGCAGTTTGAGCTCACATTTACTAATTGCATTTTTTGGACATCCAGATTTCATTTGTTCAGCTAGCTTTTGTGACTTGAGTTTGGAGGAGACCCAGAACAAAATCTATCTTTTACTCACCGTTAAATTTCCTAAAGGAAAAACTAAATTTCTGAGATTCTATTGGGTCACTTTTATTTATTGAATGAATTTGACATGTAACACTGTGTAAGTTTAAGGTGTATAGTGTACTTTGATACATTTATATATTATAATATGATTGCCAATGTAGTGATATTTAACACATTATATAATTATAGTACAACATTATTATCTGTATTCATTATACAGTGCATTTGATCTCTGTGGCTTACTTACTACTTGTGAAAAGTTTGTACCCTTAAACACCATTCTTATACCCTCTCCAACCCCTGGTAACTACCATTTTACTCTCTGTTTTTTACAAGTTTAACTTTCTTACATTCCATATATATGTAATATCATACAGTACTTGTCTTTCTCTGTCTGACTTATCTGACTTAGCATAATGTGCTAGGTTCTATTGAGTCATTTTTAACCATATACAGAAATGTACTGATAGTTTAACACAAAGTTACCCTGAATCATGCTCATCTGGGTACCTCCTACCTAGAAGGGAAGCATGTGTGTGTGAGGACATTATCAACAATTATAAGGAGACATAGTATTCAATTCTTCCAGCTTTCATTAGCCAATCTAGTAGAAAATTGAAAGAGTTAATAAACTGTATACAATACAATCAAGGTTGAATCAGTAATTTAAAAGGCAAGCGTAATGTTATATTGCATAAGATCAGAATCTTCAGCTTTGTCTGTAGCACTTAGAGATTTTTCATCTTCCAGAACATTACAGGTGTTTGCTGTTTAAGCCTTTAAAGAGCCTATAAAAGATAAATTGGCTCCTGAGGACAGAGATTCCCATTTCCTTGTCTCCTTCATAGCACAGAGCTAGGTAGGTACGTGATACTGTGAAATTCTGAGAGATAGGTGTCATAATACTCCCACCAAGAGCTTTACGGAGTTCTGAAACAAGAGGCAATGGGCCTGGGGACTGAGCCTGGCCCCTGCCTCCAGGAATAGGAGGGAGGTGAAAGCACTGTTTGTAGAGCTCAACTAAGAATATACAGCATCCTGGAGGTTTATTCGTTTACCTTTTCCTGCAGCTGATGTTTATACCTGTTTTCTTCTGGGGTTTTGCAGCTTGAAGCAGGCAATGAAAGGTACCTGCTGAATAAAATGTGTTAATCTCCTTGGCTGTGAGTAGAGACAGTTGAAAGTAGGAAAGTTTTCATTAACCCAGGGCTCTGCCAATTGAGTCTCATTCTCCTGAAGCTGGTTCCAGCATCCCAGCACTATCCTTTGAACCTCAACTCTAACAGTAGTCTGCATCCCATTTTAGAATTACCTAGATTGTTAATTCTCCCTCAATAAATGGCATTTGCATTATTATGTACCTTTAACATCTTGTTTTATAATTTGTTTACATCACTGTACATGTACCTTGCAATATAAAAGGAAAATTAAGATGTTGCTTTATGAAAACAGCTAAGCATAAACAGCAAAGAGGAAATAAATGAGGCTACAGAACAAGATTCCTGATTTCAGAAAATTAACTAGTTGATGCCCTTCTCACTAACCTCAGTTAATGCTTACTGTGATAATTTTCCTCCTGCCAGGCTTGAGTAAAACAAAACTTTTCTCTTACTCAGAATTTAGATATTACTGTTCCTTTCTCATGCACTAATCTTACTCTGCTTGACTGTTAAGACTGATTAAAATGATAATTTTGGCATTCCCATTATCTCCTTTGCTTAAATTTACTCAGCCCTGTTGACAAGATCTCCAGAACTTTTTTTTTTTTTTAGTTTTGCTTTGGTTTCACATAAAATCAAAGTACCCATTTAGTAGCCCTCTTCATAGTTTTCCTAGTATATTGATTCTCACTGGTGAGTCCTCTATCTAGAAATTATTGGGAAAGCCTTACTTTGCCTTTCCATCATCCTTTATTAGCACTAAACTTTTTAAAAAAAATTTCTTCATCTTTTTTTTCTATTGGCAGAAAACAAAGATAGACATTCTCAGGCAGCTTGCTTTTATTTTTGGTGGTGGAGGGGTATATCCAGTATAGTATGGCATCACTGTGAAGTACACGTGAACATATCTGCTAATTAATTCAATAAGTGTTCAATAATTAAGCAATTGGTATTTTAAATGCTTTAAAATATGATACATGTTTGGAGGACTGTTACATGAATATTTTAGAGTGTTTTTGTGATGTTTGAGGAAATTGGTTGGAGTTTTTAAGATGCAATGGGAATTCATTATTACTTTTCCAGTTTAGAAAAATGGAATAAAGTTTCCCACTATCCAAAGTTGACTATCCAACGAGTTTTCAGGTATGGATTAGATTCAGTTATGAAGGACTGACTGATCACAAATTCGCTTTGATATAAGAAATTTAGGTGAAAAAATAAAAAAGTTGTTTGAGATAAATGGAAATGAGATGTCTTTCTTGAACCTAGAGAAAACGGGAATAAATTAAACAGTGCCAGTGAACTATATCAGATAGAAGCAAGGTTATGCTTGAATTGGGCAGATGAGGCCAGAGCCTACAGATAGCAGTGAGGCCTTAGTATGTGGAATTAGAAAAAAAAGACCATTTTGATAGAATCATGGAGTACAGAATGAAATATTAAGGAGAATAAAATAGATGGGGAAAGTCCTATTGAAACTTTGAAGACAACTGACAAAATTGTGTATGTCATTTGACTGATGAGGTACAACCATTAGAGGGCTGTTAATTAATAAAAGAACATGGCTGAAGTGGAAGATTGGCTGATTGTGCATATAATTAAAAACTAACTTTCAATTTCTTTGTACGCCAAATTCCAAGTTAAATTACCAAAGGGGAAAAAAAAGGAAAAAAAATAATTATATTATCTAGTGTCCTTTTTCTACTGGTTTGGTCCTTCTTTGACCCATATTCCACTTTTGTAAGAGTCTGGTCTGGTTTCTCTATGATATTTTCCTATTTCATATCACACGGTTTTCTACAGCAAAAGTAAGAAACCATGATGGAAATCCAGAGAAACCTTTTATCTTCAGTATTGTAGATCCATGAAAAGGGACTTTGGGGATCAACTAGTCCAGTGTTTTTAAAACGTTTTTAGCAATAGAATTCTTTCAGGTTTCTCTCAATGAAATCTTAAATGAAAGTCCAATATTTAATGCAAACACAAGAAGTATTTCATTAGTCATTTTCTATGCTAAAATGGGTTTGCAACTGATGTACCTTCCCAATTGTTTAAGCTAACAGGAAAGTGAATTTGCACTCCTTGTTTATTACTAGCTTCTTAGCAAGGATGCTGGTGATGTAAGAACACATTGAATAGCAAAAAGAAGCAAGTCGGAGTTTAAAATTTGGCCCGAAATATTCCAAAAATTAGACAATAGAAACTCTCCTGGAAAACATTTTCATTCTAGAGAGTTGCTTCCTTCCTCCCACCTCAGGAATGTGTTATAGCTATCTCATTAAGTAGTTGTCATGATGTGCACTGTTTTCGCTTGTAGGAACATTTTTATTATTGGGGATTGTGTTCCTGACTAAGGACACCACACCAGATAAATTGTAGATATAACTAAAAATATGTAGTAAAAGCTAATATATAACTGTAAGCCTCTGTAATAATTTAAAACAGCAAAATTATTCCAAATCCTATAGAATGATCATAAATGTACCATAAACATTGACTTTATAAGGTGCCCCAGAGTACTATAAAGTGGACATGCAGCACATAAAAGAACCAATTCTACATAAATTTAATATATTATTTACTTAGAATTTGCATTCTGCCTGCATCAAGAAAAAATATGAAGTATCCTGCTAAATTAAATGCATATAAAACAGGACAATTAAGCACAAATAAAGCAGGAAAAATAATTTAAATCAGTGGTGAATGAGACTTTAAACTAATATATGCTACTTATAATAAAGCCTAATTGCACATTTAGTTAGCAGTACTTTTTTTTTCTGCTGCCTTTGGTAGTTGAAGAACTTTGGAGAATGATTTGAATGATTCAGACCTCTTAAAGTTAGTATCCAAGGAAGTTTGAGCTGATGCCTCATTTTTATGCAATAAATCTTCCTGTAGCAAGCTGCAGCAACCACAAAATGAAGAACTAAAGGTTGCCAGGATTGTGACGTAGGTGTTAATTAGCTGTCCTAGAAGGCTGCAGGCTTGGGTTATTTTGGTGTGCTTGCATTTTTTTTTTTTAATATTCTAATGTATGTTTCTGTGAGGCATAAAAATATGGAACTTTCTCAAATAAAATAAAATTGCAAATAAAATTTATTTCTCAAATAAATCCAAATGGTATCTTATAACCAGGGTTCAATAATTTGGATACTTTCTTAGGTTGAGAGTTACTTCACGTTGGTTCTAATCATAATTCTATATTATGTAGCTGTGCAATATAGGATAAATTGATTAATCTTTCTGTGCTTAGCCTTCATGTCTCTTAAATGAAGCCAATAATGTGCCACTAACTCAGCTCAGCTCAGCTCAGCAGTCTCCATCAGTGAGTCTTCAACGGTATCCCCTCTAGGAGATACCCTTCCTCTGGGCTCCTATAGCACCCTATACAAACCTCTGCTTCTCATTCGCCATGTATACTGAGATTATCAGCTTGCATATCCCATTAAGGCTATAAGGATGAAGTCCTTGGGGCCTAACATGCTGTCTGTCACTCAATAAATGGTGACCAAACCTTATAAAAATATGATAAAGGCTGAATGAAAACTTAGATTTAAAACACATATTTTAAAAATAAACATGCAAATGCTCGTTCATTTTAGTATTATTTGTATATGTGCCATGATATTTACTGTCATCGCTTTCTATCTTTAGCTATACAGATAAGTTTTAATACATTCACCCCTCAAAAAATGCACTTAGCAATTCAGGTGTATTACCATCAGGTGATGGTTGGCAGGGCTGTCTCCTATCTTCCCAGAGTGCTATAGTTTTCTTCAAATTCCCATGAAAGGACATTATGCATTAGTAGCAGCCCTGTATTGATCAGTGTGATCTTGAATTACTAGTCTTTGGTCATAACCATAGTTAATTTTGATAAAAAATAAAAGCGATGAATACTCTAGTCAATTCATTAAAATTTAAATTTATTAAAACACTCAAGCATAGCAACTCTAAAGAATATTATGCTTTAGTATATAGAGAGCAGGGTTAAATACATAACCACATACCATTTGGCACCCTTTTCACTAATATTGACTATTAATTATAATTTAATCTATTTATGGTATCTTTTTCACCTCAGTTGAAAAGCAAATTTCTCCTGTAGTTGGCACTTGAATTTGGAGCTAAGTGTCAATATAACTATTCCAAGGTCCTCCTTTCCTTGTGAGGACTAAGAAGAAACAATTAAGTTTTAATGTCCCTTTGACAGTCCAAATCTTATCCCAAATAGCTTTCTACTAATTACAAGAAAAGCCTTAAACTTGTTTCACCAATGTCTCTGATCAGATCCATACCCTGAGCTTGATAATAGTTTGATCAGGAAAGACAATATGAAGTCTCAACTTAGACAGCAGGAAACTCTAACAGTCATCTTGTTTCCAATCAGGAACAACATTTCCCTTAAATGAGATAGACAACTTTTATCCTTTCTAGAATATCTATTGGGCAGGATCACAACATAGATTTATGTAGATTGTACACTATATAAGGCTGCCATGTCTAAGGGGACACCTATCACAAAGTAGACATCACATAGATATATTTTATTTATTTGTTTGTTTGTTTATATGTACTAACAATTTTCCTGTAGATGGCAGTCAAATGCCTTGTGCTAACAAAATTGGGATATTATGAAAACTTTCTGACAAATGGTAGTAAAATATCTTTAGCAAATGGTGCCTTTTCCTGTTGTGCTCAAAGGTATCTTATGGGAGGATCCTGCTACTAATTCCTTATATTTAAATACAATGGTTCCCTTAGCGACTCCCTAGAAGCCTATATGCTCAGAACTGATTTTCAAAAGTCCCTATTTTATTCCATATCACATTTAAGCTGAGCATCATTTTAAAACAGAAACCTGTAATGAAGGTTTAAAACAAAATATATAGGGATGCATGCATAGGCAGGCATACATCCATGAGTACACACTGGTACATTCATGCCCAGTAACATACTCAAGTATATATACTCCAATAGCTGAACAGCCTGGGAAGTAGGTGTGCGTATACACACACACACACACACACACACACACACACGCACACTGATAAATAGTTATTTAGCTTGATATTAAGGCATATAAAGGAAGAGGTTCTAGCTACTCACTCTGGTGCTAACCTCTTGTCCTGCTCTCTTATTTAATCTATTTTTAGCCTGTGCCACTCCCACAGGCAGTGAGTTCCCAAAAGTTTGCATGCTCTTACATGAGTTCAGTTCAATAGACCTTTCTAAGGGCTTACTAGTGACAAATAACTGCTAAGTAGATAGAAGAAGCCACTCGTCTTGGAAGGTTGTTTGAAGAAGGTGAGATCTGACCTGTGTCTGAAGATTAAGCAGGACTTTGATCGGAAAACATGGGAAAAGAGACAGGAGACAAAGGGAATATTTTAATCATAGACATCAAAGGGCTGAGAATCTCACACAGACTGGATATGGTTGGAACTTTTAGTGCATCAGGAAGAAAGTTTGGAGAAGTTAGGTAGGAGCTAAATTACAGTAGGCTTTGAATGCCAGGTGAAGAAATATGTGTTCTATTTCATAAGCATTGAAGAATCATGGAAGGTTTTTAACTGAGTATTGCATGAATAGGTTTAGATTTAAGAAAACTCTGTTGATATACAATGGGTTAGACAGGAAGACTCTAGGGAAAGTGACATCAGTATAGGCAAGAGATACTGAGGACCTAAGGGCAATCAGATGGGAAGAAGTAGATAGAAGGGATACTGACAGGATTTCTTTTGTAACTGATTGGCAGTGGATGATGGGAGAGAGAAAAGAGTGGAAGGCAACTCTGAACTTTTAGCCTGGAGTTGTTAAAATCATACAGAAGACGGAAGCAAAAAGTGGTGTACTTAGGTAGCAGCTAGAGGAAGATTATGAGTTCAGTTCTGGAGAATCTGAGTTCAAGGCGTTGGTGAGGCCTAAGCTCAGGATAGTGATTAGAAAAAGGTGAGAATTTAAGGGTTAAAAGACCAATGTGTGTATGTTCTGCCATAAGAAGTAGGCAAGGTAGAAAAAGTCTGTTACTCCCTCCCCACCGCCTCCACCTCCAGATTGAAAGCACTAAAATGAAATCAATAGAATCAGATAATGGAAGAAAGATGAATGTGGACAAATATTGTTTGGGGAAATAGGCAGAAAAAAAATACTGATTTAGAAGTTGAAGTATTGGAAGAAAAGGAAGCAAGAAGAGAATGTGTAATTTTTAAAGGAACATTTCTTTTTAAAGTATTGATTCTAAGCAATTTTTTTCAATAACTTTTTTATCCTCTCCTTTGGCCATTTTTTCTTTGTTGGTGAAAATCCTCTGGTCTTAGGGTGAGAGGGAATATAGTTAATGTGTTGTGCTCAGGTAGAATGCAACTGGCTTTTCTCTCATTGCCCAAGTCCTTATTTGTAAGTCTAGGAACATACTGTGTTTAGGGAGACCAGTTTGAAAGGTTAATAAGTTATCAAGTTGTCAATAGGAGGAACATGAGACCATTTCCCTTGTGTAAAAAAATTGTTTTCTATATCAAAGATTCTATTTTAAATCTCTTCACACACAGTAACTGCTTAATAACTGTTCAATTAACAAGAATAACAAAGCAGTTTTAAATATATCTATCTATATAGATGGATAGATATAGATATTAAAATATCTCCAAAGACAAAATGCCAAGATAGTACTTAGATTATTATAAGATTTGCTCTGAAAATGTTGAGGGGAGGTGGGGACTTTCTTAAAGAAAACTATTCTTAACAGGTACATTTTGTCTTTTAGGTATGAACTAAATAATAAACCCCTTAAAATAGCTGCAGACAGTGGAGGAAACAAAGAGAGAGTCAGACAGAATAATCAAAGAATAAATAAATGTTTGAAAGTGTGAATGGAAGGCCTAGTAGGTCCTCAGACCTTTGCTAGTTGATGTGAAAAGAATCAGGATAGATGTGAAGTCTGCAATCTCGCTTGGAAAACAAAACATCTACATCAAGGACAAGTACATAACAATATAAGGAAGGGTTTAATTAGGTTACAGCATGTGTAGTACAGAGAGAAATGCTGTAGAATTATAAAAGAGGAACAATAAGGGATGGATTAATAAGGGAAGGCTTCCTGAAGGAGGTGAGATTAATTGAATTTAAATCTGGGAGCAACATACACAAATACTTGGCAGCAGCAGGGACCCTATCCAACTAATATCAAAGAGCTTTGAGAGGAAGGCAGAAGGATTTGGACTTTATTCTGTACAGCAGGACATTATTTAAGGATCTTAAGTAGGAGGGTAACATAATGAAAGTAGATTTTATAAAATATTTATTATGCCAGTGAGAAAGATAGATTGGAGGGGAAGAAGACAGAAGGCAGGGAGATTACTTAGACTGTTGTTAAAATCCAGGTGAGGGGTGATGAAGGCTTGCTTATTGCAAGCAATAATGATCATTCATTCATTCATTTAACATCTTTTGTTGAATATCTTATGCTGTGTCAGGCACAATGCCAATACTATAATTTACCTAAAGGAAATTATAGCTTAGTAAAGGAAATGAGATCAAGTATACAAATAACTGTAATCCCAAGGAGAAAATAATAATGACCACAAGAGAAACTCTGAGTTCAAAGGAAAGAACTGATTGGAGCTTAGTAGGATACGGTAGACTTGGTTTCAAAAATCAGTAAAAGGACATTCTAGAGTTTTTCTTACTTGGGGGGAAGTGCTGGAAAGGATGATAAGGAGGGAGTTCTAGGCAAACAAAATAGTGTGGGCAAAGATACTGAGGTGAGAAAACACTGCTTTTTCTTTGGAGACCAAAGGATGTAAAGTTTGGAGAATGCAGACAGAAATGAAGGATGAGGAGATGGGGGTAGGATGAGTGAATGAGGAAGTGGGTAAGGAGAAAGGGAAATGGTCAGAGGAAATAACATAGGATATTAATAATTTCTAATTTTCTTCCTACTTTGCCACTTTCCCTTTTCTCAGACTCTATTTGGATTCTTAGTGCCATCCGAGGATCTGGGATACTTTTGTTTCATTCCTGGACTGCCCACTTCTGCATACCATCTTTCTCTGATGTGAGAGCACAAAGTCCTAACTAATGGTCAGAGATGCCCTGATCTGAGAAGGAAACTGATTCCTCCATGTATTTCATACAAGGACAGTTTCTATAGTAAGCAGCATCTATAGTTAATCTTTGGTATTAAAGAGCACCTTTCAATCTCAGTTTTGTTGCCTGTATGTGCCTGTTTGGTATACATTAGGAAGGCCTTGTCATGCATATAAGAAAAACTATTCTGAATCAGCTTTCTGTGTATGCTTATACTGTTGAAATTTCAGACTGAACCTTCAGAGACCCTACCCAATCATGCCTATTATAGCCATAAAATGTGGTGGTCTTTCTAGACTTCCATTTGATTTTTATATCATATTCTACAGCCTTCTAAAATGCTTCTACATTTCTCATGTTTTATGTCCTTGGATTCTTGCCCCAACATTGTGTGTGGTATTTGTTTCATCCCCATTATGCAGATGAGAAAACTAAGGCTAAAGGACCCTTCACTACTAAGAGGTGAAGGCTCCTGACTCCAAAATCAATCCCTAAGCCATGTCAGGCTAGCTAGTATGAGGTTTTCAAAGCAGTCCTCTTGAGCCTAGAAATAATCTAGGTTCCTCTAAAAAAAAAAGTGGGATAATGGGGGCCACTTGCTTTCATTTCAGGACTAATTACTTTCTTTAGAGCTAACCAAATCCACAGGCTTAAGATGAGTTTTAAAGTAGTTGTGCTGGTTGTTTTTTTTTAATGTTTAAAAAACGCCTTTCAATGCTTATAAGGATGGTTTATCATGTAAGTACTTTGGGACTTCCTGAGATCACAATTCTCAAAAGGTTCTACCATTCTTGAGATTAAAAACACACCAGTCTAGTGGTTTGGACCCAGAACTGAGATTTAAGAGGCTGATTCTATTCCTACCTGTGCTTTTGTGATTTGAAGTAAATCCTTTAACCTCTCACTTTCTGTTTATCCATTTGTAAATAAGCATATTTCCCACCATAGAATATCTGAGAAGCACTTTAAAATTCTAAGTGCAAAAAAAAAGCATTTTAAAGGCATTTTAAAGCCCTATAAATTCTGTAAAGCACTTTGCACAGCTTCAAAGTGACTGTGACATCAATACAAAGTGGAATTAGTTCATTAAAAACAAGTAAAGTGTATGGAGACAGTGTTAAGCACAGATTTCTGCCTGCCTACTACTGTTTTTAATAGGCATGGCTTAGTTCTGTGTTCTACTTTCATCTCTTACACAATGTGGTGTTGCCAAAGGAAGTTGGATTGTCTTGCATACCACCTCCTGCAAGGTTGTGCATCACAAAGACTGGTGTCCCTGGGTGGAGATTTTTCTAAGGTAGAAGCCTAGTGAAGAAGACTAATTCTCTATTTCATTTCACCCCTTCGAAGGCTGGTTGTGTGGAAGAGAAAATGTCTTCAACTCTGGAATAATACTTCTCTGTCCTATACCTTAATGTTCCTGTCTATAAAATGGAGTGATTATATCTGCTTCTATCTGCAGAGGAGATGGTGTGAGGCTAACCATGGGAGTTGCACTCTAATATAGTGGGCTTCAGAGTCAGACACATTGGGTTGAAATCCCAGCTCTGTCATTTCCTAGCTCTGAGACCTTAGGCAAAGACCCTAACTCACCCCCTCTGAGTCTCGTTTTCCTCATTTATTACAAGAGACGAATAATTCCCACCTCATAGGGCCATTCTGAGGATCAATGGCATATCAGGTGTTTAGTTCAGTACCTGGAATCTAGTTGGTTCTTTTAAAAATGGTAACTGCTACAATGTAAAAGATACCAATTTTTTTAAGCATGTACTATACTTACTCACTACTTTGCTTCCCTTTCCTCTTCAAAAGGGGTGAATGTTCCATGCAAAATAAGAAAAACATGGGCACAAAAAGGGTGGCTAGCATTGCTTCTTGATGAAGTATCTTAACATTATAGTCATGTGCCATCTTTACCTACTGCTGTTTTCTTCTGGCTAAAGGCGCATGTCATGAGAGAGATGTACAATTCAATTCAAGTATTTCTGAGCACTTAGTGTGTGATTCTCTGACTTCTTCCACAATAAATTCTCTCCTCTGCCATAAGTTATTGGTGGGGTGCAGATATTCATTAATATTAATTAATTATAGAATTCTAAGTTTTTAGTTAATAATTATTTAAATCCTGCCTGACATCTGAGCTACCAAGATCTCAGGATTTCTTCTCGAGAAAATCAGTAATTTTAGTTTGAAAGCAATTTGTGTGAGTGAAAGAGAGGACAAGGGAACACTTAAAGTGCTGCTGGGCAAAAACCATGCAGCTGCAGGACCCTATTTCTGCAGGCTGGTTGGCTGTGTGTGTGTGTGTGTGTGTGTGTGTGTGTGTCCTGTATTGACTTTATTCCAGCTTTTGAAGAAGTTGCTGCAGATCTTAAGTCTCGAAAGAGGCTATTGGAGGCGCTCCTACAGAGATTTTTTTTTCAAGCAGATAGGAGAGGTACTAATTCAATATCCACATCGGATTTTTTCCTTTACATGGAGGACTAGATAAGTGCCATTAGATTTCAAAGCTCCCTTTATCATTATTTCACTCAGAAAGAGAAGAAAATTATTTTGTGTTGCCTTTCCTTCTACCTTACTGATAAGAGTTGTTCTGAAGCTGCTACCAAATAATACTGACAACTATATTTTCCTAATATTGCCTTGTAATTTGAAGTTGCAGCATAGAAAACATGGCAGACACGATTTCTGATGCATGGATTTATATCCATGAGAAGAAGTGAGGGAACAAGGACATTATGTTTATGTACTGATTTGCTACTATTACAGTGACCTGAGTTCTGACATCATATGTTGGCTGCTTTGACAAGATCTCCAAGATCCTCAAACTCTCTCGATGATATCATGTATACTCAGCTCTATCTCTAGCTGAAATGAAGACAGATTTAGCTATTTAATCCATGGTGCCAAGTAGTCTTGAGATTTCATGGAGGAGGCTCATGGCAGGGCATGTCTTTAGTCCTCTGGTAAATTCTTAGACTCAGTAGTTTAAAAATAACATATGAATTCCAGGAAGAGCTATTTAGATACTGTTGTGGTTATATGGTTGTGTTTGCTAAGCACACACCTTAGAAGACAGGCAAATGATTATAAATGTCAGTACAGAGGCAGCACTGCACTTCTGGAAAGCAAATTCAGCTTATGTGTAAGCAAATTCAGCTTATGTGTCATCCCGCATAAGGATCAAGTTCTGTCCACAGATGACACTCAGTGGAAAGCTGCCACTTATAGGCTATCAATAGAACAAGGTGGGTATTATCGAAAAGTCAAGGCATTAATATCTGAGTTTCCATCACATCTGCACTCATCTGAGTTGGCACTGTGTGGATTATAAATGGAAGCTGGAAACTCAACAATCAGTATATGGTGAGGTGAGGTCATCAGAAGCCTAGAGAATAAAGAGAAGCTTCCAAGACACACTGAAACATAACATGACTTGGCCTTGGACTTCTAACAAATGAGAGTGCAGGCCATTCTAATCAGAAACTCTCAGAAAAAGAATATCTTTTTACATATTGAGCCAAATATAAATATTAGTTGCAAGTGTATGAAAACCACCTGGCATAAGAAGTGGATAAGGCTGGCCTCAAAGATAGGGAGGATTTGTATAGAAAGCATAGAAGATATTGCACACACACAGATTATTTAGAGCCATGTGTATGCATGATGCATCATTATTCTCACCTGTACCACATTCCAGCATGAAGAACAATAATATACACCTTATTTTTCAAGTTTATATTTTAGAAGGCTAATATACACATGTTCTATGATTTTGGGTGTGGAGTGGGGATGGAAGAAAAAGAAAAGAAAAAAAAAAACACCACACAAATCTAGTTATCCTTTCTACACTAAAGTCAATCCTAGGAACTCACTCTTGGTTGCCAGGGGAAGTTTTATGGGAAAAGTTAAAAGTAGTGTAGCTAGAGACATCAGACACGAAAGCTTCAACTCATTTTAGAAGCTGTTGAATCACCCTACATTCTGTGTATCTGAGAAAGGGAGGGCATCATACTGCTAGCATAAATGGTAGCACCTAGGTGGTTGTGAGCCAGCTCAGTTCTTGAGGCCAGAGTGCTTTATTATGGGCTTTTCTCTCTAGGGAGCTTAGTAACTGGGGTATGCGCATGACCCATTGCATTCTTTGTTCAGAGGCAGCATAGGATATCTGTCCAATGGCATGTGGCTTCTTTTTAACTCTGGGATAGAGGGAAGAAAAACAAGCAAACAAAGTAGTAGTTGGCCTTTTCTCTCTCTTCAGTGTCTTATAGTCCTATTGGTGTTGAACTCTGTCCTAGCTGTTTCAGTCAAGGTTTCCAACACAGCAGATACTTCCTTTGTAGTATAATTATTGGTGGAACATTTGGGTATTTCATCACCCTTGGGTAGGCCTTTCCCAGCTTCCCTTTGGGAAGAGTGAGGGAGGAGAGGAGGCTCCAAGTGGGTAATATCTCAGATGCTGTTACATCCTCTATCTCTCTTCTGATCACACCCTAGGATGCCATCCTAAAGGGCACATGATTTGGGGGCTTTTGTGTCACCATGTGGTGTAGCATATTACTCACAGTCCAGAGCTTGGACCTCTGACAGCAACGGCAGGGTAGTAATGACCTCACTAAAGAAGGAAGCTAATATTCTTTGTGAGAAACCAAGCTAGTATGGGCAGGCTATTGAGGCTGTGAGCTGACAATAATGACCTCCTCCTTATCCTGCCTTTGTTCTAAGAGAAAAGGCCCAAAGACTCACTATAGGTAAAGATACCACTCGATTCATTCTAGTATCCTGACAATTATTTTGTCAGAGTAAATATAGATTCATGGATCCCTGCTGTCCCTCTGGGTCAGTGAAGACCATTATTCCTAGGGAATTCCATAGTGAGAGGTCCAGGTCAGGGAGCAGGATGGAGCCCTTAGCTTTTGTGGAATGAAGCTTGGTTCACTGTTGGGGTACCTTAGACAATGACTCATAGTGGGTACCAGATCTTCTCAGTCACCACTATTAAGGAATACTGGTCATCCTCCCACCCCCAGTGCTCATTATGAGCCCTTGATCACTACACAGACTTTACAGACCCTAAGAAGAACAGGAGAATCCATTTTGAAATTAACCACCCCTTACTTCATCCCCTCCATGCATTACTGAGTGCATTTGTAGCTTGCTATATACTTATAAACATTCATGTGGATTTGCCCCTGCCGATGTATGTGTTTCTCTTCCTACCAGTGTAAGTTAGTGTCTCTGAGTAGGAGTCTAGCATTATATTTTTTAGTCAAATCCTGTGAGAGGTATTCTCAGGAGAATTAATAGAGCAATTTGTTTAGAAAGGACTTCCCACTCCCAGATGTTCCTAACAAAACCAAGCTGATTACAAAAAGAATCAATTCAAATCAAAACTTTTTGAGAAGTTCCCAGAAGATCAAATAGCCCTATTTAATATCAGCCATTTAGGATCTAAGGAACAGTATCTTGGGCTAAACCCTGCAAGATGGAGGTACTGGGGATGGAATGGAAAAAGAGGAGAGAAAAGAGGTGTGGCAAAAGGTTAGAAAGAACAACAACAAAAAGATATAGCCCCTGCCAGATGCCTAATTTCTCTTTCAATATTTGGAAATACTACACAAACAACTCTTGCATTTGAGTTGTCCAGGTGGTTTGAGATCTACTTATTTTGCATTTAACAAGGGGTCAAAGGATCTTTGCTGATATTTTTGCTTAAGGGTTCCAAATAAACTTTCCACCATATTTGTCTGGAAGTGGACTGGGGTAGACAGTGGCTTGTTTAGTACTTATTTTTAGATCGCCTTTAAGTCATTCCTTTAGAAAAAAAAAAAGCAGCATTTATGTCCTGAAGGATTCCCAAAAAGAATAAAGAAAAGCTGGGTTACTGTACCCTCATTCCTGACTCTGAGAGAATTTCCCATTGGGAATCTGAGCAGAGCACTTGGATTGTTTGTTTGCCCTGATCTCAAAGAGTTATTGTGCAAATAACAAACTGGTCAAATACTAGTTTTTAAAAAAGCAAAGTATCAGAGATTTAGCCCTACCTGAAGGCAAATTGAGTTTCAAGGCCTGATAATGACAACTAGTCAGTGCTTGGCAATGTCAATTCATGGGACCTGAATGCCTTCATATGGAACATCTAAAACCATTGTCTTGCCGTGAGTTCCATTTTACTGAATTTTGAATCATGTTGATGTCTTACTAAAGTAGGTGTGTGTCAAGTGTTAGTTGTACAATGACCTTGGGTCTTGATTTCTGTAAAGATATATATTGCTTCTTCTAGAAGCTAAAAATTTTAGAATTTTGCCTGTGGATGGCAAAATTTGGAAATTTTCAAGGCAAAAATTTCACAGATTTACATAACACTGTATACATATTAGTCATGTTTCTCTATATTTTATAAATGGAAGCCAGCACAATTTGAAGAGGAATTGTAATTTTATGAGCTATTTCCCACCTGCTCACATCAGACATGGTAAATAAATATAGTCAATAATATTTTAATTGTGTGGTGCCACATGGGTACTAGATTTATTAGGGTGATCACTTTGTAAGGTATATAAATATCTAATCACTATGTTGTGTACCTGAAACTAATGTCAATGGTAACTGAAAAATAAATTTAAAAAATAATCATAAATTTCTGCTAGATAATCTATTTTGTAGTATTATACTCAGCTCCAGGAGCTATGTTTCTATGAATTCCATAATAATACATATGCATTAGTAATCATGCATAAGCAATAAGCTCAAATTCTTCTAGTTAGGCTAGTAGGCATGCACGCACGTGCGCGCGCGTGCACACACACACACACACACACACACACAAGCCTCCAAAGACATGACATATAGCAAAAAGAACTAGATGGTGACAGTTCCTCCAAAGGTGTTATATAACAGGCATATAACAATATGATACCAAAGGCATGGTCTATAAAAGTAAAAATTGATAAACTGGACCTCATCAAAATGTAAAACTTTTGGTCTGTGAAAGACCAATATGAGAGAAAATATTTTCAAATCACATATCCAACAAAGGACTTATATCTAGATTATATAAAGAACTTTAACAACTCAACATTTAAAAAACAAAAAATCCCATAGAAAATAAGTGAAAGACATTCACAGACGTTTCATCTAAGAGGATATACAGATGGCAAATAAGTACATGAAAAGATATTCCATATCATTAGCCATTAGAGAAATGCAAATTAAGACCACAATAAGATGTCTCTCTACATACCTATTAGAATAGCTAAAATGAAAAAGTAGTGACACTATTAAATACTAGAGAGGAGGTAGAGAAACTAGATTACTCAGACATTGCTACTGGGAATGTAAAATGGTTCAGGAAATCTGTATAATAGTTAAAGCAGTTTCTTTTTAAACCATAATAGGTTTACCATATGGCTCAGTAATTGCACCCATGGGCATATATTCCAGAGAAATAAAAATTTATTTTCATGCAGAAATGTACGTGTGTATATATAATGTGTGTGTGTGTGTGTGTGTGTGTGTGTGTGTGTGTGTTCATAGCAGCTTTATTCATAATAGACAAATACTGGAAACTACCCAGATGTCCTTCAATGGATGAATGTTTAAACAAATTGTAGTACAGGCATACTATGGAATATTACTCAGCAATACAACAAATTTAATAAACCTCAAGGAAATTATCCTGAGTGTAAAAAGTCAATCTCAAAAAGATATATACTAAATGATTCTATTTATGTAAAAATTGTGAAATAACAAAGTATAAAGAACAGAATTATTGATATCAGAGGTTAAGGATGAGAGGGGGCAGAGGAAGTAGGCATGGCTATAATGGAGTAGCATGAGGAAGTCTTGTGGTGGGAGTACAGTTCAATATTTTGATTGTCATGATGTTTACCCAAAGCTACACATGTGATAAAATTGCAGAGCTACACATGCACACACACAATGAGTTCATGTATAACTGGTGAAATCTGAATAAACTCTATGGATTGTACCAACGTTAATAACCTGCTTTGGGTATTGTACTATAGTTATGCAAGATGTTAAAATTGGGGGAGAATAGGTGAAGTGTGCATAGGACCTCCCTATGCATTTCTTTGCACCTTCCTGTGAGTCAATAATTATTTCAAAAAATTTTAAATGCTTTTAAAAAACCAAGAGTAACAACTTTTGGATGCTATATATTTTATTTTATATGTAAGGCATAATTAATTTCTTTATTTTATGTATTAAAAATAATTTTGTGGATTAAAAATAATTTTCTGTCTTTTATGCCTAAATATAGCACAATGTGTTTTTTTTTTAAAGTATAGCCTCTACTATAAAAAGATGCTAATTCTCTGGTGTAGGAATGTAATAACGGAAATGCAAGGTGCCTACAGATAGCTGAACCCAGAGTTTTATAACCAATTATTAAATTATAATTGATAAATTTAATAGGGTTGTTTGTTTAGGATTTTCTAATAATCAGTCCTCAGCTATAGCATGACTATTAAAAATGCATTTATATTTGGCTTTTAGAATGTGTTTTATGCTTTTATTTAAATATGGTTATATAAACATGAGTGGCTTCATATTCCATTCAGAAAATAGGTGGCATTATACCTTAGACTCAAGCAAAGTACCCAAGGCAGAATGCTTGTCTTGAGACTTGAAAAATATGTATTTCACATGTTTCTTAGATCTAGGTTGTTTATTATTTGAAGATGTGGCCTTGTGACATTTCCCTTGGGGAAATTAATTGAACACTTTGATTCAAGAAGCTTCTTTTGGGGCTGTAGGTTGCATTAGAATTTAGGACTCAAGAAGAGAATAAGTAATGTTATCAATGGACTTTCTCCATTCATTGAATTGTATCAAAAAGACCCTGAAAGCATTTTGACCCTGGAAAATGGTATAATTTCTATTTATTTATATCAATTTAATGAAAGGTTTATATCTAGGCTAATATATATCTACACACATATTCTGGGGGGAAAAAAGTGTGGCAATAATATAAAATGAACCTGATCTGTAATATATTTTGACATTCTTAGAAATAGATGCTATTGAGAAAATATGACATTTTACTGCACTTTAAACTTGGAGAACAAAAAGCACTCTCTAAATGTACCTATTAAGGCAGTGAGTTACTTCCTCATTCATTGCCTTTGTGGGATGTTGAAAGGATAAAGTAGCAGAATATATAAAATCTTTTAAGCTTCATGGAAATTGTATGCTTTTTTCATACAGTAAAAGATTTTACACACTGAATTCAGCCTTCCTCATATCCCTTCACTGACATCTTTTCCTTTACTATTTCTCTTTTTGATTCCACTGTATGCTGACTCCAAAACCACCATCTTTTATCCAAATATCTATATACCCACCTCAGTTTCAAGCCATCAATCCATATGCCTTTTTACCTCTGAACATGCTTTCTGGAGGACTTGTATATGTGTAACTCAATTAGAAAATTTAGATAAACCAAATGGCATCCCAAGGTACCTCTGAATCCTTAAATGAGGAGATGGCATGTATATATGTTTACACATTCTGAGGTCAGAAAGATTGTCCCCTTATACACCTATTCAAGGTTTATTAGGCTTTCAGTTCACATTTCCCTACTTCTGCCTAAAAATAGTTCCCTGAATCATGATCCTAAAAAAAAAAAAAGAGTCTATCCATGTCTCTATGTGAGAAAGGCTTGGAAAAATTAAAAAGCCCATCAGTTGGTAATATCAAGGTGGATTTCCCATTAGGAAAACCACAGAGATTGTAGGCAGACAGGGAGTTCTCTTATAGCTCATTTCTCTGTGATAACTGGAGAGTTCATTGGTGTGAGCAATTCCCACCTACTCTACAATCACTTCTCTGCATTAAAAGTGCTCTTGGTGTTCCACTGGTCTCATGATGGTAGAGCAAATTCTGCTCCTGCAGAATTGAGAGCTAAGTAGAATGAGCATTTTTTTTTTCTGCATCAAGGGTAAAAGGAATAGAAGGAAATTTTAAAAGTAAGAACATCCATTTGGAGGGCATAGCTTAAATATATAGTCATCCCATACGTCCATTGGCAAGGAAATGGATTTGTTGACTATGAAATCTACTCTAAACATCTTCAGCTTTTGAAAATTACACAGATAAAATGAGAAGATATATTTGTTAGTTTTCGTAGTATAACTGTACATTTAGACTTCCTTTGAAAGTTCAAGGCACATGAATGGCAAAGTAGAATAAGAAAGAGTTATAATTTTTGCATTAGGTTGGCAGAAGTTGTTATATAGGTAGTTGCAGACCTCTGGGTTCTGCCCAATAAAGTCATAGGTCTTGTTAGTTGATATGCTAACCTTGTTCTTAGTTGTTTGTTATGTGGAGAAATGGTCTTGTGATATTTACTTTATTTAACTACTTTTGAGTTTTCAAGGTTAGACCTTTAAAAAACTAGTCATTTTCTCCTAGATAATTGTATATCGGTATAATAAATTGCCACCAGGTAAATGGTGGTGCCTCAGTTATGGCAGATTATAGCTGCTCTTGAAACTATGTTTCCCATAGTTGTGATTAAAGGAATACAACTGAAAAGGATGTTTTCAACTCAATCTGTTTGGTCCTTCAAAAATTGTCTCACTGTTTTAATACAAACGTTAGAGAGGATTAGATTTGAAATGTCCATGTGATAAATTTTAAAAGATACAAGCACTTGGGTTCTAATTCTAACTGTCTTAATTACCACTTGTTCTAACACTGGTTTCTCTTCCAAGCTTGAATAGAACATTTCTCTTACCTTAAATCTTTTTCATTCCTATATAATTAGAAGCCCCTCTGATGCTCTAGGTTTTGTTTTATAGTGGAGTAGCTGAAATCCCAGCACCATGAGCATTTTTATGGGGACAGCGGGTACAAATTCTACAAACTTAAATTTGGTTTTCTATTTATAGTCTTTTTTCCAGTGATCCTGCTCTGTTACTCATGGGAAGGAGAGTCTGTGCTTGCATAGATTAATCCACAAAAATTAAAAGCACCCTAACCTCTGGTAGTAAAGACTCACTGGGCATAGACTATAAATATGTAAACTATGCTTCAATATTTGGGGCAAAACACTGATTTCAAACTGAACACCCAATACTCTGTTGCAACCACATACATACATACTCATACTCAACAAGCCTTCTGTTCCAATTTAAAGTTAAAAAATATTATCACCATATCCACAGAAGGAAAGAAGAAATAGGTATTGAATTTCTACTTAGCACTAAGTACTTTCATGCATTCTCTTGATCTTTATTAAGAGTTGAGTGTCATTATATGTAATTTTACAGATTATAATGCTGAGGTTTGCAAATTAAATTACTTGCCCAAGGACATACACCTACTAAGGGATGGAGCTGAGTTTCAAATTCAGGTTTATCTGACTCCAAAATCTACATTCCTTTTTATTGTACCAGACTGGCTTTTGCCTAAACATATATGCTTGGAAATATAAGAATCTTCATGTGCTTTCTACAACAGCCACTGGCTTTTAAGAGCCAATTAACAGGAACATTTGAGAACACCCTTTCTCATTGTCTTCCCCAAGTGTATTTTCCCACACTCAATTTCACTTTATAAACATTCATCAGGTACCTACAATGGTTAAGTTGTGGCACTCTGGGCACTGTGCCCATCAGACATAACTCTCCTATGATACATATTTGTGATTTACCAAGTGAATTTTATGCTGAGGTTTTCCTTTCTGACTTGCTCTGTTTTGAAATAATTTCTATTCCTGGGCCTATGCCTGTGCTTGTATTCTTTAATTTAGTGGAAAGTTACTTTATGGCAACAAAACTGAGCAATATTAATAGTTTTGTCTGTTACATCTTAGTCTTCCCTTGATTAAGCAAGTGCTAAATTTTAGCATCTTTATCTACAGTTCCTAGCAAGAAGATGGTGGCTTGGGGTAGTGACATGACTTGCTCACAATCAAGTTACTGCTGGAGTCCAAACTATGGAATTCAGAATGCATTAAGCCCACTGTCTCTTCCAACTGCCATATTGCTGCCTGTTCAGCACCAAGTAGAAATGTTTCTGTGAAAACACACACAAACTGTATCATTCAGATCTCTCGTGGTTTTGCAAACTATCTTCTCTCTCTCACAGCGCAAATCAACCCCCAATTTCAGGAAAGAGAGTAGTATGCGTAAGGTAAATGCGTGACATGCCGAGAAGATTTAAAAGCAAGCCTTTATTGGGAGGGGGCTCCCAAGCGAGGTTCTCTGGTCCAGAGAAGTCAGGCCCTGGGACTGGAGGGCACAGTGTTTATGGGGTTATGTGGGGGTAGGTGGTATAGGGTGAGAATGTTAATCAAATGTTAGTTGAGTATCCAGATTAGGGTGGTGGCGCCCGGGGCTTTAGGGTGGGTCCTTTGGGACAAGGAAGTCTGGCTGGAAGGTCAGGATTCCAATATCAAGCTGGGAAGCCTCCAGGCAGGCATCTGGCTGGCCCTTCCCCCGCCGACCTAACATCCTGACCTCTTTGGTATGGGGGCGCCGAGTCAAATCTGGCTACTTCTTGCTGACCAGAGGAGAAGAGGTTGGGGGTCTGAGGCCAGGACTTCGGTGGGGAGGCGCGCATATGGATGTAATAGTAGCTGGTTGACCGTGATCCAGGAGACTTTGCGGATGCGTTCCTGAATGAATCGGAGTACACACGGGGCTATTATTAGTAGTATACAGAGGAAAAGGATAGGCCCTAGAATTGATGCAATTAAAGTAATGAGATTGGATCTCCACCAAGAGGAGAGTGCCTCGTCCTCTCAGTGGGACTGGCGGAGGTCTTCACTGAGCTTAGAAAGGGTATTTGCATTAGTTTCAATAGGAGGGGAGGGTGACAGAACAATGTGAGGGTTTTCAATGAAGAGTAAGTGGAAAAGCTGCACCCTGGAAGGGCCTAGAAGTGCAAGAGACTGATGACTGAGGAGGTCGGTGAGGCGATGCGATGAGAAAACAGTCAGAGGCTGAGCTAAGGTGATTTTAATGGCCTCTTTCGTGAGTTCAGCGGCTGCTGCTAGGGCTCAGAGGCATGGCTGTCCTCCCTTTATGGTGGGATCTAGCTGTTTAGAGAGATAAGCCACTGCTTGATATATGGAACCTACTGGTTGAGCCAGTAGGCCGGTGGCTATGCCTGAATGTTCATCAGTGAATAAGTGGAAGGGTCGAGCGGGGTTAGGTAGGGTGAGAGAGGGGGCCAAGGCCAGGGCATCTCGGAGCTTAGGAAAATACTGTTTAACAAAAGCAGGAGCAGTAAGAGGGCCTGTAGGGGTTTCTTTGGCCGCCTGATATAGTGGCTTAGCTAATAGGGCAAAGTTAGGGACCCAATGTTGGAAAAACCCTATGAGGTCCAAGGAGAGAATCTGTTCAGCTTCTTGGTGGGGGGGGGCGGTTGCAAGTCTCTTAGGAGCTGAATCCTGTCAGTTGTAAGAGATTTGGTGGTAGGAGTTAAGGCTACTCCGAAGTAGGTGACCGAGGAGGTACAGAGCTGAGCCTTAGAAGGTGAAACCCAATATCCCTTAGACTCTAGGAAGTTTAGGAGAATTGCTGTATCGTGTTGGGACTGTTTAAATGAAGGACTACAAAGGAGCAGGTCGTCTACATATTGTAGGAGCGTGTTCGGTTGCACGAGACAGGAAGTCAGGTCAGTGGCTAAAGCCTGGCCAAACAGATGTGGGCTATCCCTAAACCCCTGAGGGAGGACTGTCCAGGTTAACTGTCTGGAGGCACGGGTGTCTGGATCTTCCCACGTAAAGGCAAAGAAGAAGTATGAGTCACGGTGGAGAGGGATGGTGAAGAATGCATCCTTTAGATCTAATACTGTGAAGTGAGTCGTGGAAGGGGGGATATGGGAAATGAGAGTATATGGATTGGGGACTACTGGGTGGAGTGGGACAACTGCCTCGTTAATAAGGCGACAGTCTTGGACCAACCAGTAGATCCAGAGGGCTTACGGACAGGTAGGATTGGAGTATTACAGGGTGAACTAGTAGGGATGAGGATCCCCTGGATCGAGAAGTCTGGTAATAATAGGTTTAAGGCCCCTATGATGGGTCTCAGAAATAGGAAATTGTGGGCGAGCTGGATAGCAAGAAGGGTCTTTGAGGCCAATACGGATAGGAGTGTGATGAGTAGCAATAACAGGGGTAGATGTGTCCCAGACGGAGGGATCGACAGGGTCAGAAAGGGTAGGGAGAGGAGGAGTAGAATCTGGTGCTAGGAGAGGTAGGAGTGGAGAGACCTGTATTTGTGGCCTTATATATATAGAGAGAGGCCCCTAACTTGTGTAGGAGATCTCTACCTAAGAGGGGAGCTGGGCATGAGGAGATAACTAAGGAGTGTGAGAAGGGGAAGCCATTCAGAGAACATGAGAGAGGAAGGGTTTTAGGTGGGTATGAGGCTGTGCCATCAATCTCCATAACTGAAATAGGTGAGGGAACTGTAGGGCCCAAGTGAGATGGCAAAGCAGAGAAGGTAGCCCCCATGTCCACCAGGAAGGAGATGGACTTACCCGCTACCTGGAGCGTTACCCTGGGCTCTGCAAGAGTGAGTGGCGTCTCTGAGTCTGGGCCTCGTCAGTCATCCGCTAACCCGAGAAGTTCCAGTGACGGTGTTGCCTGACTGGATGATCCTCTGCAGGGAGGCACCGACAACAATCCGGTCATTGGGCAATCAGATTTCCAGTGGCCCGTCTGCCTGCAGATCTGGCAGGGCTTCATGGGAGCCGGTGGGTTAGGGCACTGACGGGCTCAGTGGCCTTCATGGTCGCATTTGAAGCATGCCCCAGGGGCATTGATTTTGGGTTGACCCTGGCTCCTTCGCCCCTGGGGCCCGCCCACCTCAAGGCAGCTTCCAAGGCCTGGGTTTGGAGTGCCACCTGCTGGTGGAGATGAGCCTGACGGAGAGTTTCAGCCCTCTCCTCCCGGGCATTGAAAACTTTAAAGGCCATTTTCATCAATTCCTGTATAGGGGTTTGAGGGCCATCCTCAGCCTTCTTTAACTTCTTTCTGATATCTGGGGCCAACTGAGTAACAAAGTAGGTGGCTAGTACCGTTGCACCCATTAGGAAAGTTGGATCTAGACGGATATATTGAGTAAGGGCCTCGGTGAGGTGATTGAGAAAGAGAGCTGGATTTTCATTGGCCCCCTGGTTTACTTCCCAAAGTTTATCAGAGTTACCTACCTTATTGGAGACAGTTGGCATGCCATTGAGGATGTATTGTAACATTAAGTCACGTCGCCGGTGGCCATCTTGCCCAGCTTGGTATTCTGATCCCAGGTCAGCTCCCGGGACGGCCTGAGGTCCATTGGGCATGGTGGCATCCATGAGGTGAGTTTGGTCAGCATAGGCCCTGGAAGCGGTGAGGATGCGATCTTTCTCTTCAGGTGTGAGGGTAGAGGCCTGGATGACAAACACGTCATGCCAGGTTAGATCATAGGCCTGAGTGAGATAGCGAAATTCTTTGATGTAATTAGTGGTTAGAAGAAAAAGACCCTAACTGCTTTTCTATTTGAGAGAGATCCTGTAAAGAGAAAGGAACGTGGATTTGGATGACACCCTCAGCCCCAGCGATCTCTCAAAGAGGGCAGAGGAGATCCGAGTCGGGGGCAGGGGCAGAGTGAGAGCGGATATGGGCTGAGATAGGGGACGGAGCAGATGGAGGTGGAGGAGGAAGAGAAGGGTATATCGGCTGAGTGGTGGAGTCCGGCAAGACGGGCAGCAGAGGAGGAGCTGAGGGACTAGAGTAGGGAGCATTGAGAGCAGAGGGAGGGATGAGAGCGTAGATCCCAAAAGGCTTGCACATATGGGGTTTCAGCCCACTTTCTCATCCTCTGACAGTAAGTGTCTAGATCTGTCAGAGTTTGGAAGTTAAAAGTGCCTTCAGCAGGCCACTTAGATTGATTGTCTAATGGATATCTAGGGCAGGCGATGGTAGAGTAAAAGATCAGTCTTTTACGTCTCAGATTCTGATCGAGGCCTAGATGGCTAAAATTTGTTAAGAGACACCCAAGTGGAGTTTTGGGGTCTGGTTCCGAATTAGAAGCTCCCATGGTCTCAGCCACCCAGACAGGTGAAACCAGAGATCAGGCGTCCCCGAGACTCTGATTTAACCCAACAGTAGAAAGGACCGTGGAAAGTTAGAGATGCCTCTCGTAACTTTACCAGGTCGGAAGTCAAATATGACACCAGATGTCATATATGAAGGAGGGGTGCCCCTGATGCGGCCACGATTATGGACAGGGGTCCCGGTGGGCTTGGTCCGGAGAGGGTGGGAGACCGAAAGGGAACTTAACCTATCCGACAGTAGGAGGTGGGTGGCGAAGGTCCTGGAAGAAGAGGAAGAAGAGGCCCCTCAAGGCCAGGAGGCCGAGGGACACAATCTCCTCCCGGGTTTCGGCACCAAATGTAAGGTAAACGCGACACGCGGAGAGAAGTTTTAAAAGCAAGCCTTTATTGGGAAGGGGCTCCCGGGCAAGGTTCTCTGGTCCAGAGAGGAGAGGGGCCAGAGAAGTCACGCCCTGGGACTGGAGGGCACAGTGTTTATGGGGTTATGTGGGGGTAGGTGGTATAGGGTGAGAATGTTAATCAAATGTTAGTTGAGTATCCAGATTAGGGTGGTGGTGCCCGGGGCTTTAGGGTGAGTCCTTTGGGACATGGAAGTCTGGCTGGAAGATCAGGATTCTGATATCAAGCTGGGAAGCCTCCAGGCAGGCATCTGGCTGGCCCTTCCCCTGCCGACCTAACAATGTGTATGGTATAATGAGTACAAATGTATCTAGGCTTTAGAATCAGACAGCCTTGGGTTCAAAGTCATCTCCCTTTATAACTGTATGTGATCTTGGAGAAGTCAGTTGACCATTCTGAGCTTCAGAGCTTTGTCTATAATATGAATCTAATAGTACTTACCTTTCAGTATTGTTGTATTTGCACTAATGTATACAATGTGCCTAGCAAGATGCCTAGCCATAATGGACATTTCAGAAAAGGTGGACATCAGACATGTTTCTACAAGTACATTGCTTTTTATTATATGTATAGAGGGATGAAAGGAGAAAGAGGGGTTAGCTATGTCTCCATATTTCTCTGTGTATCAATTTTAGTGTGTGTATTGCTATTAGTGAGTCTGTTTCACACTGGACTCTCCCTTGCTAGCTTCCCTGATCCTTTTCTTATGCAATCCTAGATTTTTAGGGCCTGTTTCCAATTAAAAGACAGTTGCCTCTCCACCCCAGAAAACAATTTTGTCAATGTTTATTTTTTGCAGTTCAAGTGTAGCTGTCCCCAAGACTTCAGCTGATAATCCTTCCCTTCCCATTTTAGTCAGTGTTGCCTTCTCCCCAGCAACTTTGAACAGAGAACTGCACACACTGATTACAGCACAATCTCAGAGCCAATGAAATGGTGGCTGAGATATGGTTCTAGTGGGAATCTTATGTGCCACTGGTGGGAAAATGAACATAGATTGTTATTTACAAATCTGTGAGAATTTGCTACCACCTCCAGCCTCTAATGTAACATGCTCATCCTATTCTTCTTATTTCTGTTTTACTCTTCTCCTCTCCTCACCTTTCAGGTCTGTCAACTTGAGTTATAATACCAATGATCTCTTCCTTCTTCTCTTTCTTTCTTTCTTTCTTTCTTTCTTTCTTTCTTTCTTTCTTTCTTTCTTTCTTTCTTTCTTCTTTCTTTCTCCCTTAATGCATTTGTACCTTTTTGATGTCCCCTTCTGAGTAGGCTATCAATTGTTGAGCAGCTCAAAATTCAAAGGGTAACAGTTAGCCTTGCCCTAAGCCCTGGCCAATGGGTGTTAGAATTTGATTACTGTAGTTAGTAGCCATTTAGGTGATAAGCACTCTTAATCCCTTAAACATTAGCCTGGCTAGAGAGGGGCAGGTAGAAGTTGAAAAAAATGTAAATCTGGATGGTGTTTCATCAGGGACATAAATAAATGAAGGTACAAAACCATGAAAAGGGTAGCTGTAGGTCTTGGCATAAAGCATCTGAACAAGCTATAGGAAGTGGCCTCTGGGAAAGAAAGGCAACAGTAATAGCAAAACTCTGTCTTTCTTAGTAAGATCCTTGTAGAATGCTTTTGTGCAGTAGTTACATGGCCAAATTAAATTTTTTGTTATAGCTACTGGAGCCATCCAGGTCAGTAAGGGTTCCCTTTGGGCCCAGCATGGTATTACCCTCATTTACCATGAGGATGTCTGCTAATAGCACACTTGATTATGCCATACTTCTTTACCAGAAATAATGGCAGAGAGTTGTATTGCAGGATGGCAGGAAAGGGATGAGAAGGAGAAACTAGGCTTTGAAAAACAGACAACTAATTAAAATGATATCAACACAGAAAACATAGAATTTAGAGATACAGTGAAAAGAGCCTTGTACTGTAAGTCAAGAGGCCAGAACTCGTTTACCACATAGTGACCTTTGGCAAGTCCCTTACTTCACTTGAGTCACAGTGTTCTTATCTGGAAAAAAGCAAATTGTATTGCCTACCTCACCTACTCTTTGGGTCATCTTCAGAGTCAAGTGAGAATCTTCAAGATCTTTATAGCTGACAGAGTGCTATGTAAATTAAACAATTATTATTACCTTAATTACTTTAACATTTAATATTAAAAACAAAAAAACAAAACTGAACCTAATAGCTGTGATTCATACCAGCTATCTCCCGCCAATCCTGTGTCCTGTCGATTGTCATAGAATAGGTTATAACTTGCAATAAGAACAGTAATTTAAACCTTCCTTTGAAAAAAAAGACTCTGATGGGACTCAAACCCACAACTTTTGAATTTGTCATGGTACTAACTGCTGTTTGAAATTGTTTACTTGTCCTACTGTAACATCAACTCAGTGCCAGCAGGGATTTTGTCTTAAACCTTACTCTTTTTCTTTCACTGAAGGAATAACTGGTCTTCCATGTTCTATAAAACTCCAAGAGAGTTTTTAGCCCTGCCATTTATTAACCTACTAGGAAAGTTACCTAATCTCTTCAAGCCTCAATTCTCCATGTACATTGATTTAACACAGTGTTTCCCACATAGACTCAACAACTGTTAGCAATTATTATTATTGTCATTGTCATTGCTGTCATCATTATTGTTGTTGTTGTTATTATTATTATTATTATTATTATCATTATTATTACTCCAGGAAGCTTGTCTCCCTGGTGACCTTGTTTTAACTGGCACATCTTTGCAACTTTGTTTCTAGGCCAGTAATTTTTCTGGAACCAATGGCCACAACACAGTCTCTGACAGATTATGTCTCCTGCAGTCACAACTCTTCCCTCCATTTTCCCTCCAGGAGTGGTGGGCTATTAAACTACCATGGTGGGCTATTAAACTACCATGCCTCCTGCTTCCATCTGAGGCAGTTTTGCTCAACTAGGGACAGTCCTCTGCTCAGAAATAGCAAGGTTATCCACAGCTTTAGAGGTTGAGTGGAAACTTCCTAACCCCACCCACAAGTCAATCTCACCCCTGAGGTGCCCTTACTTGAGACCTTGCTCCTGCTCTCACCTACCACTGGTGGAGCAAAGCAAACAAGCACATGTACACACGCACATGCACACACACAAAACCATCAGTGAATTAGTGAATTTCATTTTCCCTTAGACCACTATTGCTGCAAGAAGCATGCAGAACCAATGGTTCTAATACCAGTTTTTGTCTACTAACCTCATGATTCTTGTTAACACCACTTCATAAGACTGAGAAAGAGTAAAAACAAAAACTCACACATCCCCCTCTTTATTATCTAACCACTTCATCCCCAGAGGACCTGCAAGTGAATGTATTCTTAGGTTCTGTGCACACCTTTAGATGCCTGTCTACATGAGGCCAGTTTGGCAATAACACAATTTCCCCAACTCCCCAGTTACACACAGTTAGGTGATGTGGGCTCACTGCACCCACATTATTAGAGACATTTGGTGCCATGATTGGAGACAGGTATTGTTGAAGACCAAAGCACAAAAAGCACTGACTGAGTCTTCATCACTTTGCTCTTTGAGTTGCAGCCTAATGAACTACATATTTACATATTCGCAAGGTTCTATTTGGCCTTAGGTTGCAAGGATTTAAAAATATCTCTAAAGGTTGAAGTCTCCAGATTTAGGAGCTCCTATACATGGTCCATCATTTTATTACAAAGTATCAAAATATGCAAAATATGAGATTATGGCATTTCAGGCAGTGCTTCAAAGAACTGTGATTTTTTTTCCTTGTTTGTGAAATCATTTGCAGTTCCTGTTCTCCTTTAGCTAAACTAATGAGAAATCTGCAGACATTAATGGCCTATGGCTTTTCCTGCTGCATGAAATAGTGATCCCTGGGAGAAAGAAGTAAGTGGACTAAAGTAATCCACAAGATGGATCTGACACCCAAGCTAGATCGTGATGACTGTTATCCTGTAGATGCTTGGAATTTGGAGAGGATGGGCAGTAGAATCAAATAGACCTGGGTTTAAATCCCAGCTCTGCTACTCACTGTGACTCAAACTAGTCACTTAACCTATCTGAGCTTCAAATTTTCTACCTCCTTCACAGGACTGTGCTGGGAGCATTAAATGAGATAATGTATGTGTAGAAAGGGCAAATAGCAAACATTTGTCACCAGAAACAATTATTTTCCTCTGGAGAGGGATGATTGAAGAGAATCTGAGAAGAAATTGCTGCCCTAGCTGCTTCTGTGAGGACATCACCAGAATCAGAACAGCAGCTACTGGTCTCATAGTAGGTGGTTAAGACAAAGATGGTATGTAGCTTGCTGGTGGCACCCCAGGGCAGGAAGCAGTGGGGGAGTGTTCCAGAGAGAAAAAACATCCACACAATTTTAGAAGAAACTATCCATCTTCGGTAGCTGAAGTTCAGGCAAAAGAGTGAGGAAGAAGGTAGGCATGCTTTGTCATTCTTTGTAAGTCAGTAGCACTAGATAAGATCATTGCTGTCCTGGCCTCTGTAATCCTGGTTAAGTTGAAGATCAGGGTCCAAAATTCCCTGGTATCCTTCCTTTAAGGACTTTGTGTGGCCACAGAACTTCTTTTTCTGGGCAGCAGGAACTGCTGCTGTAGCAGCAGGAGTCTATCAACTAAACTTCTACTTACACAATTCCTTTTACTAGATTTCCTGCTTTAAAGCTTTAGGTTCTCTCCTTCCTCTAGCTGACATCTTTAGTCTTCCTTGCATTTGTGGAGTAAAGCCAACCTTCTGCAGGAAGTTTTCCCATAAGCCACATTTCTCCTCAAACTTCCAAAGCTCTGACCCAGCTCATCCTCTTTACCCTACTCTTGAAGTCAAGCCATCCGCCTGTTGGTCTCCTCACATCCCTTTCCATGCTATTCTACTGGAGCACTCCCAAACTATCCACACATTCCAGGAAGCATTGCCAATACTGAGCAAACTCAATGACTATAGATGGTTACAGGGCACCTTCACTTACATTCAGGAGGTCAGCAAGGATTCTCTATAGTACAAATAGAGTGGCCTGAAGCTCAGTCTTGCATTGGCCACTAATTTGCTCTTTGACTTGAGTAAGTGTAGCCCCCCTTGGACCCTTATTTTCATTATCTCCAACTGGGTGGGGAGGAAGAAGATTACTCATTGCTAAGGTTGTTGTGGCGTGACTGAATCTAAGACCCACAGATTATGAGCCTTTATTAGCCGGCCAGTGACTGACTCTCTACCACGCAGGGTTAGAGGAGATCAGTGCCGGAGTTTTAGAGAGAGGCAGTTATAAAGCCTCTCACTATATCCTAGAGCAAAGCAAGTAAGAAAGTTACAAAAAGCAGAAGTTAGCTGTTAAAATGTCCTTTACAAAGATAAATGTATCCGGGGAATTGCTAGATCAAACATAGCCTAGCAGACAGTCTTGTTATCTGTATCTTGGAATGTTGTGCCTCTTCCTGGGGGCTGTGGTGCCTAGAGGTATCACCTCCTTGTTACTGATTTACTGGGAAGTCTTCACCCTTACATTCCCAAAAGAGGAAGCTTGTAAAGCCTAAAACTACATTAAACAAGCAAGCTGATTACAGAAGCAGAAGTTGGCCATTAGCACAATACATCACCTAGTACCACACTCTGGTTAACAAGTAAGCAGATTACAGAAGCAGACACTGGCCATCTTCATACCTTATATAATACATCTCCTAAAACCACACCCAAGCAAGTAGGACAACTTCTGGTATCTAAAGATATTTCTTCCCTGTAGCTGACTTAGCTATTTGGCTCACTTGAAAAATTTCCACCATTAACAAGGTCAAGAGTAGCTCTGAAAGTTTAAAGGCAGTTTTGTGGCAAGAGCAAAGACTTTGAACTACATAGACCAGAACTCATATCCCCACCCTTTGTGGTCTCACATAGTCATAAAATGGCTTATTCAAGGATTCATGGTTGGATGCAGCAAAACCAACATTCAAACCTGTGTGAAGGTCTGTGAAGACTCAGCTGAACTCTTTCCCCTTCCTGGCAGCTACTACTCCCAGGGCAATTACTAAGACCCAGGTTACTGCTTTCTGCACTTTGTCAGCCTAGGTCCAAAATGCTCAAGCACCAAGCAATTACTGATGCTTACCCTTCCTAGGAAACTCTAACAATAGAAAAAGGAAAGGGAGAGAGAGCAGAGAGATTTGAGAAGACATACGTTTTTATGCTTTGTGGTCACAGTGGACTAGTTTTAAAGTCACTAACCCTTGATATTTATCTTATCAATGTACTCACACCAATGCAAAATGGCATGTATATACAGAGTCATTGCAGTATCGTTTGTAATAGAATAAAATTTTAAACCACTGTCCATCAACAGGAGACTGTTCAAGTAAATCACATTACATCTATACAATGGAATGCCATATAATTGCAAAAAGAAATGAGGCAGCTCAATGTATACCTATATTAAAATAGCTCCATAATATATTAAGTGTAGAAAGCAAGACAAAACATTGTGCATAGAATGCTATGGTTTACATGAAAGAGAATATATGTGTATATATGCTTGTGCATGTACATAAAATATCTTTAGAATGATATAAAAGAAACTGGTTAAAGTTTTTGCCTATTAAGAAAAAAATGTAGCATCATTCTCAGCTTTCTTTTATTTCACTAATAGCAAGTGGAGACATGGATGCACCTCTATAGTTCTTCCTTAGCACAGGAAGCTGTGGGAGGGATTTGTAGCTACAGTCCTTGCACACCTGAGCAGTAGAAAGATCTGGCTCCTCAGCAATAGAGTGAACAACAGGTCTCGGTTTGCTCATGACCCTCCTGGTTTTAGCACTGAAAGTCCTAGAAAAATTGAGATCGTTGGTCACCCTATTCCTCATCCTTCTGCTGTAGCCCTTAGCCATCCAGACTTGGTTGTATCAGGGAGGGAAGATCCCAGTAGTGGGATGAATGGAGCTGTGACACAAGCCCCTGCCTCCACAATCCACAAGGGACTCAACACTTATAGAGTGGCAGGCACGTGCTCTGTGAGGCATCCTCATCTAACAGATAAGGAAATTGAGGCTCAGAGAGGTTACGTGATTTGCCCAAGGTCACACAGCTAGTAAGTGCTGGAGCCAGTCTGTCTGACTCCTGCCACGTCAGCAGGACCCTGGGGAATATAAAGCTTTCAGTGAAGCAGTGGGCCTGGCCTTTCTTAAAGCCTAAAGCACTAAATAAAAAATTGTTCTTCTGAATCTACCTTGGCAGGCCTGTATTAGGAAATGGCTTTCTTCCCATCGTCCTCACCCCCAAAGCAAAGAGAATAGATGTTCCAGGTTTTTGGACTGAAAGAACAATTGGCAGAAAGCTGCATTCTCTGGTTATGCATAGTAGAAGTCTGATTCTCACTTGAGGAGTAATAAACTACTCATCCCCAACTTGATCCAGCTTTCCTCCCAAGAACAGCATGAGAAAATAACAGGTAGTGGTGGAGATCATGATGTTTGCCTACTTTTTGATAGGGAATTCAATTTGGCTATGTAATAGGAGTTCCTTTTGCTAGGAAAGAGTAAAAGCATTCCCCAAAGCCTCATCCATCAAAAGCCCAATGAGCCACAGAAAAACAGACATAGCAGACAGAAGCTTGGGGGATTTGAAGGGAGCATAGGAAAGCATAGGAAAAAGTCACAGCAGCAGCTGTACTTGCCCTTTCTCAAGCAGCAGGCATCTGTTAATTATATATAGGAAATTAGGCTGCTTTACAAACCTTGCTGAGATATTTCACAGGAGATATGAAGAAAGGGATGTGCTTACCCTCACTGTTGGCAATTAATTTATAGATGTTGAGTTGTAGAGCATCATGGAGAGAGATAACCTGTGCCAGGGTACAGGAGTTTCAGGGAATAATGGATTTGGGATTGGCTTATCAGAGGACACAAAAGGAAACTGAAGCAGAGCTTTCCAAAGTTCCAGCTTTCTCTGCAAGGGATGCCACAGTTTAGGCAAAGACATTCTGCCTGTACTTGGGTCCTGAACTATCTATGACTTGGTAAGTCCTGCATCCTTGGATTTGAATGAAGCCAAATGATCTCTGTGGTGATTGAACTCAGCACCACACTCAGTCCCACTACAAAACAGCCAGCCTTGAGAGTTTAAGAGTAGAGACTGCAGTGCTATTTGTGTTTTAATATCAAAATTGACAGAAAGGACTAGGAGGTCTGCCTGCAGTATGTTCTGGTTTAAGAAGCAGGAGGTGAGTTACATGGCATTTCAGTGTGAACAAGGATCCTATGACCTTCTTCATATCTGTAGCATAACAAGTAGTGTCACAGGAACATGGCAGTTTGGATCAAGAAGAGTACAGGTGTGCCCCATTTTATGAAGTAGCTGTGTGCCTGTAAAGGTGGTCACCAAGAAAAATTTCCCATATAGAATCCTGTTCCTCGTTGCCTTTCATGATAACATAAGAGATGCATTTTTCTGACAAATATTTTAGCCCCAAGATTCAGCAAAATCTCAAAAATGCAAAACAAACATTGACAATCTTATTTGAGAGGAGAATTTTCAAATGTCTTGATAATGCCTTAGAAATAATAATACATGGGCAAGCCATCTAAAGAAACTGAAGTTCACGGTGTCTTTCATAGAGCTGAATTGAGCTGGATGCTTTTCAGAGGGCCTCTGAGAGGATTCAATAATAAAAGTAAAAACACTTTATCAATTGCAAAGTGCTCTATACTTGTGAATTCTTGTTACTCTTCTAGTCAATCTTGGTCACTTTAAAAAAAAACAAAAGAACTTCCCTCTCACCCACCTTGGATTATCATTTTCCTCCTGGAGGGAAGCTCATTAGCAGTTTCAATACTGAGTTCAGGTCCACACCCCTTGCTTTTTGAAAGTTCGCTTTAGGACACTTCACTTTTACAAAAGATCTACATTAGTGCCTGTTTTTGCTAACCAAAAGAAATCCAAAGAGGATTTTTGCTTTTACCAAAAAAGTCAAAAAGCGAAAATAAGAGTTCAGCGTTTATTTTGCAGCAGCCATTATAGAGGCAGTGCTCACCCTGAACAATAAGAGTGGCTCTGCCTAGCTCCTTCCTTGAGAACTACACTGAGCATCTCAGCATTAAGTCCCAGAGCTTTGAACTGTGTCTGTGAGCATCTGTGCTTTATCTCAATTTATTTTGTGCATCCATTAGCAAGATGTGTCCTAAGGTATCAGAAAAGTCTAAGAGAGCTTATAGAGATGTTACACTTAGCATAAAACTGGACATAATTATGTGTTATTTTAGGTTTTATATGTTATTTGATATAATTTAGTAAGTTCTTTTTTAGGTCTTGGAATGCTTAAAATTTTTTCATATAAATTAATGGTAATTGCTTCTTTGCTTTACGCCATTTCACCTTACCAAACATCTCATAGGAAGGAACACTCTACTTTTGGACAGTGGGGGATAGCTCTCTATTCAGAGCTGTTCACAGAACACCTTTTAATTCTTAGCAATCTGTGGTCTTGTCTTTCAGGAAAAAGTTTGGGGGAGATAGTGTGTTCACTCTGTGGTGTACATAACTAATTAATCAGGCATTCCCAGTTATCTTGTCATGAGTAGAGTTGTGAGTGGAAAGAGCACAGAGCCCACCAGCATTCTGTAATTGTGAGTCCTTTAGCAAAGCAACAGAAAATGCCCAAGCCTCAGATATACCGTCTGGAAATTAGAGGTAACACTCTGCATGGTTGTGGCAAGTGGGCAATGAGATAATGTTACCTGTTAGAGGCCAGGAACTGGGAATCACTGTGTATATCCTCTTATGAGATAGGCAATGCCTTCCTTTGCAGGTTGCATCTGTTCATTTCTTTCTTCCAATTTTTGTCTTACATTGTTATTAAGTTAAGTGGCCCCAAGCAGGTAAAGGTTCATTTGCATGTACATATTTTATTGACTTAAGGTAACCCATTGATTAATGATTAATTTTTAGCTTCCGCTTGTTCAAACTGCTTTCCAGGGACTGCTCTTTTTTTTAAAATTAACAATGGTTTATTTAGAAACAGTGATTGGGTTAGTAAGTTTCTTCCGAAGTGGGACTGAGTTTAAAAGGAAAGGGACTACAGGAACTTTGCCTTCTCCCAACCCAGGTTTGAATATTTATAGAAGCTCCAAGTAGATGATATAGAGCCTGTGTTTAGAACTTAAGGAACCCTTATGTGGCCTTCTAACCTTCTCCCTACAATACATAAGTCACATTAACATTTATCTGCTCCCAACTTAGTAATATATATCTTACACGTATAAGCTCCTCACACAAACTCTGAATTCATATACTGCAGCCTCCTCTGGTACCAGGAATACCCACCACTCACTCACTTTGTCCTCTAGAGAAAATTACAGTAGCTATAGCCAGAAATTGCAGACTGGTTGCCTGTAGGCCTACTTTGGCCTGAACACATGTTTTATTTGACCTTTGGAGTTCTTTTTTAATTAGTTAGTTGTAACATTTCAATATTATAAAACTTCACACAAATTTTAGCCTGGATAGCCAGCTTGTCTTTCAAAATGCAATGACCTGGTGACACTGGTTAGCATTCAATCATAACAATCATCTAGAACTTGGTAGCAACTGGGCTTGGGCTCTCCAGTTCCCCTACTAGGTCTTGTCGATTCTTCTGTTATCAACCAGCGTTGAGGAGACGGCCACACACTTAAAGCTAGTGAATTCAAAGTGGCCAGTTTAATTTCATGGGGCAGATAGGAAATAATTTTGATTTGGCTGGTGTACCCAGTAACAGGGTATATGAGTGGATAGCCACTGTCTTGGTGGAACGATTCATTTTGAACCAGAAGGTAAACATTTAGGGCAGTGAACATGAAGCCCCAAGGCTATTTCAAATGGTTCTCTGAGCTCACATAACTTTGTGTTTATTTACATGAATTATCATTCCCTCAACCCCACTCCCATTATCCATACCTTTGAGACAGAGAATGTGCCTACAACTAATTTAGCTGCCCCAAAGGGCCTAGAAAAAGATGGAGCACAGAGTAGGAGCTCAGAAAATATGAATGAAGCACTCTATCCAATGATAGATGTACCACAAAGTCTTTTTCTTTTTTTGATTCTGATAAATGCTGGATTCATGGAATGAGAACTGAAGGTTTTGATGATTTGCTGTGTCCTCAGACAAATAGATTAATTAATTGTTTTGCTGTGTCCTTGGATGAATAACAGGACATCATTAATTACCAGGGAACAAGTAAGGGAAAAAAGAGAACATTACTTAAACACCAGGAAGGGGAATTAAAGAATGATCATTACTTGAGGGTTGATGGAAGGAAGTATCCGGGGAGAAGAAGCTGAATTCTACTTATTTCAGTATTTCAGATCACCAGCATCTGAGAATTTTCTGAAGGTACCAGAAGGCCTAGGATTCTGGGAATCTTCTGGAGGGACAGATCCTCCATTTTCTCCTTACCACCTGACTCCATCATCTTATCCCTGTAAGGAACAGGAAGAGAGCTGGGCATGGCAGCAGGGGTAAGAGAAAGCAGTTGAATTTGAAGGAAGCATTAAACTGAAAATGAAGGAAAGGGGAAAATATCTAGCCAAAAATTATAAAATGAGCTATTGCAATGGACACCATGTATGACAGAATAAGAACAGCTGGAGAAGCATTTAGTAGTTAGAGTAGAAAAAACTCGAGGAAAGGACAGAAATAATGGGTGTGGCTTCAGTTGTACCAAAGTGGAGTAGTTAAAATTTTGAAATTAAGTCTTTAGCAGAAAGGGATAAATATGACTGCCCAAGTACCATGAAGACTTAGCATGGAGGTGAGACGGTTAGGATAGAGAAAACCAAATACCATCATTGAGAGTGTATAACATAGGCCACCTGACCAGAGAAAGGAAAGAGTGATGTAATCGCAATGCTTAAATGAGACTTGTTTTTCTCATTGATGACTCAGTTTCAATGATTTAAATATAATTTCTCACTCTCCCTACCACCTTTCCCCTTCCCATTAGATCTTATTGTTCTCTTGTCTTGACCCCTTGGCATCATTCTTTTGTAAGCATCTCAAGGGTGGTACAATACCGTGAAACTCTCATAAGTTATCAAGAGGACTCAGGTAAACACAGATTGCTCATTAACTGACTTGACATACAGAGGTTCTGTCTATTAGTACTATATTATTATTTAGAGAATTGAATATAGGGTGTAATAGATGCACATATATTTTGTAGAATTGAGAGTAGCAAAAGATTGTTTACATTGAGTCTCAAACTCAAACATCTGCTGGAATCAGGTGTCCCATCTGAAGGGGACAGCTGCTACTTTGTTCCAGTAGATAGGTGCTTTGTGAGAATATAGGTCCAGTGTTACCAAGGTTCTGATTATTTTAAAGAAACAGAAAACTTGGATTTTAATATGAAATCTGCCTTTAAAATAATATCAACTAATGAAAAACTTTGAAAAACACTAGGTGGAGCAAGCAAAACACTCCCACAACCACCAATGGTGAATTCTAATTTAGATGACAGAGTCTACGGCCATGCCACCCTGAACAAGCCCGATCCCGTCTGATCTCGAAAGCTAAGCAGGGTCAGGCCTAGTTGGATGAGAGACCACATAGGAAGACCAGGTGCTGTAGGCATGAAAAAAAAATGAAAACAATAAGGGATTGTAAGCTGACAAGGTCCTTGCAATCTGTGAGGTCAACCAGAATTGCCTTACCTGAAAATAAATAAATAAGTGAATGAATGAATGAATGAATGAATAAATAAATAATTTAGATGATAGATAGAATTCATGGTAGAGCCTTGATTTGATGATTTAAACTAAATCTGGCTCCTTCTCCATTCAGTATGAGTTTGGTTCCATCTTGATGGATGTGAGTACTTTTCCTAAATGGCAGTGTTGCATGTTGGTTTGTATCTTATATATGTAACTAAAAACTTCCTCTATGGTAAAAATGGTAAGTAGACTCTATGCTTGATTAGAATCAGTTTATTTAACAAGTAAGTCAGACTATGAGATATGTCAAGAAAGTAGTCAGAAGGCAGTTCTTTTGGGTACCCTTTTTATTCTCTCACCAGACCACAGATCCCTTGAAGGCCATGGTAAAGACTTTGGATTTGGTTCTAAAAATGTTGAGAAGCTATTGGAGGCTTGTGAGCAGGGAAGGGATGTGATTCAATTTAATGTTCTAAAAAAGAACACTCTAAAAGAGCTTACAGGAAGGCCCTGCCTAGAGCTAATCTTGACACTTCCAGAAAATCTGCCTTTACTTAATACAGTCTCTTCCCCCACCACTGTTCTTTCCTAGGCATGCTGTTCTTACATTTATGTGTTAATGTCCCTCCTCCCCATTCCCTACCACCAATGGAGATGTTCTCCAGAGTTCTTAGGACATGTATCCTAAGAAACTTATAGCTTATATCATCCTGAATGTGTTATCCAAGAGTAACCAATGCCTTTTCTGATTGAACTAACTTCCTTGAGTTCTTTCCTGGCTCTCAGATCATTTCTCAGATATGTGACAGAGAAAGAGCCTTCCAGGTATCTGATCTCCTCAACTGAGAGCACAAGTGATATGGTCTTGCAAATTGCTCTACTCAATGCTATGCTTCTATCTTTCAGAAAATACTGAAAGAAGGACCTCTGCTGAAGAACTGTAACTCCTTCAAGAAATGGAAGCTTAGGTATTTTCTTGTTCGAGGACAAAGGCTCTGCTTTGCACACCATCCTGCTGTAAGAGAATATATAGAATATATAGGATATATATCCTATTATATGTATATTAGTCAATTGGGTTAGTGGGTGGGTGCCAGAAAATGTTTTGTGAGGAAATGGGATAATAGGTAAAGATATGTTAGCAAAGATTAAGGTGAAAGTTGAAACCTTCTATTCTTCCTTTAACTTGTCCTTTCGGGCCAAATAGGAGACACTTTTCTCTCCCTTCCCCTTCTTATTTTCCTTTCCTTTCATAGATTCCTCAATTAGCTTCTATACCCAGAACCAATGACATAATTTGTGGGACCCAGTAGAAAATAAAAATGTAAGGTCCCTTATTTAAAAGCAAGGAGAAATGTAAGTAAAGATACTAAAACGTAAAGCAGTAATTTGTCAGGGCATCTTTATTAAAATATTTTTAAGTCAGAGAATCTTTTAGTAGTTATTAAATGTCATCCTAAAAAAGAAAAAACTTTTTGAATTATTAGCAATTTTGCAATCCATTTGTGTATTGTCAATGCCAGGTTTAAAAACAAATACAAAGTATTTAACTCATATGAAGAACCACCAACATTATATAATTTGTATTTAGTAGATCATGCACACATATATATTTTGTTCTCACCAGTACATAAAATGCAAAACCGCACAAAACTAGCTCAACTGTTTTTATTTCACATCTAAATACATACACATTCTACCAACACTCTCTGAAAGGAAAAAAAAACAATGTGTTTCCCTATCTTCCCTTTTCCTTCAACATTATCAATTTTAGCACAAATGATTGGCTGACATAGGGAAGTAAGGTGAGTAAAGAATACAATAGGGTTCCTTGGTTATTCATGTTTCTTAGAACACCATTGCTCTGTTTGAAGCAAATTCTGGTTCCAATAGAAAGTATGCCCTCTCAAGGCTGTCAGCTCCCCTACTTAATCATAAATGTAACATGTTTACAGTGTATTTGTTTTGAGTCTCACTAGACTCCCATATATCATGGGTCCACGGAATTCTATGCTCATGGGCATCACAAATACAAATGGAGTGGCAGGACATTGGGTAGACATGCATATTGTGCATATCTCTTGCTTGTGTTCATGACCCATTGTCCCATTGAACTTCACTTATAAAACACAGGTTAAATGATAAGAATTTCAGGATTATAACAGTAGAGCATTAAACCAAGTGTGGGGACCCTTTGAACACGAGGCCCTGTATGACTGCATAGGTTGCATACCAATGAAGCCAGCCCTATCTGTATCCATAGTACTGATCTCCTGCTGCTGCTTGGATGTTACTTACTATAGCCAGTAATATACTGAGAAACAGGCCTCAAACTGGGTGAGACTAGCAACAAAGTCAAGGGCTTCTGGCTAGTAAAATAGGAGCTAATAACTCCTATCTGCTCTACTAGGTCCCTAGCTAGATGACATCCCCTTATCTTCTCCAGCATAAACCTTTAGTTTTTAACAATTCTGAATTACCCAAGCCTTCCAATAAATCCACATCGAAGTTTTGAGAAGAGTTGTGTTTTGGTTTAGTTTGGTTTGTTTTTTGTTTTGTTTTTCACATGATATATCAACAAAAATCGTGATGCTAAAAAATTCCCAGCACTCAAGGCAAAACAATAATTGCATTATGGCTGTCAAAAATGCCCATTATTGTACAAGTGCATATCTGTGTATGTTTACTTTTTAGTGTCTCTTTGTCTTATTAACTAGATAGTTCCTTTTCTTCCACTCTCTTATATCTTTCCAGTTTGCACGCTTTGAAACCATTGATCTGTCTCAGGTCGCCTTGGCAGAAACTAGCTGTCGAAACATTTCTCACAGTTTTTGTGTAAGTAAGATTGGAAATGCTGAAGAGAAGATTTGGGGACTAGCTGGGGAGAAGGGTTGTCTCTTTGGATTTCAGGTTTCCCAAGTCTCCTTTGATCCCAAAGTGTGTACAGAAATCCACTTAAAATAGCATTGCAAATAGGTGCTGAAGATTATTCATGTAAACATTTTGACCAACCCACTGATAGGGGGGACAAAAGTGATGGCCCTATTTCCTATTATCAGCCAGTTATAAAGCTGAGCTGATTTCAGGTTGGTGGGGAGTGACTATTACAAAAATAAATTCTCCTGATGAAGGTGATTTGGAAGAGAATCACTTGGAGCCTTTCAAAAGACTGCAAATATGTTGTAGAAATTGTCAGGATAGTAGAGCTACATGACATTTTCTCTTTTGATGAAGCAGATAAGAACCTAAATCCAAAGTGAAAGCTACCCTATGCTAAGATTACTGATGAGAGCACCTCAAAGAAAGCAAGGGTTTTCTAAGGAAGTATTTAAGGGCTTGGCACTGCTGAAATTTCAAAAGGCTTTGGTCATTCAAGTAAATCCAGACTAGAAAGCTCACTGAAAAATAACAAATCCATTGGCTCAGGAATTTTCCTACCTACCTTCTCCCAGAACTGTCTTCTCCCAACCTTAGTGGTGGGTTATATATACTGGGGTTCCTCTTCAGGCAGGTGGAGGGTTATACTCAGCAGACTAAAGAGCTACAAGCCCAATACTCTGATTCTGTGGCTGGTCCACATTCTATTCTCCTTTGAAAGGAAGCAGCTAAAGAGGGGGGGAAACCCTACTCTCATTTTTTTCTCATTACATCATACTGACCCAGGGTAAAGCTGAGGGTTCTGTTGATCCATTCCCAAAAAGCTTAACCTTTGGACTATAATATAAGCACACAGGCTAATGATTTTGGTCTTTACAAAGAAATATCAAGGGCCAGGTTGCCCCTTAACATATAAAAACACAGAGGCACTCTTCATCAGCCCCACATAAGAATGAGTTTGGACCAAAGGAGTAGCTGTTTTCATAATTCCTACTAGTTCCTATTTCTATCTATCAGAGAATCATGCTATACTACTTGCAAAAGAAGAGAGAAATTGTTGGTATGGTGAGCTCTAGTTCTAAGATTTGGGAAGCTAGTTGTAAAGGAAAGTTTGGCCATTGAAGCAATGACTGATGCTATAGCTATCCATGCTCCCTCCTGCCCTCTGGAAAGAGACCAAGTCCTAACCATGGTCTACCTC
This sequence comes from Eidolon dupreanum, assembly GCA_028627145.1. Lineage (NCBI taxonomy): Eukaryota > Metazoa > Chordata > Mammalia > Chiroptera > Pteropodidae > Eidolon > Eidolon dupreanum. The sequence continues at coordinate 32,149,316 of CM053505.1, read as the reverse complement.
TGCTGGACCCTCAGTATGGCTTTTTCATTATTCCTGCCAGGGTTCCTGCATGGAGCAGGATTAAGAGAAACAATGATAAAATTCTCTTCATGTTGTCCCTGACTATAAGAAAAAAAAAAACTGGATTTCTAGATTTATCACTCCATTTTAAATCTCCTCCCAAACAGAAAGAGGCACAGCCTGATGAAGCATATACCATTTTCAAGCAGACAGAGCAGCAGTGAGTGAGTAGGATTTTCAGGCAACCTCACTTGAGTAATAGATGAATGTATGGCTTAGTGTTTGAAAGCATGTGATCCAGAGCCAAAGACTCTGGATTTCAATTCTAGCTTAATTTTTTCACCTGCCAGGTGGCCCTGGGAAAGTCATTTAACTCCCTTTGCCTTGGTTTTTTTTGATGAAGTGGGGGGCGGGGATGCCTATATCATGGGATTGCAATGAAGATTGAAATAAATAATATACATGTATTGCAATAGAACAGTGCCTGGAACATAGTAAATGTTGTTAAAGTGTTATTTATTAGTATTATCATTATTTTGGGTAGGTATCTAAGGAGCCTCAAGTGGCTCTGGAACTTCTGCTTTGTATTTAAAAAGTGACTTCAGTTATGCTTGGTAGACCTGTTTTGGTATTTGGAGAATTTACAGGCTCTGTTTGGGGGAAAATTTGTGGAATGGGAATCAGCTAATAATATGACTTTTTCATTTAGGTGATCACACCACAACGAAAAGTTATCCTGGCTGCACCTAATCGGAAAGACATGGAAGAATGGATTAATGTCATAAAAACTGTTCAACAGGGAGAAATTTGTAAGGTAAGGGAAACAGTAGAGAATATACACAACTCTCAGGGGTAAACATGTAATTGACTGCATTAGTTAAGCCACCTTTCACATAGACAAATAATAAGATAGAAGTAGAAACCATCTGGTCGGGAATTATAGATGGATATCATTAAGAAGCCCATTTAAAACTATTTGTAAACAGGATTAATTCACTTAGACTCAGGCCTTGGTAAGTATGTGGTTTAGCTACCTCTGTACATATCCATTTGACATGTAGATGTCACTATATGCCCAAAGGATGAGGCACTCAAGATGTACGTGAACAGTTAATTCAGATGTTCTTACGTTAATAAAACTGCAATCAGTAGCCTTGACTGAGTTTGCTGAGTGACTACAGTAACAGCTAAGGAAACTAAGGCTCATAAAAAGAAGGAACCAGACCAAGATGAAATAACTATTCAGTAGCAAAGCCAGGATTTGGACCCAGGTTGTGTCCTTAACCACTATGCATGCAGTTATACCTCTCTGTTTATTGTCCACCACAAAAGAAATGTAGAGAGAAGAGCAAGGAGCAGTCTTCCTTAAAGCTTAGTTTCCTTAGCAATTCCAAACCCCTGGCCACTACTCCCTGCCACAAGTGGTGCCACCATTCAAACTCTGGGCTATGCCATCAGCCCACTCTTCTGCAAACCTACCACAGTTAGAACTTATGTAAGTTTTTAGAGGGGAGGGATTTTTGTCATTTATATACTTAGAACAGTGTCTGGCACATAGCAGAGGCTCAGTAAATATTTGTTGAATGAAGAAATGAATCTGAGGGTAATCTTGAAGCCAAAGTTTAGAAATGGAACCATATATGGTTCGTCCTAAAGCAAAATTCTGCTCTGAAGGTCTTGGAGATAAAGGGGAACATGAATCCACCCTTAATAAGAACCTGATGTCTTAAAAACTAGCAAAAGGTAAAGGATTGTCATAGACATTTGGGATGAAGCAGTGTAGACTGTGGCTTGATAATAATGGATTTTAGAAGTAAAAAAAACACCATGGAGAAAAAACATCTGTCTTCACTCCCTTAAGACTTCTCAGGGTTTGACCTGTTAATTTTATAACTATAAATTCTGCTACTCATGGCTGTGAGTACATGACAGGTTGCCTGAACCAGGGCCTAGGTACCTCTCCACATATCTTTAAGGTCTCTCCTGGGCCCACATTATATATGTTTTACTGAGAGACTATTTGCTTAGAATCTTATTATGGTCTTTGCATGACTTAGCACTTGGCATTTCACTGCTTTTTTATTTTCTTCTTCCTTTCCTGAATGGAGAAGCACATTCTGTCCCTCTTGCCCACCCACCATGAGGCCACTATGGCACAGCATTAGATGTAGCTACAAAAAGTTGTGATTTACATGCTCCTCGTACACCCTCATCCCTGTAGATCAATCCCTTTTCTTCCCTCAGCTTATCTCTATCCAAATTGGAACACTTTCTCATGAATTACTCATTTTCAATTTGGCAAAAAAAGTTACATAGGATATTTTGAATTTAAATTACTAGTCCAAGAATGCAAAAACTTCTAGAGAAAGCCATAAGAACATTGATGTACAATTCCTGACTTAATTGAATTAAACATCTTGATGTTGAGTATCCAACACGAACTAAAAAGGAAAAAATAATAATCTGCCTGTTTACTATTTTGGATGAGTTGAGTTTCAGGCTGTAATCACAACCTCTGTGGAGCTGCTCTAGGGACCTAAATCCATTAAGGAACACTTTTAGCGGGTAGCGAAATGTCTCACCACCAGCATCTTAGCAATTCATCTTGCTTGAGGCTGAAAGAGTAAAATATGCTTTCTCTCACATATACCTTATTTTTAATGGTTTGTTCTATCCTCTGTCACCACCAATGCCTAGTGTGGACTGAAGAAAGGTTAATCATGAACTTAGTGGTCTATTAAAGTTACTACAAAGTAATTGGATAAACTAATTAAAACTAGTCAATACACATTAAGAAGCGAGCCCCTACTAGGTGCCTAGTTCTATTCCATAGAGAGTTAAAAAGAAGGTGCCTGGCCTCAGTGATCTTTTTAGGTAGTTGAAGAGACAAAATATACTCAAAGAAATAGTTAAATGACAGTATTAAAGATAAAAATTTTCAGAGATGTTACAAGGCCATGCACAATTGATTGCCAGATGAATAAAACAGACATTAAAGTGGTATGGGAGTTCAATGGAGGAAGAGATAAGAATGGACTGGCGTCCTCTGGGAAGAGTTTATAGAAGAGAGATTTGAGACAGACTGAAAGTTGAATAGAATTTTATTGGTGGCTGGGGATTAGGGATAGGTGAAAATCCTGAGCAGGGGACTTGGCATAAGCAAAAGCTGAGTAATAGAAAAACAGAACCATTTTGGGGAGTAGAAAGGGAACTCTATTTGACCAGAAGAGTTTGGGAAAGTGACTCAATAAGTGTATCTAGAGAGATAGGTTTAGTCTGATTGTGAAGAATTATCAACACCAGGATAAAGGGTAGGGAAGAATTGCGGCATGATCAAAGTTCAGTTTAAGGGTGGATTAGAAAGGGAAGAGAGTTTATCAAAGGGATACTTAAGAAATATAAGCTGGATTAAATGAGGGATAAACTGGAGGCCAGAAGATCATAGAGGAGGTTATAGATTAAAACAGGCAAAGCAAAGTTAAGCTCCAGAATGAGGATAGAAAGGAAAGAAAAATAGTAGATATCAAGTTGGGGGTTGGGGGCGAACCTAAATATATGAGACAGGCAAAGGAGAAAGAGAAGTTACAGGCATATGAAAGGTTTGAGCCTGGGAGATTTAAAGAAGAATAAAAAGGAAAAAAATGAAAATAAGTAACTGCATGGAAGACTCGATTAAAAGGCTAGCTTTCTCTAATAAGGAATTGTCATGGAACAATTGACTATGGGAACAGGAATGGACCTTAAAAGTAATCTAGACTACAGATTATAAATTCTAAAGCATCTAAATATCAAGTCGTGTAGACTGTATTTGAATGCTTCCAAAGATGGGGAACCAAGATTCTTTCAAAAAAGTCCATTCAATGCTCTAAATTTTAGAAAGTTTTTTCTTAGTCTTTGATCTAGTAGAATAACTTTCTAACATTCAGTGTAACCTCCAAGAATGGCATCAGCTGCCTCTTGAGGTAGAAAGCTCTATGTCATTAGAAGTATTTAAAGAAAACTGTTTGAACAACGGCTGAGAATGTTGTTTAGAAAATTAACTTTTCATAGTGATATCAGTAAGATGTCAGACTAGGAGGTCCCAATGCTTATCCTCTCCCCCACAAAACAACAAATAAAGAACTACATGCCAACTAAAATAGCTCTGAGAGTTTCAAAGTACAATAAAGAAGCTGCAGAAACTCTAAGGAACACAGAGACAGAATGGCTACATAGAAAAGCATAGTAAGCAGTTTACCTACATAGCTCCAATCCCCTGGTCTGGCCAAGCTTGCAGCCAAAAGGAATGCCTTTGGCCTGATCTCCTCCCACAAGGGAAAAGGAGAGCAGGAGGACTCCAACAGCCCTAGAGTGACTGAATGGGTAAAAAACAAGGCCCAGAAATATGCTGTCTATAAGAGACTAATTTTAAAATTAAATATACTGTAGACTGAAAGTGAAGGGATAGAAAAGATATCTCATGCAAATAGCAACCAAAAGAAAGCATGGGTGGCTATACTTATATCAGATGAAATAGACTTTAAGTCTAAAACTGTCTCTAGAGACAAAGGAGGACATTATACAGTAATAAATGGGTTAATTCAACAGCAAAATATAATAATTTAAATATATATGTACCCAACACCAGAGTACCTAAATATATAAAACAAATAATGAAAGATCTGAATGCAGAAATTGACAGCAATGCAATAATAATAGGGGACTTCATTACTCCACTTACAATAATGTATAGAACATGCAGAGAAAAATCAGTTAAGAAACATCTGGCTTGAATAACACTATTGATCAAATGGACCTTAGTGACATATATAGAAATTTCCACCCAATGGCAGCAGAAGACACATTATTTTCAAGGGCACGTGGAACATCCTCCAGGATAGATAACATATTAGGTCACAAAAACAAGCCTTAACAGATTTTAAAAACATGGACAGCATTCCAAGTATCTCTTCTGACCATAGTGGAAGAAATCAATAATAGCAAAAAAAATGGGAAAATTCACAAATACATAGAAACTAAGCAATACAGTCTCAAACAACCATTGGGTCAAAGAGGATATCCAAAGGCTAAATTACTTTCTATCTCATGTACAGTGTCTTCATGGCTAGTGGTTTACTCAGGATGAACACTTGTTGTCCCAGCATAATTACTAAGAGCTCCCCATCTCACTGTTGAAAGTCCTGATTTGGATGACATGGTGACCAATCTGAACATTCTATAATAGTGATGTGTATATATGCAACAGTTTTTCATCTGTGTCCAAATGGATTTTTAATCTGTGTCTGTTACTAGAAAGGCCTATAAGGACATACTGTATTAGTTTCCTAGAACTGTTATAACAAATAACCACAAACAGGGTGAATTAAAACAACAGAAACTTATTTTCTCACAGTTCTGGAGTCTGAAAGTTCAAAGTCAAGGTATTAGCAGAGCCATGCTCTCTCTGAAGGCTCTAAGGGAAGATCTTTCTTTGCCTCATTTAGCTTGTGGTGACTGCAGGCATTCCTTGATGTTCCTTGGTTTGTAGACACATCACTCTAATCTCTGTGTGTATCTGGGTGCAAATTTTCCTCTCCTTATAAGGATACCAGCCACTAGCTTAGGGCCCTTTCTAATCTAGTATGACCTCATTTTAAATTGATTACACCTGCAAAGACTCTATTTCCAAATATGGTCACATTCACAGGTATAAGGGGTTAGGATTTGAACATATTTGTGGGGGATATAACTCAACCCACAATAGTCCACCCTCTGGACCCAAAATTCATGTCCTTCCTACATGCAAAATACATCCACCCCATCCTGACATCCCCAAAAGACTTAACCCACTCCAGCATTAACTTAGTTCAAAATCTCATCTTCTATATAATCTAAATTAGGTATGGGTGAGACTTTTAGTGTGGTCCATCTTGGGGAAAAATTCCTCTCTCTCCATGGACTTGTGAGACCTAGAAAACAAGTTATTTGCCTCCAAAATACAATGTTTGGACAGGTATAGGATAGACATTCCCATTCTGAAACAGAGAAAATTGAAGGAATAAAAGGGTTCCTGGTCTAAAGCAAGTTGGCAAGCCAGCAGAGCAAATTCCATTATGTTTCCAGGCCTCAGAAAAATTCTCTGGTGGCTTGGTGTTCTTTCCTCTGCCCACATCCTTTCAATCCACAAGAGTAGCAGCTCCCCTCTCTAACCAAGGAGGTGCCCCCACCCTCTGGAACTAAGAAGGCAGTGACCGCACCTTCAGGCCTGCACTCTCTAGATCTGTTGTGGCATGGGCAGCATCTCTAGCCTCTGAGCCACTCTCAGCCTCCCTGCTGACCTCTGAGCCCCCTTGGAGTTATATTTCTATTTTCTTGAAGGATAACACATGTTAATAGCTGAGTAGCTCTATTAGCTAATTTTCTGCTGTGGAATCCCTGAAGTCTCACAGCCTTCATTTTGTCCCATGTATGTCCCCTTCAGTCCAAGTTGGCAGTGTTTCTGCTGAGAGAGTTTATTAGACCGATGTATCACATACCTAATCCCGCCAGCAAGAGTTCGCCCAGTCACACCATTAGTGCTCCCTCCAGAGCACATTTTCTCAAGTTCTACAGTATGGATATACTGATAAACTCCCAAATCTTAAAGTTCTGGTGGCTTTTTGATTAATAGTTCTGCTATGGACTGAATTGTTTCCCCCCCCCCATTCAAATTTTGAAGCTCTAGCCCCCAATGTGACTATACTTGGAGATAGGGATTTTAGGAGGTAATTAAGATTAAATGAAGTCATGAGTGGAGTCTTAATCTCACAGGATTGGTGACGTTATAAGAAAAGGAGAAGAAAGAGATTAAGACTTCCCCCATCCTCACATGCACTGAGGAAAGTGTGAGTACACAACAAGAATGTGTCCTTCTGCAAACCAGGAAGAGAGCTCTCACCAGGAACTGGATCAGCCAGCACCTTGGTCTTAAACTTCCAGCCTCCAAAGTATGAGAAAATAAATTTCTGTTGTTTTAGCCACCCGGTTTTTGGTATTTTGTTATGGCAGCTTGAGCATACTATCCCAAGTTCCTTCCTCAAAATATCTTTTCTCTTGCACTTTACTATCAGCAACAAAGAGAGACTAAGCTGCATCTTCCATATTTTGCTTGGAAATCTCCTCAGTGAAATATCCAAGTTTATTGCTTACAAAATCTACAGTAAACTTGGAATAGTAACAATAATAGTAGAACAAAATTCATCTAAGTTCTTTGCTACTTTATAAAAAGGATTACCTTTCCTCTAGTTTACTATAATATATTCCTCAGTTCTGTCTGAGATCTCACCAGAAGCACCTCTAATGTTGATATTTCTAGCAACATTCTATTCAAGGCAACCTAGGCTTTTCCTATCATGTGCCTCAAAATTCTTCCAGGCTTTATTTACCACCCAATTCCAAAGCTACCTCTATATTTTTAGTATTTGTCACAGCAGGACCCTACTTCCCAGTATCAAAAATGGCATTAGTTTCCTAGAATTGCCATAACAAATGACCACAAACTGGGTGAATTAAAACAACAGAAACTCATTCTCTCAAAGTTCTGGACTTGAAGACCAAAGTTAAAGTGTTGGCAGGACTATGTTCTTTCTTTCTGAAGGCTCTAGGGGAGGATCCTTCTTTGCTTCTCCTTAGCTTCTGGTGATTGTAGACATTCCTTGACTTGTAGATGCATCACTCTAGTCTGCCTCTCTTATTACATGGTGTTTTCCCTGTCTGTCAAAATTTCCCTCTTCTTATAAGGACACTGGTCATTGGATTAGGGTACTCTCAAATCCATTATTACTTCATCTTAAATTAATTACATCTGTAAAGACTATTTCAAATTAGGTCACAATCACAGGTACCAAGGATTAGGACTTGAACATTTTTTAGGGGGAAGGGCACAATCCAATAAACAACACATATTTATTCATCCAGGGTTAGATGCATCAAAGATTTCTTATAGAATAGGATGCACATAGGAATATAAATCCTATCTCTTCAACTGGTAATCCAACAATGTCCATTTTACATATTCTTTTATATTCTGTAGCTAATTGGACCATGAAATTCAATATCCTACCCAGTTCTGCATTTCTTCTGTTTGTCCTATAGAAACTTGCAGATTCTAGGAGAGCTCACTTGTCACTCTATACTGGAATGATCTGTTTAGGAAGTTGTCTCCTCCAGTAGACTATGAGCTCCTTGAGGGCAAGTACTGTGGCCCATTCATCTCTGTATCTTCAGTGCCTAGCTTCATAGATAATACAAAGTAGGCTCTTAGTAATTATTGTGGGGAGGGAAGGAGGTTGGAAAGAAGGAAGCTACTCATAGAGCTATAATCTATTGTCTTAGGAAATAGAAAGGTGCTAGGAGCTCAAAGTGCCAAAGCCATGACTATGTCACTTCCTCAGAACTCTTCACCCTCTGATTTCCTTAAAACATTGCCAGGGTCACAGCATGCAATAAACGTTGCAATCACAAAGTCATCCCAGACCAGTTGAGCCTTTCACTCATCAAAGTACCTTTCCTTCCAGAAGCTTCCTTGTCAATACAACAGCAGCTTAGCATATGACCATCATACTAGAAGAGGGAAGAAGGTACCAGACAGTGCCATGTACAGGCTATCTATGTTTAGATGGCTAATTCCTGTATACTGATTAAGGTTGAACACTTAATATGCCAGAGCCCTCAACAGCACACTCTCTTGCTCACTCTCTCTCATAAACCAACCATTATCAGCTGGCATCAGGGATAATATATAGTTCTCTTTAAAGTCTTTTACACATTTAACCCATTATAATGTTAAGAATAAAAAGCTAAATATGTATGCCTACATCCACACTCCAGAGGAAGGCAGAGAAGGAAAAAATCAGACATTCACAGGAATAAGGGAATGGGTATAGGAGTCCCGTGGAATGCACACCCAAAACAAACTTGGGAGCTTTTGATGCTTACCTCTCTCCTTTCAATCCCAAAACTAGTTGCTGGTATATCCTGTGCCTGTCCCACAATTATGAGAGTCAAGCTATGATAAACAAATGCAGAATTTACAGGCAGGTTAACAAATTCAATAAATACTGTGAAAGAGGACAAACATAATGTCATTCCATTATAGGCAGAAACTTTGACTTATTCATCATTATATCCCCTGTGCTTTGAAAAATGCCAGGCATATAGTAGTTACTCAGTAAATATTTGTTTAATGAATTAAATTGATAAAACATGTATCTACTATAGGCAGTCAGAGCATGGTATTCAGAAGAGAATGCTTGGACAAGAAGCCCCTGAGATGAAACTATTGTCAAGGTAATGCAATATTCTGCTCACCTTGCAACAGTAGGGCCAGGAAGGGGAATGTATATCTCCACAAGGTAGCTAAAGCCTGATAAGGATTTCTTAACCCAAAGTTAGAGTCTTTCTTCCTCCCTTTCTTGACCAGCCAGAGGACTTGGATATCACTGAATCTCCAACTCACCACCACCTTTTGCTGACTATTCAAAGAGAACCAAGACTAAGGCTAACAGAACTAATTTTGCTTAGACCAAACCAATGCAATGATTTGGCCAAGCACTATAAAGATCATTGCTCCTGCCTTTAGCCTCTATTCCATGATTTACTCCCTATTGTTTTTCCTTTTCAAAAACCAATGGGAAAAAAAAAAAACAAAGATGGGAGATTTTTAGGAATTAACTCCAACTTTCATTCTCTTCACATGCTCTGATACCTATATAGCTCATTTCAGCATTGACAGCAGATTGTCTGGCCTTCCCTAATTTGTCTCTGTGATTGACTCACTAGTCTCTCTTCTCTTTGATATATTTTAGATACCTGCAGCAGAAAACAATCCTTTCCTTGTTGGAATGCACTATTGGTATTCCAGCCACAGCCCCCGGACCCAGCACTGTAATGTTTGCCGGGAGAGCATTCCTGCCTTATCTAGAAATGTTATCATCTGTGAAGGTACATTTTTGATTCCTTTAGGAAGTAGAGCTAAGTGGGTGGAGATAGAAGTGAAGGAGTTCACATGGCTTTAGTACCACCAACTTATACTAGGTCACTGAGTCTTGTGTAAGGTTAACCCTGACACTTACCAGACTGAGGGAAGGATATGTGAAGAAATTCATATAAGGGTGAATTCTCATGGATCAAAATGGAGGGTTGAGTCTGGAATGATCCAACAATATGGTCACTAGGGTTGGAAAAACAGAAATCACATTATTATATCAATATCCATTCAAATCAGTAGAAAATATAGCCAGTAAAAATAAAAAGAATCATATAAAAATAGGCCTTTGAAAGCTGGTCAAAACTATTTAGATACATCTAGGTTCTAACTTTCAGAGCAGCTTAGGGAAGGGAATTAGAATCTTCATTATCACCAGATTTACATTCATCTATTTTTTTTTCCTTTTTTCACAGTGTGTAAAGTGAAGTCTCACAGATTATGTGCTTTGAGAGCAAGCAAAGACTGCAAGTGGAATACCTTGTCCATCACTGATGACCTCCTCATTCCTGCAGATGAAGTAGTGAGTACTAGCCATGCTCTCTCACAATCAACCTTTTATACTTTGCCCTAGTACACACAGGGAAAGAAAGACTTATTTCTGTCTCCAGACAACACAACTAGGCTTCTTCCCCAGTCTCATGATTCAACCAATCTAGAAGAATTAAAGCCCCACACTCCTACTTGTCATTGGTCACTAGCATTGGAGTGGGACCAGAGAAGGACCAGGGAAAACTTCCTTGGGGTTACTCCATAGGATAGTATAGTTATTCCAGTTGGCCCTTCCTATCCTTATATCTCTAACTTATACTTCTTGTCTCTTTTTGCCCTTCAGAAAACTATGCCCCACCAGTGGGTAGAAGGAAATATATCTGTCAGTTCTCAGTGTGCAGTATGTCATGAGAACTGTGGCAGTTACCAAAGACTTCAAGATTTCCGATGTCTCTGGTGTAATTCTATGGTAAGACTCTTCTTATCTCCTTGATACTTGGGAATTTGACTTCTAAAGAAGGAGTGGATTGAACTTTGACTTGCATACACATAGATAGAAATCTCAGAGATTGTTATATCCAAATAGATTATACAGATTTCATAGTATAGAGCTCGGTATCTTGCCTTTCAAGATCTTGCTATGGAGCCCCTAAGAGAAAGATTTAAGACTCTCATCTTTGATGGCTCTTAAATGGTAAGACATACTAGCATAAAGGAAAAGCTACTAGGAAAAAGCTGAACTTTCTTATGACAACATGGACAAATAAGTTCTAGGTCTACCCTTAAGAAACCTCCTCCTCCCTTCCTCATTCACCATTTCCTGGAAACTTGTAATCTTTGTTAATTAATAATGATTAATGATATTAACTCATTATTATTCTCACTATATATTGAGCTCATATACATGATCTCATTTAATCCTTACAACAACTCAAAACGAGGACTCATTGTCCCCATTTATAAATAAGAAATGGGTTCAGTAAAATGAAGTGATTTATTTGCTCAAAGTCATGCAGCCAGTAAGCAAGAGTCTTGATTCACACATAGTTCTCCAAAATCTGTGCTCTTAAATATATTACTACCATGCCTCTAAGCCAGTGATTCTCAATGGGGGTAATTTTGCCTCCTAAGAGACATATAACAATGTCTGGAGACATTTTAATTGTTACAACTTGGTGGAAGATGGTGTGCTGCAGGATTCTAGTGAGTAGAGGCCTGGGACTTTGCTAAACTTCCTACAATGCATAGGAGAGCATAAGGAACTATCTGGCCCAAAATATCAATAGTGCCAACATTGAGAAACTCTGATCTAGACTTTCTAGCCTTTTAGATGCTTCTCAAAAACTAATTATTCTAGACAAGAAGAAACTAAAGTATAAGCTTCTGAGAAGATTCTGGTTCCCTCTGCCTTACTCCAGCAAGTGGTGCCATGTTTGCACTCCCTCTGCTTTGATCCAGCTCACAGGTATCTCTTGTAGGCAGCATATAGACCACTTTTTTGGGAGATGCCAGTGACCTGGAGCAAGTCTTACTTTTTTTTAAAATCCAGTCAGGCACTCTGTGTCTTTTGATTGGATAATTTAGGCCATTTGGTTTAAAGTAATTACTGATAGATATGTACTTATTGCCATTTTATTAATTGTTTTCTGGCTGTTTAGTAGTTTTTCTCTTCCTTTCTTCTTCTCTTGCTTTCTTCCCTTGTGATTTGATGATTTTCTGTAGTGGTATGCTTAGATTACTTTCTCTTTACATATAGTGTATCTACTACAGGTTTTTGCTTTATGGTTGCTATGAAGCTTACATATAATAACTAATTTACAATAGGATATTTTAAGTTGATAACAACTTAAGTGTGAATGCATCCTAAAGCTTTGTTTTTACTCTATTTCCCCCCATGTTTTATGTTTCCTTTTTTTCCTAGATTATCTGAGTAAGCCCTTTTATTTTGTTATTTTTTAAAATTTAAGATTATAATTTATTTATTTTTATTATGGTGACAATGTTTTATGTTTTTGATTCCACAATTTACATCTTTTTATCTCATACATCCCTTGACAAATTATTGTAGTAATAGTTATTTTTACTACTTTAGTCTTTTAACCTTTATGGTAGCTTTATAAGTGATTAATCTACAATCTTTCCAACATTAGATTATTCTACACTTTCCTATATATTTACCTTTACCAGTGATATTTACACTTTCATATGTTTTCCTATTATTAATTAGCACCCATTCGTTTCAGTTTAAAGAAATCCCTTTAACATTTCTTGTAAGGCCAGTTTAGGTGTGATGAATTCCTTTACCTTTTGCTAGTCTGCAAAACTCTATCTCTACTTCAATTATGAATGACAACCTTGCCAGGTAGAATATTCTTAGTTTGATGTTTTCCCTTTTGACACTTTGAATTTATCATGCCACTCCCCTGTGGCCTTTGGATTTTCCCTGAGAAGCCTGCTGATAGTATTGTGGGGGTTCCCTTATATAAAATAAATGATTTTTCCTCTTGCTTTTAAGATTCTCTTTTTATCAGTAATTTTGGCATATTAATTACAATGAGTCTTCTTGTGGGTCTTTTTGGGTTCATTTTATTTAATATTCTCTCAGCTTCCTGGCTCTGGATGTTTGTTTCCTTCTACAGGTTAGGGAAGTTTTCAGTCATTATTTCTTCAAATAAGTTTGCTGCCCCTTTATCTGTTCTTCTTCTAGGACTCCTATTATGCAAATGTTATTCTGCTTGATGATATCTCATAGGTCCCTTAAGCTATCTTCATTTTAAAAATTCTCTTTTTTTTTGCTTTGATTGGGTGAGTCACAATGCCCTGTCTAAAAGCTCACTGATTCTTTCTTCTGCATTATCTAGTGTGCTATTAAATCCCTCTAGCATCCTTTTCAGATATTTTATTCTTCAGCTCTGTGACTTTTTGGTACTTTCTTACATTCTCTATTTCTTTGTTGAAGTTTTTACTGTGTTGATCCATTCTTCTCCTGAGTTCAGTGAGTATCTCATGACCATTACTTTGAAGTATTTATCAGGTATGTTACTTTGTTTCATTAAGGTTGTTCTCTGGTAAATCAGCTATGGGTGCAGTGTGGGTGGATCAAGAGCTGTTTGCCTCCCACCTCTGAAGTGGCTAACATAGAAGCAATATGTTGGTGGAGAGGAAGGTCTGCTCACCCTCTGCCTCTGGTGGACCTGCTCTCAAGAGCATGTAGGGGAAGCAGGGCAGCTCACCTACCAACTCTAGTGGGTTAGGCTGAGAATAAAAAATGCATCCACCAGCACTGGTGCTAGCATGTTTCAAAGAAAATGTATAAATTGCTCCTACCAGTGCCTCCCCAGAGTGAGTTTCAACAGACTTCTGCCTCTCTGGTAGATGCTTTAAAGTTTTCAGAGGAAACTGTTCTGTATGTAGTTCTAAATTTGTTGTGTTTGGGGGAGGAAGTGAGTTCAGCATCTTCCTATGCTGCCACCTGGAACTACCTCCCACTCTTGCCATTTTTTAAAGAACATAGTATTGGAAGTCATAGTCAGAGCAATTAGGCAAGAGAAAGAAACAAAAAGTACCCAAATGAAAAAGAAGGAAAATTGTCACCATTTACAGACAGCACGACATTGTATATATTAAACAAAAACATGAAACTAAAAAAAACACTGTTAGAACTAATAAACAAATTCAGTAATGTTGTAGGATTGAAAAATAAATATAAAAATTCCATTGCTTTTCTATACACTAAAAACAAACTATCAGAAAGAGAAATTTAAAAAATAGTCCCATTTGCAATTTCATAAAAAAGAACAAGATATCTAGGAGTTAATTTAACCAAGGAGGTGAATGACCTATACACTGAAAATTATAAGACATTGATGAAAAAGAACTAAAAAAGGCACAAATAAATGGAAACATGCTCATGGATTGGAAAATGAATATTGTTAAAATATACATTATACCCAAAGTAATCTACAGATTCAATAAAATCCTTATAAAAATTCCAATGACATTTTTTTCACAGAAATAGAAGAAACAATCCTAAAATGTATATGGAACCACAGAAGTTGCCAAATAACCAAAACAACTTTGAGAAAGGAGAGCAAATCGAGAGGCATCACAGTTCTTGGTTTCAAACTATATTATAAAGCCACAGTAATCAAGACATTATAGTATTGGTATAGAAACACACATAGATCAATGGAATAGAATAGACAGCTCAGAACTAAACCCATACACATATGTTCAATTAATTTACAACAAAGGTGCCAAGAATATATAATGGGGAAGAATGGGTCTTCAATAAATGATACTGGGAAAAAATAAATGGTTCTAGGAAAACTGGATAGCCAAATGCAAAAAAATGAAACTCTACCACTACCTTATACCATACATAAAAGTTAACTGAAAATGGATCAAAGACTAGAATGTAAAACATGAAACCATGAACCTCCTAGAAGAAAATATAGGCAGTAAGCTCCTTGACACTGGCTTTGATGATGATATTTTGGATTTGACATCAAAAAGCAAAAGTAACAGAAGCAAAAATAAATAAATGGGACTACATCAAACTAAAAATCTTCTGCACAGCAAGGTAATCATCAATAAATAAAAAAGCAACCTACTGAATGAGAGAAAATCATATCCAATATGGGTTAATGTCTATAATATATGAATAAGTCATACATTCAATACCAAAAAACAAACAAAAAACAAAAACAAAAACCTTAAACAATCCAATTAAAAATGGGCAGATGATCTGAACAGAAATTTTTATCCAAAGAAGACATACAAGGTGGCCAACAGGCATATGAAAATATGCTGCACCTCATTAACATCAGGGAAATGGAAATCAAAACCACAATGAGATATCACCTCATCCTGTTAGAGTTGCTATTATCAAAAAGACAAGAAATAATGTGTTAGTATGTGTTGAAAGGGAACTCTCGTGCACTGTTGGTGAGAATGTAAATTGCTGTAAAACACACTATGTAAAACATTTATGGAGGTTCCTCAAAAAATTAAAAATATAACCATATAATCCAGCAATTCCACTTCTGGATATTTAACCAAATAAAATGAAAACACTAATTTGAAAAGATATATGCACCTCCATGTTCATTGCAGCATTATTTGTAGTAGTCAAGATATAGAAATAATCTAAGTTTCCATTAATGGTTAAATGGATAAAGAAAGTGTATATATTCAATGAAAAATTTTTTTACTTTTTTTAATTTTTATTTTTTTATGGTGACATTGGTTAACAAAATCCAATGAATTTCAGTTGTACACTTTAACAGTAAAGCATATATATTTACACTGAGTGCTCACCTTCCATAGTTAGATTTTTTTCTGTCACCACATGTTTAACTCCCCTTACCCTGTCTACCTCCCCCATCCCCACACCTCCTACCCTCTGATAACTAGTCTATAGTCCATGTCCATGGGTTTCTGTTTCTTTGTCCTGTTCATTTGTTGCTTTTAGATTTATACCCCACATATAAGTGATATCATGTGATTTTCAACTTTTTCTATTTGACTTATTTTGCTTAGCATGATTAACTCGAGTTCCATCAATGTCATTGCAAATGGTATTTCATCTCTTCTTATGGCTAATATTCCATTGTATATATGTACCATAGATTCTTTGGCCAATCATCTATCGTAGGATACTTTGGTTTCTTCCATGTCCTGGCTACTGTGAATAATACTGCTATGAACATCGGTGTGCAAATATCTTTACAGATATGGGTTTTCAAGTCTTTGGGTTAAATACCCAGTATAGGGATTGCTGGATCATATGGTAGATCAATTCTTAAATTTTTGAGGAACCTCCATAGTGTTTTCCAGAGTGGCTGTACCAATTTGCAGTCCCACTGGCAGTGTATGAGGGTTCCTTTTTCTCAGCATCCTCTCCAACATTTGTTATTATTTGTCCTGTTGATTATAGCTATTCTAACAGGTGTGAGATGGTATCTCATTGTGGTTTTGATTTGTGTTTCCCTAATAGCTAGCAATATTGAGCATCTTTTCAAATATTTGTTGGCCATTTGTATGTCCTCTAGGGAGAGGTGTCTGTCTGGGTCCTCTGCCCATTTTTTGATTAGATCATTTGTGTTTTTGTCGTTACTGAGTTGTATGAGTTCTTTGTATATTTTGGATATAAGCCCTTATCGGAGGCATTGCTTGCAAATATATTTTCCCATTTGGATTGTGTCTCTTTCCTTGTTGACAATTTCTTTTGCTGTACAGCAGCTTTTTAGTTTGATGTAGTCTCATTCATTTATTTTAGCTTTTACTTCCCTTGCTTTTGAGGTCAAATTCATAAACTCCTCTTTAAGTCCAAGGTTCTTGAGTTTCGTTCCTATGTTTTCTTCTATGTATTTTATTGCTTCAGGTCTTATATTCAGGTCCTTAATCCATTTTGAGTTAATTTTGGTGTGTGGTGATAGAGAGCAGTCTAGTTTCATTCTTTTGTAGGTGGCTTTCCAGTTTTCTCAAAAGCATTTATTGAAGAGGGTTTCCTTTCTCAATTGTATGTTTTTTTGGCTTTTTTGTTGAAAATTATTTGCCCATATAAATATGGGTTTACTTCTGGATTCTCGATTCTGTTCCACTGGTCCATGTGTCTGTTTTTCTGCCAATACCATGCGATTTTGATTATTGTCACTTTGTAGTATAATTTGAAGCTGGGCAGAGTGATACCTCTAGCCCTGTTCTTTTATCCCATGGAATTCAGTCTTGATGACAAAACTATATTTTTTATTATAAGCTATTTCAATCAATCAACAAATACTGATAATGCACTCTAGGCTCAGGTCTCTCTTTGGTGTTAAAGAAACGTAAAAATATATAAATGACCCATGGCCTCACTGTATTCGTATGAAGAAACTGAAGAAAAACATTCTATGACAACTTGCCATTGTTGTGACTACAAAGTATCATCAGTACCTGCAGAGGTAGAGGCAGCTTCTTTATTTCTCCCAGTCCACCGCCTGACACCTGAGGTTCTGACCTGTGGTAGCGCTTATGTGCAAATCCCATGCTCAGACATGCTGGTGTGCAGTTTGTGTGTTTCTTGTTGAGTTTTAGATGTTCAGCTTATTGTTGTTTCAAGGGGGGAGAGAACTGGGGACGTCTCTCACTTCACCATGTTTCTCCAAACTCCCGTGGAATATTATCAGCCATAGAAAAAAAGAAAATCTTGCAATTTTTTACAATATAGGAGGACCTTGAGAGCATTATGGTAAATGAAATAAGCCAGATAGAGAAGACAAGTACTGTTGGATCTCATTTATATGTGAGATCTTTAAAAAAAAAAAAACCCTGAGTTTGCAGATACAGAGAACAGATTGTTACCAGAGAAGGGTGGTGGGGTGGGCAAAATGGGTGAAGATCAAAGGTACAAATTACGAGTTATTAAAAAAATAAGTCCTGGGGATGTAATTAATGTACACTGTGGTGACCATAGTTAATAATATTGTATTGCATATTTCAAAGTTGCCCAAAGTGTAAATCTTAAAATTTCTCATAAGAAAAATACATTTTCTAACTATATATGGTGACAGATGTTAACTAGACTTATTGTGGTGATCATTTCGCAATATACACAACTATCAAATCATTATGTTATATACCTGAAACCAATATAATGTCATATGTCAATTATAATCTCAATATTTGAAAAAAGAAGACTCTAGTATCCTGTGGTTTCTTTTGATTGCTTCTGCATAATCATACCAGGTTCATGTATTCTAGGAACAGTATAATTGTCCAGGAAGTATTGCTTGAAGAATATCAGAAATCTCGAAAGAATGCCCACTAGTAGGGAAGGCATCAGAGTCTCAGCTCTGTCACTTCCCAGCTGTTTGACCTTGAGCATGAGGATACCAAATGAGCTTTGGTATCTTCATTTCTAAAATGAACTTAATGTCTTCCATACCACCCACAGTTATTATAAAGATTGAAGTGTAATAGCATATTATCAGGATTGGCAATGTTATGCTGCAAGTAAACTCTCTATTTTGTAGGCCACTAAGGTTGTGTCCTACGACTGGTGTCTTCTCAGTGCCTATGAGGAGTATCTTCTGAAATCCCCCTTTGAAAGGAACAGAGTTCAGAGGCCACACTCAAGGGTGGTGCAGGCTCAAGGTGGAGGAGAGAAAGTGTCCAGTTTGAGTCAGGGTTATGAGTATAGCACCAAATCTCAGAAAGGGAGACTTGAACCACTAAATACTCAAATCTTGAAATTGGAACTCAAGACTGATCAGTTTTTTTCCTTTTCTCTCCCCCTCCTTTTTTTCTCTTTTCTTCTCTTGTCATTTCAGGTGCACGATGACTGCAGGAGACGGTTTTCCAAGGAATGCTGCTTTGGAAGCCATCGAACATCAGTCATTCCTCCCACTGCCCTAAGTGACCCTAAAGGAGATGGTGAGTAGCTAAACTTTAACCTCAGAAATACACTGGGGAGGGAGAGAAGGTAAAAAGAATTGGGAAGAGGACTGCGGTTAAATTATTCTACTCAACAAGTCAAACACTCAAACATTTCTGGGGAGTAGGAATGTGCATATGTCTAGAAACTGTTCATGTCTCTTTAGACCTTTGGGATGGTAAATGTTGATGTTTACGGCATATACATATGTGGGCATATTCTCTGTAGCCTCTGTCACAATTGTTTCTGAACGATTAGGATTTCAGCTTTTTCACAATTTCCAGACACTAGATAATTCATGAAGTAAGTTTGTTTGCATTTAGGTGGTTAAGGAAGAACTGCATGAAGACCCAGGTTATATTCCTTTTAAAAATAAAACTAACACTAAGGTTGTCCCCAAATCTGAAACTAACATGATCATTGGCCCAACATACTCCATTGATGTTTTGTCAATTCCTAGGCATCCATGATTTATTGAAAACTCTATTTAAAAGGTATTTGAAGGCTACAAAATGATCCAACATTTGGGCATTGTCAGAGCTTATAGTTATTTTGAATAGTGCTATAATATGACAATTGACAAATTAAGGTAATATATGCTAAGTGCCAAAGGAGTGGTAGAGACACTTGGAAATATGAAAATGTTAGGAATGTCAACGAATTGTAGGGCACAGAAAGGAGGTAGTAATGAAATCAATACAGTAAGAGTAAACATTGTACAGAGTCATCTATCAGGAGGTCTAGAGATGTTAGAACAGAGAAAGCAGGGGTAAAGAAGAGGGATGTTTTGTTTAGTTCTATGTTTGTTTTTAAGAATAGGCAAGCCATGAGGAAGCATAGTGTAAGGGGAAAAACAAGGGCCATGAAACCATGAGTTTAGTCAGTTACTAGCTAGGTGCCCTTGGGTAAGTCACTTAAATTATCTGAGCTTCTCTATCCTCATCTGTAAATGGGAATGATACTGTATATTGCGATGATAAGTGATAATACGTAAAGGGCCTAAATATCCAGAAACAGCCCCAAAAGGACCGCAAAACTAAAGCCCAATTCTTCTAGCCTCATGAAAACTGTAGATTCCTACAGGGATAATTTACTCTTTAGCACTTATTAATGATGTCTTTTTTGGTTCACCTCTCCTCCCTATCTTTTCTTTGCTTCTTCTTCATTACTCATTAAAGATGATCTTTCAAGATCAAAATCACATATCACAGCTAAAAAGACCTGACCTATTTTAATAACACTACAAAGTTTAGAAATCTAATATATTTACCAAGTGACATGCTATTATTTCATTAAGCCAGTAAAGAGATACACTGCCCATTAATTTCAGTTTGTGCATGGTTAGCTTTATTCTGTATATGGTCAATTTCACTTACTGGAAAAAAGTTCCAACCCTTCCCAGAATGTTTCATGTATATTTCACTAATATGTTAATTTATCCATCTGTGACATGTGGGAAGTGATTAGTGAACCAACATTTCTTTGATTTAACTATTATTCCCATATTGATGCTTGCTGCCCACTTCATTGCCAAGAAAGAGTCTGCATTAGCTGGGAACAAAGAAAGAAAAAGAATGGTTTATAGTTTCCTTGGTCAGAGAATAGAAGGAGGCAAATGTTCCTATAGCCATTACAACACAGTCTTAGAATGAGACATAACACATGTGCCTGTGTGTGCACATACATGTACATATACTCATAGCCACTGTAGTCTCTTCCAGTTTATTTTCCAACTCTAACAGATGTAGACATTGGTATATGAAATGAGCCATTCACACAGGTTTCTTTAGGCAAGCATACTCATATGTCTCATATTAATAGGCACAAACACAAAGCTAACATTACTCAGGGATACATGCGTATATTATTTTCAGATCTACTCAAATACTTCTCCAAATATTTCCCAAATATTAGAGTCACCTACCAGATAGTTGACTATAGAGGTGCCAAGATTGATGACCCAGTAAATAAGAGTGTTCAATTGGGTAGAAGGAAGGGACTTGGAGAGAGATCAAGTTGATAGAAGAGGAAAAGTAGCAAACTAGTCAGCTGAGCAAACTCAGGCTGCTATTGAAAGTCAATCTAGTCTTGAATCTAAAACTTTGCTCACCTCCACAGGGACCTGGGGAAAATGTCTTTGAGAAGACTAAAGAATATCTGCCTTAGCATCTCACAAATCACCCCAAATAGGTGTTAAGGGGCTGCCACTTATCCTTTGTGATTGGCCCAACAGAATCTGTGCTTCCTGTCCTTGTAGAAGATTTTTTTGTTTTGTGTTTTTTCTATCCTACATCACTTCTTATTCTTGTTATAGATTGTAAATTAATGGCATTACTACTTTCTTTTGCTTTCTACCAATAACATAATATTATTGCTTAAAGCACCTGGGCTAAGTCATTCTTTGTGTGTAGTGGCTTATCTAATTCCCCATGACATAGATTTTAGCCTTTCCTCCTATCACTTGCAATCTTGAGAACCCTTATTTCTATCATGTATTATTTGGCCTGTGATTTCTTAGAACTGTCTTCTAAGACCTCCCTATTTTTTGACTCTTCCTGGCTTTTCAGCCTAGGCAAATATGTTCTTTAATGGATAGGTTTCCTGTTAGGAAGTCCTACCCCATCTTTGAGATGGTAAGTTCCTTAAAAATGATCTGGTCCAACCCCTCTGGCCAGGCTAGGGAATCCCTTCTCCAGCATCCAGGGTGGAGGCATTCAGCTGATGACTTCCTGAGGAAGTGCCTGCCATTGTTAAGTATTACCCATTCATTCATTCATTCATTCAGTAAACAGACTAATTTCTGAGAATGCTTTCTAATTACCCTTTTTTCCTATCCAGTCTGCTTGGTAAATTCCTTCTCTCATCTTATAGGGTGAGAATGAAATCAAACATTATCCCTCATTTGAAGGCTTCTGTAATTGCCCCTCCTCACTTTCCCAGACAGATTACTTTCTTTGCTGTAAACTTGGAACCAATATCTCAGAGCACCTAACATGCTATATTATATAGTCCATCACACATCTGTCGCCCAGGCCAGACTGTGAATTCTCTATCCCTAGCACTTCACTCAGACCTGGGTACATGGTATAGGCACAGACAATATTTGTTACATGAATTCATTAATATATTTATGGAATACTGCCTACATGTAAGGCTCAGTGATAAGCAATTTAGAGAATAAGAGATGACTCAGACAGCATCCCTGATTCATATGGAGGCAAAAGAGTATAGTGCAGTGGTTGTCAAACGTAAGAATGCATCAGAATAATCTGATAGGCTTATTAAAATACAAATTTCTAGGCCCTACCCCCAGAGCTTTTGATTCAGTAGATCTGGGTAGGGCACAAGAACTTGCATTTCTAACAAGTCCCCAGATGTTGCTGATACTACATTCTTGGGAGCACATTCCATCATTTACTAACTATGTGAGGCTCGAGTTACTTAACATCCCTGTGCTTCATCTGCCATATGTTTTCTGACAATAAAGATAGTTGTACTCAGGTGCATTAAGAGGGTTAAATGAGTAAACATTTGTAAAGGAGGATTTTAAAATTCAGGGAGGGGAACAGTAGGCCAACCTTATGCTAATTTAACATCCTTATGTGGTATGAAGTGGACAAATTTGGGAGAGACTGTTGGCTCCCTGATTTGGGGCACTGTGGTTATATTAATGTAGCTCAAAAAAGCATACTTTTTCTTAAAGGCTCTTTCAGGCTGTTGACTCATCTGGACCTTAAAGTCGACTAAATCCCCTAAGCCCTTTTCATTCTTGATGCTACCAAGCCAAGTTCCTATTGTCCTGTTCTGCTGAAATTTATGTCCTTGAGCCTAAAGGCCAAGCTTAAGATTTACCCCTTTTCACCTTGTCGACATTGACCCATCTTCCTGCTGAGGTCATTTTTCAATCTTGATTCTCACATCTGGTAGATCTCCAATTTTGTATAGTTCAAAGTTGGCAAGGTAGCTTTCTGTGTTTTCATGTGAATTGATTAAAATTATTAACTAATATAAGACACTCTTATAATTAACATCAACCTATTCAAAATCAACCGGTGAGCACATTTACCTGGTTATGAATCTGCCTAACATTGCTACATTTCAACCCACAACACCAGCCACTTTTGTCACCTTGTTCACAAGATTCTTTTGACAAAGTTGGCCTTGCTCACATTCAGATGTTCTCTGACTATAGAGGAAATGCTAAATGGGGCTGCCCTTGTATTCTCCTGTGAATGACTTCCTGCTCGCACAGCTTCCCCCTGTCTTCCCATCTGTGACCAAATTAGGTTTGACACTGAAGTTCAAGTTGCCTTAATTATATAATTTTCTCTTTATCTAGCAGCTTTCCATCCCCACCCTGAATTATTTTATTAGTTATTACAACTTGATTCTATTGTACGTATACAGAAATAAGCATTCAAAGAAGTTAAGATGTTTGCTCCAGGTTAGTGAATAAACCTGGGTGGGGGGGCGGGGGGCAACCAGCTGTGGAACACAGCTGAATTCTCTTGTAGAATTACACTGCAAAAGGCAGAGCATGCTCCAAGCTGTCAAATAGATCTATAAATAATTTCAGTTATACCCTCAAGGCTATTTATCTTACACATAGCATTATTATAATTATTTTCCTAATTCTAAATTTAATTCTTGACTAGTTAATATATCCACGTGTCAAATATTTTTAATAGAAACACACATATACACATATTTAGTAAAAAGTCTTTCTGCTATCCTTTCTCTGATCTTCTCAATCTCCTACAGCCACATCCCATCTCCACTCACAGTTAACTACTTTCATTACTTTATTGAATACCTTCATGTATATACTAGTAAATATAAATATATATTCTTATCCCTCCTATTATCCACAAGAGCAGAGACTGCTTTTATCTTGTCCATCACTGTATTCTCAGAACATAACAAGGACAGGCATAGAAAATGCCCCCAATGCATATTTGTTGAGTAAATGAATTAATATGTTTTAACCACCATGAGTTAACATATTATTACCTTTTCTTTAAAAAAATGTTGAAAATGGTGGTACTACTTTTGCATAATATGTTCAGGGAGAGTAACTACTTTTAAGCTACTGAAGGTACATAGCAGATTCTCCTTAGCTGTGAGTCCTCGCAAGCCCTGGAAATTTGGTGCATGACTGCTTAGCTGGCTTAGAAACTGGCCCATAGAGGAAGACTGCTTTAGATTTTTCCAGGCAAAACGGCCATAAAATCTGCTCAAGTCAGCAGTCTTCCTTTAGGTTCCCTTTCACCCAGGCTGTAACAAATGGGACATCTCAACCTACTCCCCTGGCCCACACCAGTCAGGAGCAAGCCACATGCCTTTTGCTTTTTGCATTTATTTTTGCTGAGTCATCCCTGGCAAGCCACAAGTTCATAGGTTTGGATGCTCACAACTTGTCTAGCATCTCCTAGGAGACCATCACTCTCTGCCTATCTCCCTGCCAATAAGTTCTAAAGCTCAACATGAACTGGCAGGCTTTGGCAATTTAGACTGCCATAACTACACTTCTCTATGGGGAACTTCAGTGTTGGAAATTATTAAAAGCCTCTTTCCTGTTTAGATAATTTCCCTATAGTCTTGTTTCCCCTGAAAGTTGGTATGATAACTTGGATTGCTCTGTCAGAGCCTTAGAGGACTGATTAAAGCACTCTGCTTCAACCCATATTGATCTGTTCTATCATTAGTTCCTGGCTAAAAGGCAGCCTTTCCTCCCATCTCTACTGAACTGGCATCTTCTCACTGTGAGAACCAAGCTGTCCCAGGCAGAGAGAGGACTACTTGGCATGCTGATTCTCCTCCTGGGCCCTCAACCTTCTCTTTCCTCAGTTTCCCCTCAGTATTTTATTAATACTTGGTTGTGGCACCAATTTCTTTATTCCTTGTGTTCCAACATACTTTTGTGTATGAGCCTGTCTCCCCAGCCTGAGGGCAAGGGCTATACTCCTAGCAGTATCTAGCATGATGATTAGAATATAGTAGTTGCTCAGCAAATGTTGCTTGCCTAGCCACAGTTGGGCAAAAACCAGCTGTGGGTTTTTCTTTTATTGTTGTTGTTTTTTTTATTAAGAGCAACTTAGGATTAATACTGATTTCCCATTTGTTCCTCTATCTCAGGAGTCTAGAGAATAAGGAAACTCTGGGAGATACTGTATATGTCTATTTCCTTGATTGTGGTGATGGTATCATGGGTGTTTGCATATGTCAAAACTCATTAAATTGTACACATTAAATTTGTGTAGTTCTTTGTATATCGATTATACCTCAATAGAACTGTTTTTATTTAAAAAAAATCATTGCAAAACTTGATGTTAAGTCATGTCTTGTTTTTATTTCAATGGCTCTGGTCTTTTTTCCTTCTTTTTCTTTTTGTTTTATGCATGTATCAGGCCAATTAGTAGTATCTTCAGACTTCTGGAATCTTGATTGGTCATCAGCGTGCTCATGTCCACTTCTCATCTTCATCAACTCCAAAAGTGGCGATCACCAAGGGATCGTCTTCCTCCGAAAATTTAAGCAATACCTTAACCCATCTCAAGTGTTTGACCTGGTGAAGGGTGGACCTGAAGCCGGGTAAGCATGGGGTAAGGTATATAGGGGGCATAGAGAAGGGATTCTGCCTTCTATACATTCTAGACTAGGGTAGGCTTTCTTGAATTAGTTCTAATACCTGAGCAGGAAAGACCCATTTTCTCAAGTCAAAACACAGACACATAAATCCAGAGTATTTTGGATTGGCTGGCTGGAGAACTTTTAGCCCTCTCCCAGAAATCCTTTCAAGCCCATGTTCTTTTCTCAGATTTGCTCCACCTTTTTTGGTTAGAAGAGGTATAGTATAGCTATGTCTCCTGACCCCAGAGGAGGAGGTAAATGAATATTGTTATTCACTTTTCCTGTCACTTGCTCATTCTTTTTCCTGGGGTCAAATAGATATATCTCTACTACAGGAACAACTGACTGTTCAGCCCTTGTTTCCATCAGCCCACTGACCACCATGCAAGGCAGTATTTCTAGACCTCAACAAATAGCTTTAGCTAGGTACCAGTAGCTTTCAGAGCAAGGTTAGGCACAGAATAGTGTGGGTTGAGGCAATGTCTGATCTCCAGGACTGCCTGTGAGAGCATTGCCTATGATATTTGGTACACAGAGAGACAGGGACTAAGGGAAAAAAGGCAAGTAGCCTAGTAGTAGGGTGCAGAAGCAGCAGCCCTTGGGCCTGGAACATTGTAGGAAAGAATTGTAAAACCCAGAAGTTCATGAAATGACTCCCTTTTCTCCCTTTACTTCCAGGCTGTCCATGTTCAAGAACTTTGCTCGCTTTCGCATTATAGTTTGTGGTGGAGATGGCAGTGTGAGCTGGGTGTTATCTCTGATTGATGCCTTTGGATTACATGAAAGGGTGAGTTCCTAGCTGACTTGATTTAGCCATTCTAGAGATACTGGGATGTGGAGCTTCTCATCCCAAAAAGTCCCTGGTCTTCACTCTCTTTGTCTGTAAAATACATGTTTTCCACTGGTTTCATACTCATCCTGACTAGTAGATTCCCAATATAAGCCTGATCACCTAGACCGTTTTCTGGTTGTCTATCTGTGGAAGGAGAAATGAGGGAGTTAGCAGGGGAAAATTGAGTGTTCTGTTCCTCAGCCTCTAAAGTGAATAATTGAAGAGGAGGAGAACAAGCAAAAAAGAAGTGGCCTCAGGCAATGTTCAGCCCCTAATTTACTACCCCTCCTAAGTCAATTGATTTTCTTCCCTGAGTTTCAAGAGTAGTAGAAACTTTCCTCTCTCTCACCTTCCTTTCCCTAAGCTGCTCTTTGCTCTTCTGAATCCAGTAGCTTTGTCTCTGGAGGCACCTGGCTTCTTTGGCCCAGCCTAGATAGAAATCTGTGGCTATATTTCTATTGTATAAGCATGGCTATAAATATTGATATATTCCAGCAACTTTTCCCTTTACTAAGTAGGTTCTATATGGCCAGGAGTAGGGCCTAACTCCTTAGGGAAAATTTCACTTAACTTCAAATTCTTCCTATCACACTTCCTAGAATCAGAAGTCCTTTATCACCACTAGCTTTTAGACAACAATCTTTCCCAAAGAGCATCATCTTGGTTCTTTTATGAGTGAATACTGGTAGGACTATCTGAAAAGGGTGCCTGGTTTTGTTCTTGCAGTGTCAGCTGGCAGTCATCCCTCTTGGAACCGGCAATGATCTGGCCCGTGTCCTAGGCTGGGGTGCATTCTGGAACAAAAACAAGTCACCTCTGAACATCCTCAACAGAGTGGAGCAGGCTAGTGTGAGGATCCTAGACAGGTGAGTGGCTGAAAGATCAAGCAATCATGCCTCTTGCAGTTGCAAACCAGTTACTCCTAATTATAGCATCTCAATCAGGAATGTTCTAACCTTCACAGTATTTCTGGCTTCAGGGAAGGGCAGTTTGGGTGGGACAGGGGGCCTTGACTATTAGGAAGCCAGGGTCTAGCATGTATCCTTTGAATGTCAATAAAGAATCTCATCAACTTAAAATATCCTAGAGCAGGAGCCCCATGGGTAAATTTAAAGGGTTTTATGAACCTTCTTCAAATTGCATAGTCAATTATCTATGTAAGCATATTTTTCCTGAATTTTCATCTTTCTACTCTATTCTAGAATATTATAAAAACTAGTTTGTAGCTTCATCAGGTTCTCAAAGAAACTAAAAAAATGAGGATTCATAAACAATTGACCTAGATTGTCTCTGCTCTAGAGAAGAGAGATTGTGATCTATCTTCTGAGAAGAAAGACTTCCTATGCTAGGGCATAGTATTTGATTTATGACTGACCATAAGGATATTCTGGGAAGCTTTCTCAAGATACTAAGCTCAGTCCTACCACAAAGATTACTATTCAGTAGGTCTTGAGTAGGGCCCTGGTATATGTATTTTACAAAAGCACCTCAGATGATCTTGATAGCTACCTCTGGTTGAGAAGCACTGCTCTCTGAGAACCTTGTAGTGGAATTCCTTTCATCATACTGTCCTAGAGAAGTCATGAGGCAGTGTCCCCTCTTGTGGTACACCTTGAGATCTGGTGAACTGAGATAGCTTGGCCATCCCCTAAAATCCATCTCTACCCAACACATAAACATTTTGACCTCTTTTTTAGCATGTGAAGCATTGATGCCAGCCTGTGATGAAACATAGTCCTAAATATCTGTCTTTGAACTTAATTTCAGATGGAGTGTGATGATCCGTGAGACTCCCAGACAAACCCCATTGCTAAGAGGACAAGTTGAAATGGATGTACCCCGATTTGAGGTAATTACTGCCAGGTGCAATTCAGGTCAACATCTTTATTATACAGTGAAATAATAGACAAAAATCCAGAGAAAAGTATTTGTATTGTCCATGAGCTAGATGAGGATGAGATTATTGAGAACCGGAAACATGTCAATCAGTAGCTATTTATCAAAATCTGTGTTAGGTATTGGAGATATAATTCATTTGACCATTTACTTATTCATTCATTCAAAATATTTATGTAAAATATTTATGGATTAACTACTATGTGTGAGATACTGTTCTAGTAGCTGTTCTTATATGCTAGTTGGTAAAGAAGAATGACTTAATCCATGCTGTCATGAAGCTCATATCTAGTTGCAGTGGTAGAAAAATGGTTTTTATAGTGTAGTATGAGTGTTAGTATATATAAGTAGTGTGTGTAGGGGAATGGGAACACCCAGCAGGTGAACCTAACCCAGTCTGGGAGAAATCAGGGAAAGCTTCTCAGAATAAACTCCCTTTCAGAAGAGATTTGAGGACCAGAAGGAGTTAACCAGGATAGTAAGAAGAGGCATGTTCCAGACAGATGGAACAGTTTGTGTTGTTCCAAAAGCAAGGGAGAGCATGGAATATTCATAGAACTGAAACATATTCATAATGGCTGAGGCATAGGGGCCAAGGAGAGGATATACAGGGAGAACAACTAAAGATGAGGCTGGAGAAGTAATCAGAGGCCAGGCCAGGAAGAACCTGCTAAACAATGGTAGGAAGTTTGAACTTTTATCCTAAGAGCAATGAGAATTATATAAGGGTTTCTTTAAATCTTATTATAAAAATTTTCAAACATACAGGAAATTTTAAATGGTAGATTCTACCATCAATATCTTGCTATACTTCATCACAAATCTATCCATCTATCTATTCTGCTATCTAATAGAAAGATTTTATGCAGGGGAGTTCCATGGTATGTGGAGAAAGAATAAAGACTAGAGATGAGGAGAAAAGATGAGAGATGCTGTAATTGTCTAGGCAAAAGATGATGATTTGGATCAGTGAAGTAGTAACAGGGATAAGGAGAAGTGGGCATACTTAAGACATATTAAAGAGATAGAATCATCAGGATTTGGTGGATGTTTAAATGTAAGGGATGATGGAGAAGGAGGAGTATAAGTTGTAGTTAAGAGTACAGATTCAAGAGCCAGACTACCTGGAAATGAATCCTGACTCTGCCACTTATCAGTTCCCCCTTTTCCTGGGTCTCAGTTTTCTGTTCTGTGAAATAGGGATAATAATAATTCTTATTTCAGGGTTGTTATAAAGACTACATAAAATAGTATCATATAGAACAGAGCCTGGAACATAGCACAAACTATATAAGTGGAGGCTATTATTATTATTACTATCACTATTACTATTATTATTACTAATATTATAAGAGGTGACATTCTGGTATTGGAAAGATGTGGGTTCAAATCCCAGATATATTGCTTACTAGCTTTGTAATATTAGATTGTTTTTGTGAAACAAACAGTACCAACTTTATATGAGCTTTGGGGTATTGATTTAAATGAGAGGAAATAATATACATGTCTTATTCTTAGAATGAACACAAATCTAAGATTATCTATAGGGACCTTCAACAAGAATTCTTTGATTATGATTATTTCCAGAAAGGTAGTTTAGTTGATGGTAAAGAGCCAGTAGGAAAAATTGAGGGGATGAAGATGGGCAGCATACTATGTCTCAGTGTGAAGGTTCCAGAGCTGATCACTCCTTTTCCCCCTAGGCTGCTGCCATCCAACACTTAGAATCTGCAACCACTGAGCTGAGCAAAATCCTGAAGGCCAAGTACCCCACAGAGATGATCATCGCAACTAGGTCAGTCTTTCTTTAGCTCTTAACTTTTGGGATGTTTTTGCCCCTCATGGGCTATTCCTCAGTTAGAGATGAGGCTCATTTTGATAGCTTGGTTTGTTGTGGCCAAGGAAAGTACACTAAGTCCTCACTTGATATCATCAATAGGTTCTTAGAACAATGGTAAAAAATGTATAATGAAATCAATTATACCATAAGCTAATTGATATAAACAAGAGCTAAGTTCCTACAGCATCTTATCGACATTATAACAAAATGAAATTAAACAAAACAATGTTATTTGAGGGCCTCCTGAATATGTTTATTTTCTGAAATCAAATTTCTTTCAACTCAAACCTCCTGGAAAGTTTAGGGAACAAAATGAGATTGGGGTAAGCGCTCCTGCTACTCCAAAAAGACAAAATTGCAAGCCAGAAATTTGGAAAAAGGGAAAGCTTTCTGGTCAAGTTGGCAGAGTAGGTAAATGCTGTGCTTGCCTCCTCCCATGACCACATCAGAATTATAACTAAGCTACAGAACAACCATCATTGAGAATTGCCTGAAGTCTAGCTGAACAGAAGTCCTAAAACTAAGAGTCTACAGAAGAAGCCACCTCGAGACCAGTAGGAGGGGCAGAGACATAGAACAAGAAGATTCCACACCAACAGGTGTGGCAGTTAAGAAATGGGAGAGATCTCTCAGCTGCAGAGGACCTCCTGAGGAGCAAGGGGTCCCAGCCCCACACCAGTTCCCCAGCCCAGGGTTCCAGTGCTGGGAAGAGAAGTCCCCACAACTTTTGGCTGTGAAAACCAGCAGAGATTATGGCTGAGTGAGACAAAGGGCCACTGGAGTCACAGACATTCTTCTTAAGGGGCCTGTATGCGGACTTACTCACTGACTGACTCACTTGTTCTGATATCCAGCCCTGGGGGCAGTGGCTCCAGAGGTGCCAGGGACATACAGGGATGAACTGAGTTGTTTGGCTTTGGGGAAATGGATTAAAGAGAAGTTTTCTCCCAGACAGAAGGGCTAGCAGAGGCTACAATTCCTTTGTTGAGCTCTCCCCAACCAACTCACAGACTCAGGCAGCTGCCATCTCTGAGTCTTCATTAACCGGGCCAATATTTGTCACCCTGCCCTGGTGATTCCCTGAGACCCTATTCCACCCAACTTGCATGACCATCCAAGCCACTTCTAGTGGCTTTTCTATTAAATGACCTGCCTTGGCCATGCTGTGGATTTTCTTAAAATCTCATAAAGGTTCAGCAAACTTAAACAAGCAGCATCTGGCCTCAGCATGCCCCATACCTCTTGGTGAGCAGCCTAAGCTTAGCAACAGTGGCAGGCAGCTTTGATTCATGATTTTGCCTCTTGAGGCACATCCAAGCCCAGTGTGGGTGGCAGACATCTGTGGATGGCTTGGTGGCTCATGCTAGGTGGCCCTGGGCAGGGCCTAGGCTGCAGTTGAACTTGGCCTATGGGAGGGCTCCTCCAGGAGGCCCTGGCCTGCATGTCCAGTGGCTGGCTTTGGTTTGAGCCAGAGCACCACCTAGGGTCACATCTGAGGACAACACACCCAAAGGCCAGACTGGGCAGGCACCAGAGCCCTGTTAAAATGAATCTTGCTCTATAGGGTCAGCTCCTGCACAACAGCTCCTCCATTGTAGTCATGGCCAGTCCTCACAATCAATCAGCCCAAGGGTCAATCCCTCACACTGACTTGCAAAGAGCAATCAAGACTCAATTACAACAGGAGGGCACGCACAACCCATACAAGGCACACCCCTGGAACACCTGGCCCAGGTGACCAGGGAAGACTGTGCCACTGGGCCCCACAGCATACCTACTACATGAGGCCACTCAACTAAGACCAGGAGACATATCAGCTCTACTAATATATAGAAATAAACACATGAAGGTAGCCAAAATGGAGAGACAAACATGCCCCAAATGAAAGAACCAAACGAAGCTCCAGAAAAAAATAAAACTAAA
Source organism: Eidolon dupreanum (assembly GCA_028627145.1). NCBI lineage: Eukaryota > Metazoa > Chordata > Mammalia > Chiroptera > Pteropodidae > Eidolon > Eidolon dupreanum. The sequence continues at coordinate 32,117,281 of CM053505.1, read as the reverse complement.
CAAAATGGAGACAAGCAATCTACCAGATGCAGAGTTCAAAACATTGGTTATAAGGATGCTCAATGAACTTAGGGAAAGAGTAGATGAACTGAGGGAGCACTTTAACAAAGGGCTAGAAAACATATATATGAAGATAGAAAACATTAAAAAGAACTAGTCAGATGAAGACTACGATAACTGAAATGAAGAATACATTAGGAGGAATCAGTAGTAGATTAGATGAACAGAGGATCAAATCAGTGATTTAGAAAAGAAGGTAACAGAAAATATCCAATCAGAACAACATCAAAAAAAAGAATCCAAAAAAATAAGGATAGTTTAAGGAGGCCTCTGGGACAGTATTAAGCATACCAACATCTTCATCATAGGGATACCACAACAAGAAGAGAGAGAGCAAGAGATTGAAAACCTATGTGAAGAAAAAAATGACTGAAAACTTCCCCAACCTGTCAAAAGAAATAGCCTTACAAGCCCAGGAAGTACATAGAGTAGCAAACAAGATGAACCCAAAGAGGCCCACACCAAGAAACAACATAATTAAAATGCTAAAGGTTAAAGACAAAAATCGTAAAAACGGCAAGAGAAAAGCAGTTAGTTACCTACAAGGGGGCTCCCATAAGACTGTCTGTCAGCTGATTTCTCAGCAGAAACTTTGAAGGCCAGAAGGGATTGACAGGAAATATTCAAAGTGATGAAAAGCAAGGACCTACAACCATGACTACTCTACCCAGCGAAGCTATCATTTAGACTCAAAGGACAAAGAAATAGCTTCCCAGAAAAGGAAAAGCTAAAGAAGTTCATCACCACCAAGCCAGTATGGCAGGAAATGTTGGAGGAATGGAGAAGATGGAGGAGGAGGAGGGGGAGGGGGAGGAAAAAGAAAAAATGATAAAAAATATGAATTATGACATAGCAATAACTACATATTTATCAACAAATACTTTAAATGTAAATGGATTAAATGTCTCAATAAAAAAATAGGTGGGCGAATGGGTAAGTAAACAAGACCCTTGCAGATGCTGCCTACAAAAGACTTACTTCAGAACAGAAGACACACATAGATTGAAAGTAAAGGGATGGAAAAAGATGTTTCATGAAAATGGAAACAAACAACAAATAAGGTGGGGTAGCAATACTTATACCAGAAAAAAATAGACTTTAAAATAAAGTCTATAACAAGAAACAAAGAAGGACCCAGTTATCTCACTTCTGGGTATTTATCTGAAGAAACCCAAAACACTACTTTGAAGGAACATGTGAATCCATATGTTCATTGCAGCATTGTTTAAATAATCAAGATATGGAGGCTGTCTTCATGTCCATCGATGAATGAATGGATAAAGAAGAGAAGAGGTGATACACACACACACACACACACACACACACACACACACACAGAGGAATATTACTCAGCCTTAAAAAAAGGGTGAAATCTTGCCATCTGCAACAACATGGATGGACCTGGATGGTATTGTGCTGAATGGAGTAGGTCAGACAGAGAAAGATAAATGCCATATCATTTCACTTACAAGTAGAATCTAAAGAAGAAAATAAACAAACAAACAGAACAGAAACAATTTCATAGATACAGAGAACATTTTCATGGTTGCTGGATGGGAGGGGGTTGAGGGTTGGGTGAAAGGGATTAAGAAGTATAAATTGATAGTAGTTACAAGGTAGTCATGGGGATGTAAATTATAGCATAGGGAATGTAGTCAACAGTATTGTAGTGACTATGTATAGTGTCAGATGGGTACTAGATTTATCAGAGTGATTACTTTGTAAGTTATGTAAATATCTAATCACTAAGTTGTACACCTGAAACTAATATAATATGTCAAATGTAACTGAAACTTTAATTTTTAAGAAAAAAAAGAAGGGTTATAGAAGAGAAATACATTCCACACATTCAAGAGCATAGCATAGCTTACTATAGTAGGGACACCTTGCTTTCTATTTGACACTAGGAAAGGTCTCTCTAGCACCTACTACAGTTGATTTTTCATACCCTAATCAATACATTCTCCCCTTCTAAATATGTGGGTCAAACCTACCACATTCTCCTTTGAGAAACATTCCCTACAGGTAGTTTCCCCAATATCATTATATTTGTACTAAATTAGCTGTGCCCTTCCCTTGATCTATAGCTGATTTGACCCAGGGTGAAAGTCTAATCCAAGGTGGATCAATAGATTTCTCTTTTCTGGTTCAGAATTTGGACTAAGAAACACTACTTAAACTCTCTTAGGTACTTGCATATTTTTCTATGTACATGAAGCAGGAAAAAAAAAACAAATAGAGAGGGGAAAGAGAGTGGGGGGAAATGCTAAAGGAAAGGAAAGGAGGAAAGATCAAGAAAGAGATAAAGAAGAAGGAGGAAGAAGATGGAGACTAATGACATTATAAGAGAAAAGGACTCTGGATCTCATAGTCCATGTCACATTGTGCCATCTATCTTATATTTCCAGATTCCTATGCTCTGCAGTGGAAGATTTTGTGGTTGATATTGTAAAGGCCTGGAGTCAGATAAAACAGAACAATACGGCAATAGAGTCTGTGATTCTGAAAGTAAGTTTCCATTCCTTTAGTCTTATATTCTTTGTGGAAACAGGGCCTCATTTTTAATAAAAGTGCCTCTCACTGGGAATTGTAAGAGAAAGGCAGGGAGGATCAGCTAGTAAGCCTCCCTGATGCGGAACATCCACCTCATCAAACTTACATCTTTCACCAAATGCAGAGTGGCACTATGCATGCTTATACATGTACCATGTACCCAATCATATACCAAGCATCCATCCACACTTAGACACAAGTGCACACCAAGCAGATATGTACATGGTTGTATACCAGAACATGCTTGAAAATATGTACAAATACATACTAGAAATACACCCACATTCCCCTCTATAACGATGGCAACAGCAATAGCTAATACTTACATAGCACTTGCTCTGTGCCAGGAAATGTTAAGCACTTTTAATGTATTAACTTATCTAATCCTCAAAACTGCCCTAGAATATAGAAGCACAAAGAGATTAGGTAACTTGCTTCAAATCACAAACTATTAAGTGATGGAGCTGGGAATCAAGCCATAATCAGTATATCCACAAACATACCTACATACAAAGGCAGACACCAGGTACCCATGCAGAGTCACATCCACATCCATAGGAGCATGCCCATGAAAACACCAATCCAGAAATATTTATCTTTCCTCATGTTTGCCATGTTACATACCATTTTACAGGCCAATCTGACATGAGAGACTCAACAACATTGATTCCCATAGCTGCCCAGAAACAAATGATGTCTGTTTGATTCCCTAACATTCTTTGGGTATCTTATCCCATCTACCCAAGTACTTCTTTTTCCTAACTTTCATCTCCCAACATGTAGTTTTCTATGCTCAATATTCCTGGCCAACTACTACCCATTCCCATTTCTCCCCATACCACCCAACTCTTCATTCTGTCTTCTCAAGCACTGATCCCTCATAACAATATTCTGTCTCCTTCTTCCCTGTATAGAGTGACTTAATGTATGACAAGCTCAATGTCCTAAATGATGTCCTGTCTGAGGAGGCAGCAATTGAGAAGTATGCTACAGTATGTGCAGACAGTGGCAAGGCAGATGGAAAGCCCCTTGTTCCTCAAACAGACCACATAGCCAAATGCAAGTTGGAGCTGGCCACAAAGGCCAAGAATCTCCAGAAATCCTTGAAACTCATCATATTCCAAATTGAACAAGGTAAGGACCCTAGGGTTATGGTAACTGAAGTAGGGAAGAGAGAAGATTCCAGTAAATGGTTTACTGGTCTGGGTTTTCTACATGATGACATTACCAAAATTTCACTAAATTCTGCATTCATATGGCATCCAAAATCAGTCTTCAAATTCTGCTGATTTGAAAAGTATCAGTCTTAGTAAGCTGCCCCTTTGGTTCCTCTTACTCCCAGGTACTCAACTCTTGCTACTCATTTACTTTTGTAACTAACACTCATTATAAACAATTACAGCTGCTCAATGCTCCGTTGGCTTTCACCAGCAGCTATGAATTTTTTTACACCTGTTCTGTTTCCACTGACCCACCAAGCCTGTGACTATTTTAGAAAGAAAGTAGTGTTCATCTCTGCATGTCTTGTACAGTATTAATCAGGCACAAGGGTCCTGAGAGTGGCTCTGGCAGCTCTGGAATTGATTGCCATTTCCTACAACTCATGACAGACTTCAAACTTCCAACTCAGTATAAAAACTCCTCCAACTTTCAACTCCTCTATCTTCTTAATTTAACATTTTGGTTTCCCACTTCTTTCCCACATGCTTCTTTGGAAAACAGATCAGAAGATGGTATAAGACCAAGTGTGTTCTACCTGATCTATTGGAATTGAGCAGTCCAGGTAGCAAGAGAGTCCCTTTGACTTTTAGCTATGGTACCTTCTCCTGCTTTGGTACCTTTAGGTACCTCAGCCAATTTTCCAAGAAAGAAAGGAAATTTCCCTTCTGCACTGTGTGAGAATTAAACAGTTTGTCTCCATTTCTGTAGTTAGTTTGCAAGTAGTAGGGATCATATTAATCTGACATAGCCATAATCCTGTCACAACCAACCCTCAGCCTATTCCATCAACACATAAGTCAGATTCTAAATCAGCTTGTATCCATGAGACAGAGAAAGGCACCCTGGTAGGATAGGAATTGAACCTATGAGCTTTGGCATAGGCTGAGCACCTGACCTATACAACATATAGGCTGTAAAAGGAAAGAGACTTATCAAATATTCTGGATATGGGTGAGACATTTGAGTAAAAGAATGACATAGTCCTAGAGGCACAAGTTTGGAACAAAAGTCATATGAGTAAATGAATTAACAAAGAGGTGAGAATGGAAGTAGAAGAGCAGAGAGTTTCTCACCATGCCCATCCCCCTACACCACTGGCCCCGAGTTTCTACTCACAACCACATTTACTTGATGACAAAAAAATCATAACCATTAAAACATAGTAAGCTCAGGCATGTATATGAAGAGACATGGGGACATACACTGAAAGAAAGCTGAGACTACAAACAGCATCATGGAGGAGAGATGATGGTCAAATGAGAGTCTCCACTGTCTACCCAAACACCAACTGGCATTAATTAAATAAAAGAAATGCTCAAGAAATGCCCAATAAATATGACCAGTCCTCCCTCCCTCCTTTCTTTCCTTCTTTTACTTTCCCTTCCTTCCCTCCATCCTTATTTGCTCACTTGCTTCTGTCTTTCCTTCCTCCCTACCTCCCTCTCCCGTCCTTCCATTTTTCTCTATAGTTTTGGATGAACAAACCCGACAGACAATATCAGCTAAGAACTTTACTTCAACTTTCTTCTTGGAAGATGACTCAGAAGATACTAGCCAGATGAGCCCAAGACATCGTAAGGATCTTTCTCTTCTCTTATTCTAGCCTTCATCACTGTCTTCCTGTGCCCAGAAAATAAAGGTGTGTTTTCATGCATCTTCCTTTAACCATAATCCTACTCTGCAGTAGATATTCCTCCCTCTTTCCCAGAAAACTCACACTATAAGATCTCATGACAGTGTCCAAAAGTAATGACACCATTATGTCCTTTGAAAAGGATGGCCTGATGAAACCCAAGATTTAAAGCTATTTTCACTGCCAGCAAGCAAGCAGCCTAGCCTCACTATCCTCTAAATGGAAGTCTCTGTTCATCCAATATGATCCCTCTTTGGAATAAGAACACTGAATGTTATCTAAGATAAAAGCATTGAGTTTGACCAACTCCCACAGAGAAAATAGGTGAAATACAAGTCGGGGAGGGCTTTCTTATTTGCACCTGACACCATTGTGATGTCTTTTGTGTCTAGGTTCTCATCATGGAACTTTGTCTTTTATACCTTCTCTAAAAAATGAAGACCTAGATAACCTTAATTTGGAGCACTTACATTTTACAACTGAAACTATGTAAGTATTTAGCCCTCTCATTTTTTATGGCATCTTCCTTTCTCTGGTTAAGAACATAGTCTAAGGATACCAAGAGTCAAATCCTTACTCTACTCCCTACTTAGCTGGATGACCTTACACAACTAATACAAACAATCTGAGCTTCAGTTTCCTCACATGTAAAATGGAGGTAATTGTAGAACCTGCCACATAAGTTTGTTGTATTTATTGAGTTTATATATGCACAGTACTTGCATTGAGCAGTGCTTAGTACCCATAGTTAAGTGTTATATATATTAATAGTTATTACTATTATTACAAATAATAAATGTTAGCTTTTGTTATTTCAAAAGACTTGTTTTTCCACTGTTGCCTTTAACAGTCAATTATTGGAGGTACTAAAAAAATAAATAGACATTTAGGGGACTATAGTAAATCTAAAGATGTCTTTCTTACTAGCCCCACCAGTTTCAAATATTCCTGGCAGCCAAGTTCCACCCCCATTCACTCATTTTGAATTTCATTAAGATCGGTTGAACATCAGTTAGATGTTCAATTTCTGGACTATGGTTGAGGGAGGCAAATCTCATGTGAGAGATGTAGGATCAGTTAAGTAATGAATTTTAAAAAATATCTATAATTGAGTAGCTATACTTTTCAGTTTCCCAAAAGAAGGACATAGTTAGCAATTACTGAAGTTTTCTGCAGCTTCCCATTTATTCCTATATCTACTCCCCACTCCCTTCCACTTCACCTTTAGCTTAAGTTCATGTCTGAGGTCTCATGGACCTACCTAATGAGTTTTGACCCATTGGTGTGCTGACAAAAGTTTAATAACCAGCTTTCCGGGAGAAAAAAGCCTTGACTTATTAACTGGTCTAAACTCTCCCACCATGGTCTATTTCAAGCTACTGGTATAATGTTGAATGCAGAGTTGGGAAGTGAGGCATAATCAACTGACATGAGCTGACACAAACTGCCCCCAGCACACCACTGATTTTGATGGTGACCCCCGAGATAGATTCAAAAGAATAAAAATGGCTTGATTATATAGATGATAGGTAGATGGATGATAGATGATTGATAGATAGATAGACATAGATAGATAGATAGATAGATAGATAGATAGATAGATAGATAGATAAGAGAGAGAGAAAAAAGAGCTTCTTTTATCAGTCTTTTCTCAGAAATGTGTGGTCACTTTGCTCTTTGATGTGAAAGTGCTACAAAGGAGTTCAGACATCTCTGAAAACAGTAGTGCAGACTTTACTCTCATTCATTTTATCTCAGGTACTCAAAAGTTCTTTATGGAAATAAATCAATGATTCTATTTCCTTTTGTTACATGTGGAAAAAAATATTGGCCACTCATATCTGAGAGTCTCCAAAAACAACCTCTTTATTATGAATCCCAATCCCACTGAATCCTCTCAACTAACTGGGTGCCCTCTCTTATACCTCACAAAGCTAGTTGTTAACACAATAGGATACCTACATGTGGCTCTCAAGAATGTTAAGCCTTGTGCCCAATGTGGAAGGGACATTCCTTCAGTAGTCTTTGATCATGCATATGAAGTCTTCAGCCCAATGACTATGCACTTCTTTCCTGCACCAATGTCTGTCCTCTTCCCTTTGGCTAATTTCAGACGCTTCAAAGAAAGGTGTGTCATGAACAACTATTTTGGAATTGGACTGGATGCTAAAATTTCTCTGGAGTTCAACACCAGAAGAGATGAACACCCAAGACAATACAAGTAAGGAAAAGAAACTCCCCTTCCTATGTGCAGACACATAATCACAATATGCACATGTATCCCTACATCCCCTACCTCTCAGACAAGCAACAGAAAGAAAGAAGTCCTTTGGAAGTAAAACAGATCAAATCCCAAGATTAGCTTAGCAGGACAGCTTGCCCTAAATGTTGACCTAGTCTGTGATGACTCTGCATTGGCATCTTGAACTTGGGTTGTCTTCAAAGTCTAGACATGTGGGTTGCTGTGTAAACACAGCTAACTGTTACTGTTATTGAAAATTATTACAGTGACTCAATTCAGCAAATTGCCTATTTTTGTTCTGTCTGTGAGTGCCTGACAAAGTTCTAGTAGTGGCTTCAGGTCTGTTTTTGCTTGGCAAGACTGCAAAGTATCACCTGACCAGTTCTTGGTGTTCCTAACCTGGTTCTCTTAAACCAATTGATTTCACTCCATCCAGTGTTAGCCTGCTTGGCACCCTTTGGTACTTCTATGCTACAGACAAACCCCAAGGCAGTCTTGGAGTTCTTGTGGTAATTTGAAACTACAAGTAAACAGAAGCATGCCCCCCCCACCATCATCACTGACACCTGCAAGCAGAACCTCTTTCTCAGAGCAGACCAAGGCTGAGGAACAAGTATTTTATCAGATATGTGATTTGCAAATATTGTTTCTCAGTTGCTTGCCTTTTTTATTGTTGCTTTCTTTTAATTTTCTTAATGCTATCTTTTTAAGTACAAAAGTTTTAAATTTTGATGAGATCCAATTGATCATTTTTTTTTTCTTTTATGGACCATGCTTTTTATGCCATATCTAAGAAATATTTGTCTAACCCAGGTTCTAAAATTTTGTAAAGTTTTCTTTTAAATCTTTTCTTGTTTTAGCTCCTACATTTAAGTTGATAATAACACTGAGTTAATTTTTTGTATGTTGTGAGGTAAGGGTCTAAGTTCATCTTTTTTCACATATATGGATATCCAATTATAATAGCATCATTTTTTAAAGCTGTTCTTTCCTGTAATGAATGACATTGGCACATTTGTCAATAATCACATAACCATAAATGTAAGGGTTTTTTTCTCCTGGATTCTTCTGTTCGATCGATATGTGTCTATCTTATACAAATACCGCACTTTCTTGATAACTGTAGCTTTATAGTTAGTTTTGAAACCGAGAAATTAAAGTCCTCCAACTTTGTTCTTTTTCAGAATTGTCTTGGTTGTTCTTGTATTTTGCATTTCCATATAACTAAATTCTTATTTTTATAGATAAGGAAACTAAAGTACCCAAATAACTTATGGTTGTAAACAGAGTCCAATAATTTTGTGCTAGCCTTCTTACATTGCAAAACTCATGCCCTGTGGTGGTTCATTTATGTGGCTCTACTTTAAAAACGTAGAGTAAACTCTAGCCAGTCTTTCTAGCAGTTGTAAGCCCCCAGCCTGTTTTTATCAGAGATCCTACAATCACCAGGACTTTGTCCTTGCCACCCTCACCCCAAGTCTCCTGATACCCTTGCCTGCCCTATATTCTCTCTACTGGCTTCAGTTCTATAATCTACCTAGTAAATTTAGCTATATTTTATAGCACTGAATTAGTGTTTGATATACAGATCTTAGAAAATCCCTCCATTTTGTCAGAAAAATTATGCTTCAAAGAAATTACAGTGTAAGAGTCATATGTTTCAAGTAAAATTGATTCCAAGCAACTGAAATCTTGAGTTTCTGGACTGGCAGTGGCACTTGCCAGGGTAGCTAGTAGCTAGTATGTACAACCAGCTTTGCTCACAGCTTTTTATAAGTAGTACTTTCACAATATTGCCTGTCTCTTCCAAGTCTGAATCAGTATCAGCAACAAGAAAAAGTGGCAAATTTACATATTGTTGGGATACTGAGGCTTTGAGAGGCCCAGAAACCCATTTCAGCCATTTCAGTGTGTGCTTGCATGGGGATACCAGTTACATCACTGTAGCATCCCCTCCTGTGTCCAGTTTCCATTTAGTATGACTCCTCTCTATATGAAGGCACTTGAGGAATAAAATGGTGTTCCCTCTTGCTTTTCCTCATCCATTTATTTTTATATTATTCACCATATGGCTGCATTTCTCTACCCTTATCTCCCTGTAGTAGCCGCCTTAAGAACAAGATGTGGTATGGCCTTTTGGGAAGCAAGGAACTTTTGCAACGCTCTTATAGGAAACTTGAAGAACGAGTGCACCTGGAGGTTAGTGGAAAAAAAGGATAATCCTTTCTGGGCATAGAAAAAGGAAATATCATGACTTTAAGAATCAACTTTCCCTATATCCCTAGTTCTCCCCAAGCTTTAACTCACAGATTACTCACAGCTCATAGGAGAAAGGCATGAATATAGATTTCTATTTTATGGATGAGAAAAGAATAGTGTGAAGACAGAGCCTTTTCTCATCTCTGTAAATTCCTCTTCACATTGGTATCTTTCAGTGTGATGGAGAAGCCATCTCCTTGCCAAATCTGCAAGGCATTGTAGTGCTCAACATTACCAGCTATGCCGGAGGCATCAACTTCTGGGGAAGCAGCACAGCAACCATGGTGAGTATGGAACAAGGAATGGGAGAGAGAAAGGTTTGGACCCTCTAAGTTCTCTCAGAAAGGAGAGCTGGACTGACTGAAGTAGGAAGTGGACAATGAGGGAACATGAGGTGGGCTGGGAACCTTTATTAGTAACAGCTGTATAAGCAGTTTTTAAAAAGGCAATTACCATTTCAGAGCACAAGAATCAACCAGAGACTTCCCTCAGTATCAGATCAGTTTTTACGTATTGCCTGGACTTTGAATTTTCCATTCCTCAGGCCTGACAGATACTTGAAAGGTTACCTAGGCCATATTCTTTTCTCCAAAGATGTCTACAGATAAAATCTGGGAAATTGGCCATGGCCCTTTTCCTCTGAGCTCACATAAGGCCATGAGTCTAATTGGAATGGCCTTGGGCATTTATGATGCTACTTTGGACAAGGAGGGAACCAGCTGAGAGCTGTGATCTCCAAGGGGGCTAAGAATTATGATCTCAGTGCCCTTGTCCTAGATTGGCTTTCTGACTTCATCTTTCCCCTTTTAAGAATTAGTAACTCCACTCTTCATGAGCTAGAAAATTTTTCACCAGGAACCTTTAAAGCATACCTGCTTGTGATAGAGAAGGTGTGGTTTCTCAAGGGAATATATGACATATCTCTTCTACCTCAGGAATATGAGGCTCCTGCAATAGATGATGGGAAGCTGGAGGTAGTGGCAATCTTTGGTTCCATACAGATGGCAATGTCCCGTATCATCAACCTGCATCATCATCGCATTGCCCAGGTAGGCAGGGGCTGAATGGGCACCAGAAGGGGGCTGAGCTCTGTGCCTACAACCCAGGGTATAGGGTAGTCCCAGGAATTAACTGGGAATAAGAGTGTCAGGGTGGAGAGAGGCAATTATTTGGTGGGCAGCAAGGTGGCTAAGGTTGGAGATAGAGGTGGTAGGGACTGAAAGAGCAAAAAGTCCATAGATAGCAGGTGTTTCCTCCCTGAGATAATCTGATTCACATCCTTGCCAGTTCTGTTTCAGATATAAATAAGGCCATGATTGTGGGATTATCAGATTGTTCTATAGTAGTTGCCTCATTTTTCTCCCCCATTCTCCCTCCTCCTCTTTTATGGCAGTGCCGTGAGGTAATGATAACCATTGATGGTGAAGAAAGTATCCCAGTGCAGGTGGATGGGGAGGCCTGGGTTCAGAGGCCAGGCCTTATCAAGATTAGATACAAGAATGCTGCCCAAATGCTGATAAGAGATCGGGTAAGAAGAGAAAGGCTTGTCTTGGGTTCCTACATTGTCTCATCTACAGTTATCACTTGAGTACTAAATACTTCCAGTCAAGCAGAAATACTCAAAGGGAAGTCTGAATGCTACTTGAATCAGGATCACCTTGGGTGCTTGCTAGAAATGAACATTCCTGGGTTCTACACCAGACTCAGTGAATCAGAATGGGAATGGGTAATTCCTGAAAACTTGCATTTATAAACCAGCCCCTGAGACATTATGATATATACTGACATTTGCAAACCACTGTCCAAGAGAGTGAGACAAGGAGCTCCCTCCTGTAGTTTTAGACTAAGTTGTCCTCCCTCCACTGCACATAGAGCTTTTAGCCTTTGGTCCATATGGAGAAATCGGCTCTTTCAATAAGAGATTCTTCATTGAATATGGTCTTTAGGTTTGTCTACGGTTCCTTAAAATGCTGTATTCACAAATGTCATACACTTCAGCTAAATCATCTAAAGCTAGAAAGGAGCCATTATTGATCAGATGTTCAATGCCTGAGGGCTTTATTCCATTCTGACCTGAAGACAGTCCATAGAAACAGCAATAGAGGGAGGGGAAGTCTAGTTTATAAGCTGCCTACCTTGTGCTGGGCACTTTACATATATTCTCTCAAGTAGATCCTCCAACAATCCTATGAGATAGATACACTTATTAACATTTTACAGGTGAGGAAAATGAGGACCAGAGAGGTTAAATAATTTGCTAAAGATCATATAACCAGTAAATGATAGAAGAAAAATTCAAAATTAAATATGTCTAGTTTTAAAATCCATCACAACATATTATCTAGATTTGGCAAAGAAAAGATCATGAAAGGTGCCCCACTGTCTTTATTGATAATGATGCCCTCATATAGGAGTCTCTGGAAGGCAGACAGTTATCTAATTGAAGCATGTTTTCCCAAGACTCAACATAGTATCGATAACAACAACAAAAACCTAAAGTTCCTAGTATAGAAGAGACATTGAATAAAATACATAGATGTATAGGTGTGTAAGTTGGTACATAGGGGAATGGTTGGGCCTTCTTTTCCCTTTACTCAGTATACCCACAAATATCAGACTCACAGACAAATCTGTCACATGCCATCTTAACTACAGTAAATATTAGGATCTGCCATTGTCTTCATCTCCAGGACATTGAGAACTCAATGAAAATGTGGGAGTGTAAGCATACTGAAATTCAAGCTGCCTCTCAACCTCAGCTGGACTCCCGAGAATCTCAAGGTACCCTCTCTGATGAGGAGTCTGCCCAGATGCAGCACTTAGCTCAGCTTGCAGAAAACCTCATCAGCAGGTAAGTGGATTAGACCAGATACAGGGCTGGGAATCCTAAGAAGGGATAGAGAGAAGCCAATTTGTGTCTATTGGCTACTGGGGAGCCTGGGATCAGAAAGGAGTCTTACCCAGAGCTCTGAAGATTGACAGGGACCCTAACAATCCAGGCAGAAATGGTCTTTATGCTCGGCAATAAGCCAATTTGGACCTCTTTCTTTAGGCCCAGAGATGAATTTTGATCTCCTCCTGCTGCCCCAGACACAACAGGACTAAGAATGTTTATCCTTGTTCTTAAATATCAAGAAGGCCGTGGAGTTCCTGGTGTCAGCTGCCCTTCCCTAGTTTGGTCTCCCACTCTCCTAAAGAACCCAGTACTTAATACAGGTGATACAAGGATGGACAAAGTTGAATACCTAGAGAAGAGTAGAAACATTTTTTGGCATATGTGGTCACCTAGAGATAAGTAGAAATAATAGGATGGAGTAAAAAATCTAATTTGGGTACCCAGGGCTTTCATTTCTATTCTTATCTCAACCCTCACAGGCCAGAATTCCTTCAGAATTCCAGACTCATCTATCTGTCCTTGTTTTGTTACAGACTTACTGACCTGAGCAAGGTCCACCAACATGTGTCTGTCCTCATGGATTCTGTGAATGCCAGTGCTAACATCCTGAACAATGTATTTTACAGCCAAGACAATGGCAACGAGGCAGGTGCAGCTTCCTGTACTCTCATTGAGGTAAGGGGTGGAAGGGCAGATGAAGGAAAGGAGTCAAACCAAATAAGAAAAGGAATGAAAGGGAAGGAAGGGGAGCCAAAGGCTATGTGGAAAAATTGGGAAAATGATATGTTAGGAAACTGATGGATAGAGTAGAGGGGAAAGCACATAGGTATTCCTTGAGTTGTTACAGGTCCAGAGGACTACTGGGGAAATCCCATATCGGATTTCATCAGCCTGAGAGCTAGCCCTCTTCCCTGATAGCCATCTACTATACTGACCTCAGGGGATAAATGGCAAGTGAATGGAGAGAAATTTGGCCTTGGCTCTTCTTCATCCCAGGTAACCTGTTAAGGTGACACCTGTTATTGAACCTGAGCTCCAAGCTTCCCTGGCTTCCTTCTTGAAGGAAAGATCCAGATTAGGATATTTGATGTTAAATATGCTATCCCATGACTTTACCCATTGCCAGATTTAAAGGATGCTTTTAAAAAGTAACTTCAGTGTTAGGCAAAAGATACAAAAGAGCCACATATAGGATCAGGGCCTCCTAAAATGCAGTTTACCTATTTATTTGGGGCCAGATCTTAGCTGGAGGAGGCCTGGAGCTCAAGGCCTAGAATTTCAAGAGAGCTAGTTGGGCCTAACTTCACCTATAATGGGAAAGGTAGCTTTAGCCAAGCAGCAACAATTAACTCTCTGGTTTGCTATTAGTATTTCCCTATACCAATAGTATTCAATCAATGATGCCAAATACCAAGTTGTGCTGTGTCACTTCCAAGGACACACCAATACAGATACAGTGGTTGACGGCTGGCATCTGATTGGTTGGTACCCATGCTGCACTAGTTGTGCTATATTTTGAATACTTTTTCTACAGCCATATCCTACTAGCCTGCTCCTACCCTCCCACAGAGAAGCCAGCTGCTGCATGCTTGCTAACCAACAACTCCTCTGTCTTTGTCCTTTCTCTTCCTTTTTCTTTCTTCTCTCAGACTCTAAGCAGAAATGATGCAGTAGATGTTACACTTAATCTTAAAGGGCTCTACAATGACACTAAAGCTTTCCTGGATGAAAACTTGGTGAGTGGAGGGAGTTGGAACAAGGGAGGGCAAAGTCTCCCATCTGAAGATGGTCATGGTCTGTGTTTGGTTCTAGGACACTGGAAGACCTGTAGGAGCATTTTGTCCAGGTGCTTACCTGGCAGTCTCTGCTGTATCAACCTCACCCAAGGTTGTCACTGATTGTATCACTTCACAGGTCACGCTAACCCATAGGGACTACCATATCCTTGAAGAAAAGCCTCTCCCTCTCCTGGGTCCAGACCAGGCCAGTCAAAGTAGGTTGTTCTCATTATATATAAAACAGCTTCAGTAGAAAATAGTGAGCTCTTTTGAGCTGCTCTACATCTCCCAAGTGTCCACATGCTTCTCTCGCCATGTGGAAAAAAATATAGCATAGGGGGAAAAGTTGGGGGACTCTGTTCAAATCCAGAATCTGCCATTTACTAGCTGTATTAGTTCCCTAAGACTGCTGAGACAAAGTACTAAGCCCTGGGTGACCTAAAACAACAGAAATTTATTCTCATAATTCTGTAGGCTAGAAGCCTGAAATCATGGTGTCAATGAGGCCATATTCCTTCTGAAGTCTGTAGGGTAATCCTTCCTTGCCTCTTCCTGGTGACTTGTTGGCAATCTTTGGTGTTCTTTGGCTTGTGGATGCATTATTCCCATCCTCCATCTTCACATAGTGTTCTCCCTATGTCCCTCTGTCTTCAAATGGCCATCTTCTTATAAGGATACCAGTCATACTGGATCAGGGGCATACCCTACTCATCTTAAAAATTAATTGCATCACCAATGACCCTATTTCTAAATAAGGTCACATTCTGAGGTACTTGGGGTTAGGATTTCAACATATATTTTGGAAGAGAGGAGAACATAGTTGAAACCATAACACTAGCTATGTGAAATAGCTTCACCTCTCTGGATCTCAGTTTCCCTACTTACACAATAGGAATTGCAATCTCTACCTCTCCAGGTTGTTGTGAGGATTAAACAGACTTGTATATTAAGTGCCTAGCTATGCTTGGCACATAGTAGCAGCCTGATAGATGGTAAATTTTATTAGTGTTAGGAAAAATAGTCTGAGGCATAGTTGAGTATTTTGCAGAAGGCAAAGTCCATAAGCACACTTGGTGAATGTGGTCTGATAGTCAACTGATGATGACCACTCCATTTTTGGGTCCTGTTTAAGGCCCTCAGGCAGATGTTGTTCTTGTCTCTCATCTATGGTTTCTTTGAAGAAGGGCTTCTGAGTTGATATTTCAAGAAGTATATCTTCCTCTTTTCCATTTGCACATCTAATTGGCACACTGCACAGGCAGCAGAGTGGCTAAGGCAATCAGGTTAAGCTGTCCCAGCACCTGAATCCCAAACTAGAGTCTTTCAGCTTTAGACAGTAGCAACAAATGTACACTCTATACATAGTTAGAACTCAATGGCCTTGCCAGTTTGGGCAACAGGAAATATGGGAACTTGACTTCTCATTGTCACTCAGGCTTTCTTGAGGTTCATCTCATGATTATTGGTTCCTGCCAGCCAAAAGCCCAAAATGAGTAAATAGCATACTTAACTAAGGACCTGGTAAAGAACCACACATATGCACATCCAAATGAGATCAATGGGCAGGAGGCAGCTAAGAAAGACAAAGTTTCTCCAGAAAGGCTATGTCATAGAGGTAGCATGGATATAAGGCTTATCTCATTTGGGTGTTGTTATTCCTCACCTTGAGGAAAGAGTATGGAGCTCAGTTTTGGCAGAGGGATGTAGACTTATGAAGTAAATCCCACACAGTAACTCCCATTTCCCTTATTTGGCAACCTCACTTATGCTATGGCTAATGATGTGTTGGGACAGGAAGCAAGAAATAAGCAACAAAATCCTGAGTCAGTTTGCATATTTACCTCAGATAAGAGTCCTGGACAAGGTTTCTACTGGAGCCAGAAGGACAGGAGAATAGAATACAAGATTCAGGCCCACCCACCTACTATTTTTCAGAGCCTAAGTCTCCAGATGCCAAATAAGAAGTCATTAGGAAGCGATTTTATTCCTTTCTGGTTATAATTAGGAATCATTTTCCAAAGCTCAAATTCCTTTCTTTTCTGTGCCTTTGGGTTTGACTACCAAACCCCTTTTGAGCATTGCTGGTAAGCATGCCTGTAAGGACTCCTACCCTTTCTCCCATTACCTTGAAGTGATAGCCATTTCTACCTGATACCCATTCTCCCCCATCCCACTGCCATGTGCACATAAATGTCTGTGCATCTGGGATAACTGGTACTGTCCTAAATCATTAGTTGTAAGACAAAATCAAGAGATTATTTGTCAGCCCTGACTTGTTTCTCTCTCATATCCCATCCTGACTGGCCATAACCTTCAACCCCATCCCCTATCCATTTACCTGCCACCCATTTGTGATAGTAGGCAAGGCTCTACTTATAACTGGAACATCAAGTGGCCCATGCACAGCGAGAAGCCACATAAGGGCCAGGTTGAAAGCAGAGCATGCCAACGAGGAGAGGTGAGGCCAAGTAAGGTGGGCTGGAAAACATGTTTGGGATGAAAATATCAGCATGCATTTGTTCTCCCAGTTCACTATTTACTGAAACATAAACTATCTCATCTATGTTGCTGGTCTAGAACTTTGTCTGAGTTGGAGATGGTCCCAGAATAATACATTTAATATCTCCCATGGACTGAATACAGTTCATACTGTGGGTGCTGACAGTTACTAGAGAATGCTTAAACTGTGTTTCCTGAACCTGTAGGACAAACCATCTGAAATTCTTATTGAGAGTGAATAGATAGGGGCTAAAGCACAGACTGGGGAGGCAGGCCCTCTTTGCCAGAAAAGAAAATTGAGCCAATCTCTCTCTAGCCCTCTCCTTGCTTCACAAAGCAGCCTTTAAATTACAATAGCTGTGTAATAAAGATCCTCCCTCCTCCCCAGAATCTGGCCATTTCACATATCCTTTCTGGGACTGTGTGGTATAGAGGGTAGGCTATAGAGTTAAACAGATCAGGGTTCTGTCTAGCCATGCAATTTTGAGCACTAAACTTTTTTTGAGTCTGTTTTATCACCTATAAAATGAGAATAGTACCTTATAAGATATTATAAAGTTATTGTAAAGATGGAATGAAATCATACATGCACAATGCCTAGCATGCAGTATGTGCTCAAAAACTGGTAGCTGTTATTTAGGGAGACACTTAGATATCTCCAGGGACTTTTAGAGTCACGGGTAGGACACTTATCTTAGACCTCAGGGTGCAGGGGTATAAACTCTGTTAATTTATGCTGGTCAAAGGGCCCTTCTTCCTACCAAACTGTGAGCATTTCTAGTCCCAAAGAAAGCCATACAATCTGGTTGTTTCCTGGGTCTCCCAATTGAGAAAGAAAAGAGCTCGCTACACTTTTCCATGACTCCAAGGCCAAAAGAGATGCAAGTTGCCACCCTATGGTCTCATGGCCACTAGCAAGGACTAGGGTCGGGGAGAGGGCAAGAGTCTATGAAGGCAGAGTGCTAGGCATTGGACACTCACTCTCTTTCTTGTCTTCACCAGCTGAGAAATGCTGAGGATAAGGCTGTACTGCAAACCACCCTAGATGCCATGAATAAGGAGTTTGAAAAGCTATCTGAGATTGACTGGATGAATTCAATCCTTGTCCCAGAGGTGTGTGATCTAGAGATTGGGAAATAAAGAGGAAGCGGGATTCTTCTTTGTGCTTTACCTTCTAGTGTGGGCCAGGGCACAGTGACTGAATAGCAGAGAGAGTCCAGTAGTGGTTTTTGGATTGAGCTTAATGGAAGCTTCTCCTCCCACCTCCTCATCATAAGTATACAGAACAAGGCAGAAAGCACACTGAAAAATTAGATGACCATAAAAAAAAATGACCAGGAAGAAGGACCATTCTGTGGCAGAAGATGACTGGGAAAGAATAAGCAAGATTGTTTTTTTTCTGTGCTGTTCTCCTGGCCACAATTCCCCCTCCCTGCTTAGTAGTTGTATCTGGTACATACCATGATGGCCATACCAGCTGCTTACAACCAACCTCTGTTCTGTATAGTTGATTCTTAGGCCTTACTGGTGGTTAAATCTCCCAAATATCACCTCTCTCTGCTGCTTATTATCCATCCCCCTTTGGGAGGATAGAAGTATCTCCAGGGCCTTCCCCTACCAGGTGTGTGGCTTAATAGACTAAGCATGATAGTAGTAGCTACAATATAGCTGTAGAGATGCTGTCATTTTTGGACAACTCTGAGCACTTTCCTAAGATCAAAAAATAGTCCAACATAATAACTCAAATGACCCAAAGATGTCCCCCTATCACTAGGTAATTATACCCTTTATGTTCTAACAGGATTTTTCCTTAAATTTCCCCACCATGGAATGGCTCATTTCAAACTGTAGGAATCCCTGGTTCCCCTACACATCATACCTGTTTTCCGGCTCCATACACCAATTATATGCATGTGAACAAGCCATATAGGCATGTTTGGACTAATACAGCAATCAGGTTACCAATTAAGAGAAAAAGCCATATACAACTTCAGGTCTTAAAGGATTTAATAACTTTCTTATCTGCTTTTGCTGACGACTTTGCTGCTCTTGATCAGTAGCCCTCTGGGGAAGGGAAACATGCTGGTATGCAGAAAAGGAAGCAAACTCTTCTAGTACCCTGTTTCTATTATTACTTAGTTCAGGTATATCTCACCAAGCCTCTGAACTATGCTAATGGACTGGATATTAAGAGAAATGATGAAAACCATCCATGGCCTGAGGTCTCAGTATGTGAGTCTGCCTGGCCTAGGGCATAATCTCTTTTTTGAGCTTCAGTATTCCCATAAAGATGAAGAAGTAAGGCTCTAAAGAAGGGAAGAGTGGATTGAAAGAAAGCCAGGAAGGTGTTGCTCATTCACATGACATTATTGCTCACCTTAATGCCAGAGAAGATGCAAATCCACTTTGGTGGGGAAAAGCAAAATGAAAGTCAATTATTCATTGTGCTTTCCAAGGCTATGGCTGAGGGGCAAGGTCCTGTGGCCTTCCTTTAGGTTTCTTCTGAAAGGCAATTCTGATGGCCCTTGTACATAGCCTAGAGGAGACAGGATAAGTAGGGGTCAGAACAGGAAGAGGAGGAGGACAGTTTTATATTCTTCTTCTAATAGAGGGAATCAGAGGTATACATAATCTTAAAGAGAAGAAAATCCCAAAATTTCTTGGAGTGTATTTGACTGAACTTTCTGGCCACAAAGTTAACCTTAGGGTACTGAGACCAGTAGTGAAACAAGCATGCTTTAGTAGAAGTGAGAAGACTGGGAGGCTGAGCTGGAATTAAAGAGCCTGAATGATCTGTATAGTAGAGAACCCACATTCATAATTAAGAGCTATGTATAAACATCCTTTCCATTCCAGACAGGAAATCAGGTGGTCTAGGTGGCAGATTCTTCCCTATAGGAAGGTATTTGGACAAGGGAGTGAGTTGGGAATCACCAAACCATATGTCTAAAGGAAGGGGTGATTTTTTTCTAATTCATGCAAAGGTGCCACATGAGCTAGCAGTGACTCTAGCAATTTCACCTTACTAATCCCTAGTTGCATGACCTCCAGTGACATATTTTACCTCTCTGAGACTCTGCTTCCTCATTTCTGCAATAGGAGTGATAATATCCACCTTGTAAGATTGTTTTGGGGCTTATATGAGAGCATTTATTAAAGCATCTAGCCAGGCACCTGACACAGAATAAGATATTAGTAAAGAACACATGCCTTCCTAGCACATGAGACTAGTGGTTAGGGGTGTCTCCCTCACCTGGATAGATAGCAGATCTGTTAGCTTTCTTCAGCCATCCTTGTTCATCATCTTGCCAGGTCTCTTGGAATTGTTTCTGAATGTTAAGCAACTAACATTTTGAACTTCCTCTTGCTCTGGTTTCCCAGGACAAATTTTCAGACACTGACAGTAGAAGCCTCAGATTGAAAGTTAAGTTTCCTAAACTGAGGAAGAAGAAACTAGAAGAGGAAGATAAGCCTAAGTCAGGCCAAAGAGTCCAGGATTTTGTTGGTAAGTCTCCCCCACAGGCATAGGGGTCATGAAAACTTCCCCAGTAGCCTTGGTACCTCCTAAGGACCTAAAATTCCAATTAGAAATGTTTACAGGTGGTGGTAAAGGAGGAGGCTAGTTGGGAGCCAGCCTTAGGTAATGTTAAGCAGTTCCTTAGACTATGTAAGTTAGAATGTGATATGGACACTGTCAGGAAAAGAACCTGAAAAGGAACCCTGCTGTGTGGTCTCTGTGAAATAGACAGCTGAAGAGAAAAATTATAAGAAGCAGTTACTTTTCTGCTCCACCCATTCCTGTTATAGGTTGATAAAGTATGGCACAATATTCATACTTAGATCTCTCTCCTAGTAAAATACAACTACAAGCTTTTTGTCCTGAAAGCAGTATTATTTGAAATGGGTTGACGGTCTCAGTGGTGGGCACCTATAGGGTCAGGACAAGGCTCCGTTACCTTTCTACACATTTTTATTCCTTGTTATAGTAAGTCCCTGGAAATACAAAATTTGTATGTTGTATTATTGGAATTTTGGTTCCATCTCTTCTTCAGAATTGGACTTATTCATCATTAATACATCAGTGGAGCTCAAAAGAAGGTTCTCTTAGAGTTGTCAGTTATGCCAATTCTGATGTCAATGGTCTCTTCTAAATTTGGCCTAGACAACCAGGAAGCTTGAAAGATATAGCAATAGAGTGCATTGAGGAAAAGGGATGGAAGTTGGCAGTTTGTTTTGTTTTTGAAGAACTGAGAGTTTGCACAAATGCCAAGGGAGAATCTCCTAGACCAAGCTGTGTTTTCTCAACTTTGGTTCAATGGGTTTGATTCCATAAGAATCTGCCATTTGAGAGACCATGGTGTTTGAGAGTCTTTCTGAAGACCTTAAAGGGGTCAATAGCAGTTCCATGGATTATCAGGTTCTGAGAACTCATCCCATTTGGGTTTGGCTCACATGGTATCAACTGGTTTTCTTGGATGATTCAAAGGTGGTTGGTACAATAGAAACAAACCAGTCTGTCTCCTAACAGAGTCTTTGTTTGCTCTCTTTAGGGTCCATATATTTGAGCATCTGGCAATGTGCAAAACTCATTATTTTTATACTTGTTTTTTTCTCTGAAGGAAATTTGCAGCATCACAGAAACCATGAAGATGAAAAAGATGATGATCCTCCAATATCATCAAGGTCTCAACTGTAGCCCTTGAAAGCTGGATGGAGAGCCCACAACATTTAGAATTATACTTAAAAAAAACTCTCGAAAACTTAATATAGGCTAAATTATTTCAGAACATGGGCTCCACCAAGAAAGATCTCCCAATTCTTTACACTAATACATTTTTCTTGGACTCAATCAGGTTCTCCATTGAGGTTTATATCATCTCATCGGCCATATTCTTGTTCTGATTTATCTTGTTCAGTTGTCCTTCTCTTTGTGCACCTTGTGCAACTACAGTATTTAATTGGAATGAGCTCTTTATGAATGCCTAAGATCTACAAAGGATTCAAGGGAGTTCACCTCTTCAGGGAATTTGGGAATGGTTTTCTCTAAGTGGCAGAGAAGCACTCGATGCTAGGGAATGAATAAAAGAAATAGCCTCAGGGAGATGAGGAGAGGGGTCAGGATAGCCAGGCTTGATTGTCTTTCTCCCCCAATCCTGCCAGTTGCAACTTTCAGGAGTTCTCTTCTAGTTGGCTTATTAAGATGAGAATGAGGTCCTGGGGGCTTGTCCACTTGCCTATTACAGTGATCATGTGAAATCTTTCCTTGTAGATAGGATGACTGCTCTCTCTGCAAATTTTGTTTTTCCATGTGTGTATGTATGTCTTTGCACATGTCCAGGTGGTGCTCTGGCAGCAACCATACAGGCCCCCCTCCTCCTGCCTTGATTCTAGCCTGCATGCTTCCAACATTTTTGCTGGATTTTTTAACTAAATGTTTTGCTGCTGTGCTGTAGTATAGATTGTGTATAGAGATATAAAGATGTATATATTATATACATATAATATTATATATATTTTTTAAAGTTGAAAATACAACTCGACCTCTAAGTGACCCTATAATTTATTGTGCTAACCAAGAAATCCCTCCCCATTCTGATCCCATCCCCTACCCCCATTATCCTACACACACACACACACACACACACACACACACACACACACACACACACCTCTACCAACTGCCCTAGTTCTTAGTGGAACTTCTAATCTTTTGGTGCATTTTCAGCATCTTTGAAGTGGCTGGAATCTACCTATAGCCCAGCTGATTCTGACACCCTCTTAAATTTCTGAGCCAGGCCATGGAAATGGGAACAAAAACACCAATGCCCTAGAGAAGGGAGCTAAGCTGGCATGCTGCCTTTTTTGCTCTATTTGTCCTGGATTCTACATCAACAACTGCCCTAACCTGTGTATTCTCCTTCCTCAATAAAAAGACTATATGAAGCAACCAGGCCTTGAGCTATGATTTAGATGCCTCAGCTAATGACTGCCTGACAATCAAATAACAGCCTAGGCCCTTGCCCACGAGCTCCATCTTGGTCTGCATTTTCTGGACATGCTGTTGGGTCAGTCCTCAAATCACCTTCAAATTTCCCATCTTGCTCTTTCACTTGAGTACAGAGGGACATTCAGGGTAACCAGAAAGAACATGAGCCTGGGAAAATAGAGGCTAAAAGCCCCACTCCTCCCATGTTTCTTCCATATTTCTCAGGAAAAAAACTAGGCCAAAATTGCTCCCAACCCCAATTAGCATTTTTTAAATGCCCACTCCCAGTCAGGCAAATCTAATCAAAACTACAGTGTCCAGAGAGGTTCTCTCTGAACTGCCTTGTAACCCCACCCACACTCAACTCATACCTTGATGTAAGTATCCTGTCCCATTTATTCAAAAGAGAAAAAAGCTGGAAAACTGGCCTCTCTCCACTTCTCAAACTTAGCGTGCTCAATTACCTAACTCAGTCCAGTGGAGGGTTCATTGAGGTGCACAATCCAGACTCCACACACTGGTTCTCAACTCTGGAACTTCACCAGCCTAGCCCACTTAAACCAGCCACCTGTGTTCCACCTCTGCAAGGCTGAGGAGAAAAATACTACCAAGGGGATAGTCCCTAAATGTCTGATTGCTGTGCCAAACAAACCAAAAAGTTGTAGGTCTACAACTTCAGAAGAATGTTAATGGAAAAAGGTAAAGCATTTAAAACTTATTTAAGCATCAGCATATGTTAACTTACTATACACATCTGAGTAGAGAGTGTGCTGTGGCTGTGTCTTTGGCTTTCTCTGCATCACTCTTCCCAGGAGGAGGTATTAGATCAAATAACAAAGTAGCCAATGCAGCCTGACTTGGCTCCTCTGTGGCTGTACACATTAATACCTACACACATGCTCACTCACAGAGTTGGGAAACAAGTTGCATTTTTCTCAGATGAGAAAAATAGAAAATTTCCAAATGAGCAAATTCAATGAAACAGAAAGAAGTCCAAGGAGAGGGTAGCATTATCTTGGCAGTGCCTAAGCAGGGCTGGGTCTTGTAATTATTTTTATTACTGATGATAATAAACAATAATAGGACTCCATCTCTTGTGCTTACTTTGCTGACTTACTATACATCTTTGTACACTGTAATGCTACTGTTTCTCTGTTATACCATCTGGATCCTCTTTCACCTACCCTGTCCTCCCACCCTTACCCAGAATGATATCGAACAAAAACACACGGATTTAGGGCTAGAGTCAACTTACAGAGCAAAATTAATAGGTGATGAGGCCCAGGATCAGACTTGGCTTGCTAAATCACTTGGTTACTTCCTAAATTGCTTAGTTACCAGTTGCTTCCCAAAAAGCATGACAGCTTGCTGAGTACCTGTTCTTACATGCTCTATCTAGTTTGGAAATAAAGCAAGTGGTGATCTCTTTCTCATCGGAGTTGGCTTAGCCTCTGGATGCATAAGCTCCTTTCAGGACTTCATTATTAACTACTTGTAGTAATACAATTGCTTGAGTGGTGGGACCAGACACCAAATATCCATCTCAATTAGGTTCAGAGAAGCCAGTAAAAGCCAAAGTTCTAGGGCTTGGTTGTATCTTTGGTAGCACTTTCTGAGGGATTAATTGGGCAATTCCTGGCCAGCACAATCCTGTGGAGAAATAACTGCCACCATAATTGTTCTAGAAGCCAATTCTCTGCAGAATCCAGATTTCAATGAAATGAACTAGTTACTGGTGAAGTGAGGCAGATAGATAGTCTACACTGCTAAATAGATGCAAAAGTGCAAAAAGCACCTTGAAAAACTTTTGACAACACAATCTGTCCACCTAACATATACACTATATACTCCTCACCCCTCCAGAAAGGTTTGAGGTGGGAAGGCATGTTCTGTTGAGATGCAAAATTGGTGAAGCCTGGGATCTAAAATTATTCAACGTCTGCCTTACTAAAAGTGACCCTGGGGGAGCCAGTTATTAGTCACATTTAATAGGTGGGCAACTGAGGCTGATTGAGACCAGGATTCCACAAAATACTACACCAGGGTGAGAACACAGATCTTCTAAATCTTTGACTATCTAATGCTAAAAACTGAGACAAAAAAGGAGTGACTTTCAGGACTACATTTCAGTCTACCCCCATAAAAACTATATTCTGAGGCTTTATGAGGGAAACAGCCCTGTTGCTGACAGCTACCACCAGGGTAGGCTCTGTAATTCATGTTAAGAAATTTAGAATACATCCTGTAGGCTAGGGAAGTACTGTCAGAATTGAATTTAAGCCTGTTTTTTTTTAATTACAATACAAAAAAATTGCCTTTTTTCTGGGGGGGGAGGAGTGTAAAATTCAGTGAATTTTAACACATGTAGATATTTGAGTAACCACCACTATCAGGATACAGAAGTTTCCATGGCCTCATAAATCTTCATATCATTCTTTTATAGCCACACCTTAACCCTATCTCTAACATTGACTTTATTTTTCTTCACAACTTTTTTTCTTTTCAAGTATGTCATAGAATATGTAACCTTTTAAGACAAGCTTCTTTGACTTAGCCTTTCAGATTTTTCAAGTTATCGTATGAATCAATAATGTTACCTTTTCTTGCTGAATAATATTCTATCTTATGGATCCATCCATTCACCCATCAAAGGAAGTTTAGGTTTCTAGTTTGGGACAATTATGAATAGAGCTGCTATAAACATTCATATCCAGATTATTGTAGTCACTCCTGCAGGATATTCAGTAGTAGGATAGCTAGATTATATGGTAAACACATGTTTAACTTGGTAAGAAACTTCCAAACTGTTTTCCAGAGTGGTTGTACCATTTTGCATCCAAACCAGCAATATATGGAGCTCCACTTGCTCCACATGCTCACCAGCTCTTGGAATTCATTAATTTTTACTTTAGCCATTCTAATAGATGTTTAATGGCATCTCATCATAGCATTTCCCTAATAGCTAATAATGTTTAACATCTTTTTATGTGCTTATTTATCATACACAAATCCTCTTTGGTAAATTATCTGTTCAAATTCTTTTCCCTTTTTTCAAATTGGGTTTTTAATTTACTCATCATTGAGTTTTCAGAATTCTTTATATATCCTGAATCCAAGTTCTATGCCAGATATGTAATTTACAAATATCTTCTGCCAATCTGTAGTTTATCTTGTCATTCTCTTAATATCTTTCAGAGGAAAAGTTTTACATTTTATAAAGAACAATTCATCATTTTTCCTTCTATGGATTGTGCTTTTTGTGTCATATCTAAGAATTCTTCCTCTAACTCAGCGTTTTTCAACCACTGGTGACTTTACCCCCTGGGAACACTGAACAATATCTGTACACATTTTTGGTTCACGGTTTGGGAGGGAGGGCGTGCTACTGCTATATAATGGGTAAAGACCAGGAATGCTGCTAAATATCCTACAATTCACAGTAAAGTTCCCACAACAAAGAATTATCTGACCCAAAATGTCAATAGTGCTGCTGGTCAGAAACCCTGATTTAACCCCAGGTCACAAAGATTTCCCCTTATGTTGACATCTAAAGGTTTTACAGTTTGTTTTAATTTTAGATCTATGATTAATTTTAAATTAATTTTGTATAACAAATGAGATTTAGATGAAGATTCAATTTTTGGCATATAGATGTCCAACTGTTCCAACACCATGTATTAAAATGACTGCTTTTACCACTGAATTGTTTTTGCACCTTTCTCCAAAATCAAATAGCCATAATTGTGTAGGTCTATTTCTGTACTCTCTATTCTGTTACCTTGTTCTCTGTGTCTTTCTTTTCCCCAGTACCACACCATATTCATTACTGTAGTTTTACAGTAAGTCTTCAAATTGGGTGGTGTGATTCCTCCAACTTTATTCTTTTTCAGAATGGTCTTAGCTATTTTAGCTCATTTGCCCAGGCAAATTTCAGAACTAGTTTGTCGATATCTACAAAATAAATACTGCTGGAATTTTTACTAGTATTGAGTTAAATACTATACAGATCAATTTGAGAATTGACATCTTTACTCAGTTGACATTTCCATTCCATGAACATAATGTCTCTCAATTTATATGATTTGTTTCATCAGCATTTTGTAGTTTCCACCAGATTTTATAAATGTCTTATTAGATTTACACCTAAGCATTTCATTCTGGGGAGCTATTATAAATGGTACTTTAAAGTTTGGATTTCCTTGTGCATTGCCAGGAGATAGAAATGTAATTGATGTTTTGTGTGTTGATCTCGTGTTTGGACCTGGCTAAACAAATGTATTAGTTCTAGGAGTTTTGTTGTAGATTCTTTGAGATTTTCTACACATATAATCATAAAATCTGCAAAAAATGTCAATTCTATTTCTTCCTTTGCAGTGTGTATTCTTTTTCTTTTTGTCTCATTATACTGGATAAGACTCCTAGTATAATGTTAACAGGACTGATGAAAGTAGACATCCTTGCCTTGTTCCTAATCATAGAGGAAAGCATTCAGTCTTTCATCAAGTATGATGTTATGTATAGATTTTTGGAGACAATCTTTACCAGGTTGAGGAAGTTTCATCTATTCTTAATCATTTGCATTACGAATGAATGTTAAATTTTGTCAAATGCTTTTTCTGCATCAATTGATAAGTGATTTTTCTTCTTTAAACTGTGAATATGGTTGACATCCTGAACATTTTTAATATAAACTGGTTGCTTAAAGTATATGGAAAACATTTATATTTTTGTTTTAGTGGTCAATATGATTTTCAGGCCACATGTTTCCATCAGTTTTCTGTGGGTTGATGGCCCAACGTCAGTTCAGTTCTCAAATCCTTTGTAGTGTTATTCAGGTTCGGGTGTGTGTGTGTGTGTGTGTGTGTGTGTGTGTGAGACTAAATAGTTAACCTGGAACCAGAGGTGCTGTGTAATTTCCAGGACTTCTAAGTAATAAACCTTGTTTCCTTCAAAGTTTCCTTATAGTCATTGCTGATGGTGTCTTGCAATCATAATGAGAAATACAAGGGCTGGTCCAGCCACAACACTGGTTATCAATAGGCTGAGACTGACACAAAACAGATGATTAGAAAATTTGATATGGTTAAGATGATAACATTCCCCAAACTGACCTATAAATTCAATGCAATCTCTATCAAAATCCCAGCTTTCTTTTTAGAAATTGACAAGGCAATGCTAAAAATCATATAGAAATGTGAGGAACCTAGAATAGCTAAAACAAATAGCCTCTTGAAAAGTAGGAACGAAGTTGGAGACTTCACATGCCTTTATTTCAAAACTCATTACAAAGCTACAGTAATCAAAGTGGTGTGTTACTGGCATAAGGATAGACATATGGGCAAATGCAATAGAATTGAGAGTCTAGAAATGAGCTATCCCATTTACAGTAAATAAATTTTCAACAGGGGTGCTAAGATTTTTTTCAACAAATGGTGCTGGGACAACTGAATATCTACATGTAAGAAAATAAAGTTGGACCCCTACATCATATTGTATATAAAAATTAATTCAAAATAAATTTAAGGCATAAATATAAGAGCTAAAACTATAAAACTACTAGAATGCAACATGCGGGCAAATCTTCATGACCTTGGATTAGGCAATGGTTTCTTAGATATGACACAAAAGCAAAAATATCCAAAAAACTGATAAATTGGACTTCAAAATTTAAAACTTTTATGCTTCAAATATTTATCAAGAAAATAAAAAGAAAATCCACAGAATCAAAGAAAACATTTGCAAATCACATATATGATTTATGAATATATATGAGAATATATAAAGAACTCTTTCCTCTCAATAATAGAGACAAATGACCCAATTACAAATTGGCAAAGAATTTGAATAGATATTTCTCCAAAGAGAATACTCAAATGGCAAATAAGTGCATGAAAAAATCTTCAACATCATTAACCATCAGGAAAATGTAAATCAAAACCACAATAAGATACACTTCACACCCACATGGATGGCTATAACTAAAAGATAATTACAAGTATTAGAGAAGATGTGGAAAAATTGGAACTCTTATACACAGCTGGTGGGAATGTAAAATAGTGCATGGTCCAGCAATTCTACTCCTAAGTATATACATAAGAAATGATATATATGTCCATACAAAACTTGTAAATGAATGTTCATAACACAATTATTCATAATGGCCAAAAAGTAGAAACAACCCAAATTCCCATCAATTGATGAGTGAATAAACAAAATGTGACATATCCATTCAATAGAATATTATTCAGCAATAAAAGGAAATGAAGTATGACACATGCTATAATATGAATAAACCTGGAAAACATTATGCTAAGTGAAAGAAGCCAAATACATAAGGCCACATATTGCATGATTTAATTTATATGAAATGTCCAGAATAGGTAAATCTATAGAGACAGAAAGTAAATTAGTGTTTGCCTAGGGCTGGGGGTGGGAGGATAGGGTGGAATAAGGATTGACTGCTAATAGGTATGGGGTTTCTTTGGGGAATGACGAAAATGTTTCAAAATTAGATTGTGGCAATAGATGTACAATTCTGACTATACTAAAAACTACTGAATTGTGCACTTTAAATGGATGAATTGTATAATATGTAAGTTATATCCCAATAAAATGCTAAAAATATATAAGGTTACAAAGAATCATCAGTTATATTGAACTACAGTCATTAAAATATAACAACAAATTTTTGATAAACAAATATACCTCTTTAATATGGTACTAAGTAATAAGACATAGTTCTAATAGCTCTCTTAATTTTGAAGTAGTGATCAGTGTAAAATAAATTTGAGACATGTACAATGACGACAAAAATGATTTATGGTTCCATAAGAACAACAGAGTTGGAATAAAGGGGAGAAATAATCGAATCTGATGAAGCTCCAGAATCAAAAAGCAGATACAACAGACGGAAAGTAAAGGGCTGGAAAAAAATATTCCATGAAAATGGAAGAGAAAAAAGAAAAGCTGGGATAACAATACTTGTACCAGACAAAAGAGACTTTAAAACAAAGGCACAAGAGACAAAGAAGGACCCAGTTATCTCACTTCTGGGTATTTATCTGAAGAAACCCAAAACACTACTTTGATGGGACATGTGCATCCATATGTTCATTGCAGTACTTTTACAATAGCCAAGATATGGAGGCAACCTGAGTGTCCATCAATGGATGGATGGATAAAGATGTGGTACATATATACAATGAAATATTACTCAGCCATAAAAATTGTTAAAAGAATGAAATCTTGCCATTTGCAACTACATAGATGGACCTAGAGGGTATTGTGTTGAATGGAATAAGTTAGACAGAGAAAGACAAATGCAGTATGATTTCACTTATATGTGGGATCTAAAGAACAAAATAAACAACCAAAACAGAAACAAACTCATAAATACAGAGAACATTTTGATGGTTGCCAGATGGGAGGAGGATTGGATGAAAAGGGGGAAGGGATTAAGAAGTTCAACTTGGTAGTTACAAAAGTCATGGGGATGTAAAGTACAGCATAAGGAATACAGTCTATAATATTGTAATAACTATGGTGTCAGATGGGTACTAGATTTATTAGAATGATCACTTCGTAAGTTATATAAATGTCTAATCACTATGTAGTATACCTGGAATTAATGTTATATTTGTGTCAACTATAATTGAAAAATAAAAAAAAAGCAAGTACAAGAAACTTCTTCTTAGTGAGGCTAGAGATTTCCAAAATGGACTCTAGCCCAGTGATATTAGCATGTTTGTGTAAAGCTGGCTATGCCAACTGAATCACTATGAAGCAACTTGGACTTTTCTGACTATAATCTTTAGTCATCTTGCAAAGCAGTGGAATGGGGCAAGAGGGAACCTAAAGATATCTGGTCACCAAGGCAAAGCAACTTGGGATATTAAATAGGAAATTGACACAAAGGGTAAGAAAGCATTAAGACATCTTAAGTGTGCAACATGCTCTCTCTCCTGTCCCTAACCCATCAAAAAAGGCGATATCGCCAGACGAGCACAGGGAGTCTTGGGCTAGAATTAGGGAGGTATTTTCTCTATAACTTCTCCATTGACTGCTCCCGCCATTAGATATGCATCCCCAGGACTGATATCCAAAATATTTGGGGTGTGTGTGTGTGTGTGTGTGTGTGTGTGTGTGTGTGATCTCCTTAAAGTTTTATTAATGAAAGACTGAGCAAGTGGTTGATGCTTGTGTTCATTTCACATCTCACTGATTTCACAGGTGGAAATTTCTCCTCTTGACAGAAAAAAAAAAGCCAAAAGAGATTTTAGCATGACACTCCAAGCAGGTTTTTCAATTTTAGACTCTAAAAAGCTGCCTAAACATGAAAACAGGACTACGTTTGGGTGAAAATCCTGATCACCTTTTTGTCATCTAGGAAGAAGCAAAGAAAGCAAGTAACCTGAGATAGGAACAAAAAGGTATTGGTCCAGATCTGAACACCAGGCCTGTCTGTCAGGTAGGGGTCTCTCTCTCCTTAGACTGGGTATCCCCCCACCCCACTCTTAAGGATTCTCTTTCTACAGACTCATCCATCAATTTACACCTAGCTTAATTCCTCTTCCTGTGAAAGCCTTCAAGCAGAGAAAGAAACCAGATAGACCCTGAGGCACAGCCTTTACTAGCTAGGCAGGAGAAAAAAACATCCTTGGGCTATGTATGGGGCTCCTAAGCAATAAGAGGGGAGTTGAGCCATTTTAACAACAAATATTAATTTTTTTATTAAATTTCAAAACAAATACTACAATAATTTCTTCTCTTTCATAAAAAAAAACTTAAATAATTATAACACTAACATTTTGGGGAAAATCAAACAAAGAAAGCAGAAATTATCAAAAGTGATCAAAAGTGATCAAAAGACAAATTCAAGGACAGAATAAATACAGCCTATTTACATGCCTGCCTGGCCCTGGTAGCTGCTGCCAGAGTTCCAGACCCTCAGTCTCAGAATTAGCAAGAGTTCAAAATTTCCTCCAGCTTCAGCATGTCCAAGGGGGGGATTTTGGCGACTTCAAAGAAGACCCTGTAAAAGGAAGAGTTGTTCACTCAGTGTAAAATAGGCCCAAACAAGGAAGTTCCATGGAATAAGTGGGACATAGGGCCCTTGGCTCCCTATCTTGCTTCAACCATGGAATAGAAAGTAAAGTGAAAAGAACCTCAATATTTCTTTTCCATCAAGTGAAGATAGTCTGGGCCTTTCCATGATTGAGCACAAACCCAACCTCAACTGGAGCTCGGTACTTACTCATGAGAATACTTGGAAAGCACAGTTTTAAACTTATCACAAGAACGCAAAGTCAGAAGGATGTTCAGCTGCTTGACCAAAGGGTGAATATCAGAGGTCTTGTAGCCACTGTAATACTCCAGGGTAGGAGCCTGGAAGAAGCAACATGAACAGTGACTTTTACAACAGGAAGCAGCCCCTTCTTCCATCTGTACT
Source organism: Eidolon dupreanum (assembly GCA_028627145.1). Classification (NCBI taxonomy): domain Eukaryota; kingdom Metazoa; phylum Chordata; class Mammalia; order Chiroptera; family Pteropodidae; genus Eidolon; species Eidolon dupreanum. Next base: position 32,084,706 of record CM053505.1, on the reverse strand, counting down.
ATCTCAAATCCAAACTTCTTATCCATGGTATAGAAAGGAAAGATAATGCAACATTTCAAAGAGTCCTATGGCACAGAAACAGACCAATAATTATAGGGTACTACCTAAAAGAATGGATTCCAGCCGCAAATTAGTGGTATCCATACATATGGATACTATATCTATATGTATGAATTGGATATTAGCCCTGGCCATAGGTATTCAGGTATGCTGAAATCCACCACCGAAGAATCTAAGGAGCAGGACTGACTTTGTAATTCACTCACTCTCAGATCAAGAGCCAATGGCCAGGCAAACCTCAGAAAAAAACATGAGGTCCTAACTCAACAGCCAACAAGAACTTAATGCTGTTCCTCCTCTCTGACTCTAACAGTTATCATTCTATGCATTCATTTTCTCATTCAACTTTAAAGATGCCTATTATGTGATAGAAGCAATATGGCAGAGTATCAAAGAGCAAAGATTCTGGAGGCAAGCAGCATGGCCTTGAACCAGTTATTCAACCTCTTGGTGACTCAGCTTCTCAATCTGCCAAATGGAGATCATAATAGTAATTACATTATAGGATTACATTAGTTAATATATACAAAGTGCATAGAACAGAATATAGCACATAGTAATTGCCTCAAAAAAATGCTAACTAGGATTAACAATATTACCAATCCCTGAAGAAGATGCTGGGAATATAAAGATGACTAAAGCTCCTGCCCTTAAGGAGTCTGTAGTCCAGTGGGGGAAACAGATGTGCACACAGAGAATTACAAAATGTTCAGGAAGTTCTATGATGGAAGTGATTATGGGACACTGGAGGAACAGGGCAGCAGGACCCATGAACTTTGGCCAGGAGAGTCACAGAAATCTTCATAGAGAAGGGCACATCTGCAATGAGTGTTGAAAGTCAACTGGGAGCTCCACAGGCAGAGAAAGGAATGCTGTATAAGGCAGTGGTTTTCTAAAAATACCTTCAATTATTTTCTCTGAACTCCTTTTTAAAAATATCTTACCTGGAAGCCCAAACATCTTACCTGGAATTGGGGGGTGAGGGCTAAGAAGCCCACCAATTGGATATCTTTACCTTTCATATGGCCCCTGAGACACTTTTGCAGAAACTCTGGGGCTCTACTGAATACTATTTGGAAACCACTGCCAGAGTCAAAGGACAGTCATTAGCATGCTGAGCAGGGGAGTAACACATTATATTTAGTGTGTTAAATAAGATTAATGGCCCCATTGTCACAACATAGATTCAGGCCCCAATGCTTTACCTTGACTATTACCAAAGCTTACTTGCTGGTGTTGCCACTTTTGCACTTTCATCTAGTACACCTTCTATACTGCTGTACCAATACTGTTTCCAAAACACACTAAAGGGAGTATGTCATACCTCTGCCTAAAAAATTTTCAATGCCTTAGCATAAAGTGGGTTTCTCAGCACCAAAGATCTCTGAATCCCTACGCTTTTTCTCCCTCCCCAGGGACAAGTGTTTACCCAGTGTCCAAGCTTCTGCATGTAGAGGGCCAGGAGGAAGGAGCCAGCAGCTAGCTTGGAAGCTCTCTCCTGGATATAGTCGTATTCCAGCAGGGTCATCTCACAGATGAAGCGGGACAAGGTCAGTGTCTTCATGCTGGCATGGATACACTAAGGACAACAAGAAGAATAGCTCAGCAAGCAATTCAGAAAACCAGCACCAAGCAGAATACCTAAATGGCTTGCTGCCTGAACAATGTACCTCTCCTGCCACCATGACTTACACTAAGGCATCCTACTCCAGAAAGCTTAAGGTGGGGGGGGGGTAAGGTTCTGAAATTAGCTATGAAATTAGTTACCTTTAAGGTTTTTAATCAAATTATCAAGTGTATTTGTGGTAGCTTCCCACCTCCCCTTTCTGCATGAGTCATCCTTCGAAGAGCCAGAGCCTTCCAACTGTAACTTTGCACCTGGTTCCACCTTAAGAGGTGTTCCATGATCCAAAAGAACTCCTTCCCCTTTCTTGTTTGTATCTTTTTAAAAAATTATAACCTATAACACACATAGAAAAAGTATACAACACCTACTTATAGAATATAGTGAATAATTATAAAGTGACCACCCCTGTAACCAATACTCAGGTGAAGGAAGAGAATTTTGCTAGCATCTCCCCCAAAATTCCCAGGTGTCCCTTTCTGATCAAAGAATCTTCTCTCCCTCTTCTACTTTGCCCTCATCTCAAAACTTTATAAGTATATTGTGGAAATCTGAAATGTTCTTCCTTCCACACTTAAAGATTGCCAGTCTAGGAGGGTGGATTGAAGAAGAAATTCCCTTGTCCCCAGTTGTCCCATTCCCTTTACCTACCATTCAGGCAGCCACTCTGGGTTTGGAGGGAACTAACCCAGCAGTGGGAGAATGGAGATATGCCTCCTCTATCTTACCATAGCATATCTACGCAGAAAATGATAGGCGGTGGGAATGTTGATATCAAATTTGAGGGTTTGTAGGATGCTGATTTCCATGGCAAGCATCTCATCTCGTTGATACATATCATCACAAATGTACAGAAACTCATCCAGACAAGGTGGGTATGGTTCCTACAGGTATAGAGGAGAGGCAGTCACAACCAGGCAAAGACAGTCTACTCCTCTCTGCTTGGAAATGAAAAGTAGAGGGGGAGAAGGGTGAAGGAAAGGAGGTGATAACATTTTCTGACATAGATCTTCAGGTTAGCTTAGAGCCAGCTTCTGGTTGATTTTAGTGGCCCATCTGAAAAACAAATTCAGAGACACAGCAGAGATCAGCCTCACAATTGCACCACTGCAGAAAGGATGGGGCCTCTTTGGGTGGATTCTTACAGCATTAAAAAAAAGTACATGATGTGGCACAAGGACTGAGATCAATGATCTCTCTTCTAATGAGAGCCAGGAATTGGAAATCTATGGCCTGCTCTGGGAAAAGGAGGAAAGGAGACCACAAAAAAGGGAACTACAGATGGGAAATAAGCCCTCACTTTGTGTCCTAGTCTAAAGAATAGATAGGAATGTTTGGGAAGGGTACCACAGGGATAACAAGCAGTGAGAAAGAGGCAGCCAGGCACAGAGGTAGCCTAAGCCAAGACTGAGGACTGCAGAGGGGGAGATGTTCATAGCAGCTAGACTGGGAAGATCCAAGCCAGGCCAAGAGTAAGAACCTTGGTTTGAGAGCACCTTCCTATGCCCCGCCCTCTGTAGGTTGAACCTTGGTTTTGGGGAGAGGACTGGGAAGCAGGAAAACCCCTGAGTCTGCCTACCCACCCCAGCCTTCTTCCCACACCTTTCTCTCTATATTTTCAGATCACAAACTGGACCAACACTCTGGGTTTTTAGACAAGGAAATTGAGGATCAGAGAGAGGAAGTAACTCTCCACAAGTTCATACAGCAACATAGTGTAAGACCAGACCAAGAAACTTTCCTTCCCATTGTTCTATTCACCACTGGCTCCTTCCTCTCTTCTCACACCATCTCCATACCTCCTTGCAAAAGTTTTTTTGTACTTCTCAATCTTGTAAGAAGATAACCCTTCTCCAAAAAACTTAGTGGGACCCTTTGTCCTGGCAACCATAAGAGAGGTGCTACTGGTTCCAAGATTTGTTAAGAAGGGTCCCTCATACTCTCTTCCTCCCTTCTGCTATCTAGGGACCCCAGCTGCGTTTATAACCCCCTTGACGCTGAGGCAAAAAAGTATTTGCTCAAGCCATAAGGATGGTCCTAGGTAAGGAAAGGGAAGAGGAGAGAGAGGAAGAAGGGAAGGAGGGAGAAAAAGAAGAAAGAAGACAGAGAGAGGGGGAACAATGGAAAGAGCTAGGGAGTAAGTGAGCAGGAGAGGAAGTGAGCCAGAGAGGGAAGCAGTAAGGGAGGGAGCAAGGGAGAGTGTGAGGGAAGAGGAAGGGAGAGAGGGAGAAAGGGAATGAGAAGGCTAGGGAGCAAGGGAGGTAAGGAGGATGGAAGAGAGCAAGCAAGAGTGGGTGGGAGAGAATGATTAAGGAAGCAAGCAAGAGAGGGAACTATCAGAGAGGGAGCAGGGAGGAAGCAGGGAGGAGGAGGAGCAAGGAAACCAGGGAGCAAGTGAGTAGGGAAGGATGTGAGCCAGAAAGGGAAACAGTGAGGGAGAGAGCAAGGGAAGAGACTAGGGATTAGGGTGGGAGGTAGGGAATGGAAAAGAGAGGATGAATGAGAAGAAATTAGCAGAAAAGTGGGGAGAAAGGTAAAGGGATCAAAGGCAGGGGAAGGGAGGGAGGCACAAGAGAAGCAAGGTAAGGGAGGGAGGGATAAGCAAGGGAAAGAGTGTGGAATGGAGGGATGGAGGGGAAAGGGTTAGCTAGGAGAGGAGAGGAGAGTAAGCAATGGAAGGGGGAGAGAAAGGAAGGAAGGGAGGAAAGAAGACAAGGTGGGAGTGTAGGAGGGAGGAAGATGGAGGGAGGGGTATGAGGGTAGGAAGGAGGCTGGAAGGGAGACACAGGAGCTAGGGATGGAACAAAGGTGGAAGGCAGGGGGGATGGAGCAGGAGATGGAGTGAGGGAGCAATTGAAGAGGTAGGGGAGTAAGAGAGGGAGCCAGAAAGGGAGGAAGGAAGCCCAGTATGGAGTGAGCGAGTACACAAAGCAGGGTGGAGGGATCAAGAGATTGAGAAAAGGCTGGAGGGAAGAGGGATGCTAGAGAATGAGGGAATAAGTGAAACAAGGGCAAAAGTGAAGGAGGGCAGAAGTGAAGTGAGGTGACAAGAGAAGGAAGGAGAGAAGGAGACAAGTAAGGAGCAAAGGAAAGAGGGCTGGACTTAGGAAGAGAACTACTTACTGATTGAGGTAGGGAGTGAATGAGCAAAGGAGGAGGAAGGCAGAATGTCAGTTAGGGATAGAGCTGGGGATGGAGGGAGCAAGTGACAGAGCACAAATACAAACTCACAGTTCTAAAGTTCTTTGAACTCTGCAAAAGTGGCTACAACTCTGATCCTAAACCCTAAGATTTCACACAACTAGCCTATCTGAAGGAAAATTGAGAGTTGAACAAAATCATTTAGCATCTAAAGAGGTGGAAAGAATCAGAGAGATTAGTTAGATGGATTACAGCTATGAAGGAAAGGCCCCAGCTATTTGCTTTTATCCTGCCACTTCAAAAATAACTATTTCAGCTGGACTTACTGCCATGTACAATGAGGCCATTTCTTTTTACATGTCTCCAGCACCCAGGTTTGAAAACACTTTCTTATATATGCAGTTCGAGATTCCACTAGATGGAGATGGAGTCGGTGAAAGAAGAAAAGGGTGGGGGACAGAATCATGGAACAAAAGGAAACCTTAAAAAGGACAACCCATTTAATTAAGCACATGCCTACATACATACATCTTAGAGGAAATGAGAGAACTTTGTTGATGCCAGAAAAGAAATAAACCATTGCCATTCAACACCAACTTCCCCGATGGGGAAAACTGACAAAAAATTGGTAGGAAAATTATTTGTGTGTGTATGTAACTGTATACACACACAAGTACAAATATATACAAACATATATACACATGTGTGTATACATGTGCACATACATGCATATAATATATACATACACATGCATGCATGCACCCATATGCATATATACACATATAAAGACACACATACATAGACATACATATGTATCTGGCTTGGATAGAAATCTGACTAATTAGTTCTTTCCAGGTACTATGGACTCAAGCTCACCTCAAATTTTGCTGCAATCAGAAAAGCAGTGGAACCAAGGAGTTGCAGCTTGTCCCTCTTGCATATTACCTTCATAAGGTAGTGATCCACTAGCTTCACTGCCAAATAGAGGGTCTCATGACTCACCTCAAAAGTCATCTGGAGAAATACACAAACAGGGCAGAAATCTGTATATTGTCCAGCTCTAAAATCACATCCAGATAAATCTAACTACCTGGTCTGTGGCATTGAGGACAATGGAGCTATATCAGACCTGGCCAGCTAAGACTCTGCTATGAACGCGGAAACTACTTCAGATAGCTGTCTGATTGTATCCCCCGTGCCCTTGAGAACTCTGGTATTATCTATCCCTACTCATTTAGGTAGGTGACCAGTCTTACAAATCAGAGAGAGAGAGGCTCTTCCTTCTTTATGAATACCTTGAGTGAACACATCCTCTCCCCTTGATCTACAATACATACTTAGAGTCTTGCTTTTTCTATTTGCTATTCCCTTATACAGTGAACTCCCAAAAGAGGTTATGTTTATTTAGCTCTGAAACACAGGGACTTGTTTATTAGTTTATTCATCCATTAGTTTCTCTTCTCAACTAGCTATGCTATTAGAATGTATAGACTGAAAGCAAGTACTAAATAGCACCACTTAAAAGTGAGCTGAGGGGCTGGAGAAGCCAGAATGAAATTGAAACATTAGTAGTATAACCATCCTTCCCTTCTTTTATTTATCCTTGTCTTGCCTTCACCAATTCCAAAAAAAAACATCTCCTATAGCAACAGTGCCAGAGTTAGTGTGGGCCTATAAAGCATCTTTGTGAAAATTAGAAAAAAGGTACCTTCTTTGGATAAACACAGCCCTGCGGGTACATATCTTATCAAGCAGACAATATCTTTATATGAATTAGCAAAAGGTGTCCCTGCCTCAGGGCATAGCAGCCCCACAGCCAGAATGCAGTTTGGCAAACAGAGTATAAGCTGGATTCCATTGCCTGCTTTTGCCCTGGCTAAAGGCCGTGTATAGACACAATTTGCACTGTACACAGGGGTCCTACCCAATCTTCAGTGTTGCTTCTTCCTCACAATCCCCTTAGGTTCTTAGGATTCAAGAACAATAAAATCTATATTAGCCCAACACCTCAAACAATGCTTGAATCCTCTCTTTAATGGCCCCACCAAATAAGTTGTTCAGTTCCTGTCATAGAACCTCCAAAAACATCCCAATAACTCTTTCAATATTTTTAACAGAAAGTGCTTCCTTATATTGAGAAGAAATCATCCTCCCTGTAAGCTTCACCCACTTCACTGGGCCTCCTTTCGTGTAGGCTACTCTTATTGACTGGAGTCTAGATGACCACAGAGTAGGTCAGTAAGAAACTTTGGAGAAATTAATGTATATTAGCACAGGCAAATAATCACCAGAAGATAACTGAATACATTGGTTAAGCAATACATACATTAAGTTTCTGAATAACAGAAATACCAAAAAGCTGTTCTTACTGTTCCTGGCATATGGCCTTGGTTACAGAAATCTGTCTTTATTAGTTCCCTGTTGCTGCTATAGTAAATTATTACACACTTAGTGGCTGAAAACAATACAGATTCATTATCTTACAGATATGGATGTCAGAAGTCCAAAATGGGACTCACTGGGCTAAAAACATCAATGTGTTAGCAGGGCTGTGTTTCTTTCTGGAGGTTCTAATGGAGGATCCTTTTTCTAGCTTCTAGAAGCTGCCTACATTCCTTGGTCCCTTCCAGCCTCAAAGCCAATAATGGTTAGCCCAGTCCTTCTCACTCTGCATTACTCTCTGCCTCCTTCTGCCACATATAAGGACCATTATGATTACATTGGGCCCGTATGGATAATCCAGAGTAATCACCCTTTCTTAAATTCAGCTTATTACAAACGTAATTTCGTAGTCTAATTAATTTCCCTTTGTCATGTAAGGTAACATATTCACAGGTTCTGGGAACTAGGATGTGGACATTTTATTCTGCCTACTACATTTGCCAAAGGAATAAGAAAGAAATGAGGAGAGTTTGTGCACATGAAGGCTAATGACTACCACCTTAAATACCGAGAAACTGAGGTCAAATAATTACAAAAAAAGAAGGTAGGAATGGGAAGTAACAGTTCTCTGAGGATGGTGCCTCTGTAAGCAAATGACAAAGCCAAAGCTTGTATAGCCTCCTTCTAGTATACCTCACACAGGCACTTGACCGCCCATGCAGCATGTTGTTATCAAATGGTAACATCTAAAAGTGTGGGTAATATCTGAATGAATGGCTGAAATTTGAAGTCAATAATATTTAAAACAGGAGCTGTGTCAATTATAGCAATTTTTCTTCCTCGAATGTAAGACAATACTCTCCTAACATAATTCTACCAGTTGGGACTCCATGGAACAAGTCTAATTCTTCCTGTGACAACGCTTCAGCTACTGAAGACGTTACTATGTCTCCTATAAATCTCCATTCTAGACCAAATAGCTTAACTTCTAACTATTCTTCAAACAATATGGTTTTCTGTCCCATTAGCATCAGTCTCCAAATGAAGAGCCTAACTTTATGACAGAAGAGTGGCAGTGCTCCAGCTGCGACAAAACTTTTCAGCACAGTAGCAAGTTTCTCTTCTTTATAACTGCCTTTGGTCAGTACACCCTTCCAATTCTTCATAAACAATTATTCTCTTTATCTGGAATTGGGTAAGAAGAAACAAAAGGGGAGTGATAAATCAAACTATAGAAAATATAAAGATTAATCTTAGTCTTAAACTAGGAGACAAATCTGACAAAATGAATCTCAAACTCCAAAAGTAAAAGATCATCTTCCACAAAGATGAATAAACAGAGAAATCCAACCAGATACATGGCGAGGGTACAAGTAATTTTTAAAGGATAAATGTTCCGAGGAACCAGAGCAAATGTTTACTTATGAAACCTTTGTACTCTGAAGAACTGGAATAAACTTTTAAAAAATATATTTCTACAAGATCTGAAAGGACACTTTTCTATGAAAAGAGAACAAAGGATACAAAAAGTCTTGTTTCTAATGAAAAAGAGATTATTTAATTTAAAAATGTAATAGAGGCAGTGAACAGTATAGTCATAATCATGGCAAAAATCAAATCAGTGATCCAAAGGCCACTTTAAGAAATTCTCCTAGAACTGAAAGGTAAAGAAAATGAATGAAAACTCAAGATACAAAGAGAACAGATTTCAGAGTAATTAACACACACACACACACACACACACACACACACACACACACACCCTTTCCCTCTTCCTCTCCATTAAAATGAGAGAAAAAGAAGAGAAATAATAAAGAAATAATACATAAAAAATTATCCAAGACAAAGAAAGACTGAAACTTCAGATTGAAAGAACCAAACAAGATTAAGGAAAACAGGTCTACATCTAGAAATGTCAAAAATAATTATTTATAGGGAAGCTAATGTATTAAACACAAATAATCTGGATCTAAAGTCTATATTATTTTGACTATAAATGGAAGAAATAAACTAAAAGTATACAAATTATCTTACTTGAAGGGAAATTAATAGTTCAGTCCCACCAAAGGGGTTGGTTAACTAAATAATGACTACATCCATATAATAAAATATTATATAGCAGTTTAAAATAAGATAGATTTATACTTAAAAGAATGGTTATAAAGATTTATTTTTTTCATTAAATAACTTTTAAAACTTTTCAATTACAGTTGGCATACAATATTAAATTAGTTTCAGGCATATAATAGTGATTAGACATTTACATAACTTATAAAGTGATCGATCACCTTGATAAATCTAGTACTCATGTGACATCATACATAGTTATTACATTATTGTTGACTCTACTCCTTATGCTATATTTTACAGCCCCATGACTATTTTGTATAACTACCAATATGTACCTCTTAATCTCTTTCCCTATTTTACCCACCCCCTACATCCCTCCAATATGGCAATCATCAAAATGTTCTATGAGTTTGTTTCTGTTTTATTTATTTTATTCTTCAGATTTGACATGTAAGTGAAATCATATAGCATCTGTCTTCCTCTGTCTGACCTACTCCACTCAGCACAGTACCATCTAGGTCCATCCATGTTGTTGCAGATGGTAAGATCTCATTTTCTTATGGCTGAGTAATATTCCATTGTAAATATGTACCACCTCTTCTTTACCCATTCATCCACTGATGGACACCCAGGCTGCCTCCATTTCTTGGCTATTGTAAATAATGTTGCAATGAACATATGGATGCACAAGTCTCTTGGAAATAGTGTTTTGGGTTTCTTCAGATAAATACCCAGAAGTGAAATTACTGGGTCCTTCTTTGGCTCTTATTATAGCCTTTCTTTTAAATTCTAGTTTAAGTATTGCTAGGTTAGTTATTTTTTAATTCATTTCTATTTTCATAAAGTACCTTTTCTCATCTTTTTACTTTCAGTTTGTGTGTGTCTTTCAATCTAAAGTGAGTCACTTGTAGGCAGCATTTGTAAGGGTCTTCTTTTCTTATCCATTCAGCCACTTTATATGTCTTTTGATTGGAGCACTTAATCTATTTACATTTAAAGTAATTGTTGCTAGATATGTAGTTAATGCCTTATTATTAATATTTTTATCTTTCTCTTTCTTTTGAAAGAAGTCTCTATAACATTTCCTGTAATACTAAACTCCTTTAGCTTTTTCTTCTCTGGGAAACTCTTTATCTGTCCTTAGATTCTAAATGATAGCTTTTCTAGATAGAGTAATCTTGGTTGTAGGTCCTTCCTCTTCATCACTTTTAATATTTCATCCCAATCCATTCTGGTCTACAAAGTTTCTATTGATAAATCAGCTGACAATGTTCTGGGAGCTCCCTTAAAAGCAACTAACTGCTTTTCTCTTGCTGCTTTTAAGATTCTCTCTTTGTTTTTAACCTTTGGTATTTTAATATCTTGGTGTGGGCCTCTTTGGGTTCATCTTGTTTGCTACTTTCTGTGCTTCCTGAGCTTGCATGTCTGTTTCCTTTGCCAGGTTAGGGAAGTTTTCAGCCATTTTTTATTCAAAGACATTCTCAATCCCTTGCTCTTTCTCCTCCTTCTGTTGCCCCTATGACATGAATGTTGGTACACTTGATATTGTCCCAGAGGCCCATTAAACTATTCTCATTTTTTTTTGGATTCTTTCTTCTTGATGTTCTGATTGGGTGTTTTCTGCTACCATGTCTTCCAAATTGCTGATTTGATCTTCTGCTTCATCTAATCTACTGTTGCTTCCCTCTAATGTATGCTTCATTTCAGTTATTGTATTATTCATTTTTGACTGGCTCTTTATGTTTTCTATCTTTATTTTTATGTTTTCTGTCTCTTTGTTAAAGTTCTCACTGAGCTCATCAACTCTTCTCCTAAGTTCACTGAGCATCCTTATAACCAGTGTTTTGGACTCTGCATCTGGTAGATTGCTTTTCTCCATCTGTCAAGTTCTTTTTCTGGAGTTTTGTTTTCTTCTTTCATTTGGGACATGTTTCTTTGTCTCCCCATTTTGGTTGTCTCCCTGTGTTTGTTTCTATGTATTAGGTAGGGCTACTATGTGTCCTGGACTTAGGAAAGTGGCCTTATGTAATAGGTGTCCTGTGGATACTAATGGCATGGTCTCCCTGGTCACCAGAGCCAGGTGCTCTAGGTGTGTGCCTTGTATTGGCTGTGTGCACTCTCTTCTTGTAGTTGAGCCTTGGTTGCTCTTTTCACATCAATGGGAGGGATTGACCCTTATGCTGATTGGTTGTCAGGACTGGCTGGTGACAACAGTGGAAGAGCTGTTGTGCAAGGGCTGACCCTATGTAGCAGGATTCACTTTAGCAGGGCTCTGGTGCCTGCCAAGTCTGCCCTTTAGATGAGTCATCCTTGGATGTGGCTCTCCATCGTACTCAGGCTTGGTCCAAAGCCAGCCACCAGGTGTGCTGGCCCCAGGGCCCCACCACAGGCCAAGCTCAGTTGCAGCCTATGCCCTTCCCAGGGCCACCTGGCATGAGCCACCAAGCAATCCACAGATTGCTGCCACCTGTACTGGATTTGGAGGTGCTTCAAGAGTCCAAACTGTGAACCAAGACTGCCTGTTGCTAGTGCCTAGCTTGGGGCTGCTCAGCAAGAGGTACAGAACACATCAAGAACAGATGCTGCTTGTTTGGGTTTTGTAAACCTTTGAGAGATTTTAGGAAAGTCTGCAGCAAAAGCCTAGACAGGTCATTTGTATAGAAAAGCCACTGAAAGTGGTTGCGTGGGCCTACAAGTAGAGTGGGGTAGGGTCTCAGGGAATCTCCAGCGTGGGGTGACCAATGTTAGCCAAATTGATGGAGACTCAGGTATGGCAGCCACCTGAATCTGCACGCTAGGATGGCGGAGAGCTCAACAAAGGAACAGTGTCCTCTGACAGCACTTCTGCCTGCAAGAAAGCTGCCCCCCCTCACCAGCCCTCATCCTGAAGCCAAAAATTTCAATTCTTCCCCACACATCCCTGGACCATTCAGGATGCTGCTCCAGTGCTGAAGCTCAGAATAAGTGAACCCACCAGTAAGTTTATGTGCAGGCCCTTTAATAGGAACACCTAAGATTCCAGCTGCCCTTAATCTCACTCAGCCAAAATCTCCACTGATTTTCACAGACAGAAGTTTTGAGGACTTCTCTTCCATGAACTGGAACCCTGGTTTGAGGAGCTCATTGTGAGGCTGGAACTCCTTGTACCTCTGGCTAGACCACTGCAGCCGAGATACCCCTCCCAATTTTTAACTGCCATATGCAGGCTTGGGATCAATCCATTCTTCATCTCCGCCCCTTCTACCAGTCTCAAGGTGACTTCTTATATATTCCCTTGGTTGTAAGACTTCTGTTCATCTAAACTTCAGGTGATTCTCAATGATGATTGTTCTATAGTTTAGTTGTAATTTTGATGTGGTCATAAGAGGAGACAAGCATACATTTACCTACTCTACCATCCTGACTGGAAATCTCCTACTAAGACTTATTCTTAAAAGAAGAAGTTGCAGATCAATGTATACAGCATGACCTATTCATATAACGAAAATACCATAAAACCCATACTCCTTAAATAGTAGCATTTATACATTTGCATATACGTACATGGATTCATTCAAGAATTAGTCAATTAATTTAAGATTTTTAAGGAAAATATAGTCCAATATTAATAAAAATGCTAAGACAAACAGAAAGTATTCTGAAAGGGTGCTCTAAATTATTTATAGTTGTTACTTCTGAGGAATAAGATTAGAGGAAAAGAGATCTCAACATCATAAACAAGGCAGAGTGAGAGACATCCCCAGATCTCTCTCCTTGAAACAATAAGCTGAACATTTAAAACTCAACAAAAAACACCCAAACTGCACACCACCACGTCTGAGTGTGGGATCTGCACAGAAGAGCTACCACAGGTCAGAACCCTAGGTGTCAGGCAGTAGATTGAGAAAAACAAGGACGCTGCCTCTCACAGCAGGAGCTCCCTCTAGGAGGACAGGGGAGGGGAGAAGGTGCAGCCAGTTCCCTGAACAGGCCTGCCTGGGAGAGCTGTGAGCTCCATGTGGCCAGTGGCAGAGCCCAGTCATCAAGACAGAAAGCAGAGAAGTGGGGATAGCAGAGAAATAACAGTTGATTTTTTACTGGCTTTAGTTGCAAAACCAAGGCTGAGCTGTAGTCCACATCCCCCAACACAGAAGGGACCACTTCCCATATCCTCCCACCAAGCACTGTGGAGACCCAGGGAAATCTGACCAAACACCACCGAAACTGTTGCTAACACTGAAAGGGACTGAGACTGAGGGTAGCAAAAGTGATTAAACATCTGCATGACTAAATATCTATAAGAAAAAAAGGCATTATTAAGACATTATATAAAGCAGGGATCCAAGAGGCTTAGACTCCATCTACTGAAAACCAAAAGAAAAACACCTTCTTTGCAACGTGCTGAAGAGAGACCTTTATATAATAATTTTCTTTCTGGAAAAAAAGCAGAATACACTTCCATTAATGCCCAGGCAGAGAAATAGTCCATTAAACACCATGAACAACCAAGGTGACAAGGAAGCTCAGAAAGAAAGAGAAAAATCTCTGGAACATAAGCTTAAAGACATAGAAATATGTGACTTAAATGACAAAGAAGTTGGAATGGTCCTTCTGAAAAAATTCAATGAAATCTGAAACAATTCATATAAACAATTTCAAAAATTGAAAAAAACAACTAGATGAGCAGAATGAGTTCCTTAGAAAGGAGATTGAAATCTTCAAAAAGAACTGAATAAAACTTCTAGATATAAAGAATACACTGCATGAGATGAAAAAAGAAATAGCAAGCTTGGGAAATAGAGTCAACCAAACGGAGGAAAGGATCAGTGATATCGAAGACAGAAATCTAGAAATAAATCAGAAGGGAGAAGAAAGAAACTGAAGAATGAAAAATAATGAAAGAGAAAGAAGTAGCTGATAACATCAGGAGAGGAAACATAAGAATAATGGGCATTATCAAAAGCAAAGAAAAGGAGCAGGTGTTAGAAAGAATTTTCAGACAAATACTGGACAAGAATTTCCCAAATCTAAGGAAAGAGCTAGAGCTTTGAATCCAAGAAGCTAACAGAATACCCAATTATCTCAACCCAAAAAGGCCTTCTCCAAGACAAACTGTATTAAAATTATCAAAAATCAATGATGAAGAGAATTCTCAGGGAAGCCAGGAAAAAGAAGACAATAACCCTACAAAAGAAAATCCATTATTATTGCTGGACATCGCAGCACAAACCTTACAGGCCAGAAAGGAGTGGAACCAAATATTTAAACTATTAAATGAAGGAATTACCAGCCAAGAATAATGTATCCAGCTAAGCCCCTCTTTTAGATATGAAGGAGAAATAAAGACCTTCCCAGATATACAAAAATTGAGGGAAATCTCCACTATGAGGCCTGAATTACAGGAAATACTGAAAGGAGTCAGCTCACTAAAACAAAATTACAAAAAATACACATAATTAGGAGTAAGGTGAGCGTCAGGCAAATAGAAGCAGAGGAGTGCTGCCCTTACTAAGAACAGGGCATTATAAGCTTAAACAATAAGAAGAGAATTGCTATAGAAAGAGTGCAATGAACGTTCAGCATACATAGGAAATAATTGAGACAATAACTGAAAAGAGGATTGAAAGACCCAAATTTGCAAAGGGGAATGGAGATAAGGTACGTTCAGAAAAGAGACAAATGTGTGTGTGTGTGTGTGTGTGTGTGTGTGTGTGTGTGTGTGTGTATTCTTCACATATTCATAATGGTAACCACACACCAAAGATTCATAACTGAAGTATATAACATAAAACAAGAAGAACCAGATGGAAAACTCACAAAAGCCAAACAAAATAAAGAAAAGAAACATAAGGATAAGGAAGCAATGGAAACACCAAGATACCAAAAAGCAAAAGATAAAATGTGTTCAAGAAGATGTCATATTTCAATTATCACCCTAAATGTAAATGGACTGAACTCACCAACAAAAAGGCACAGAGTTGCAGAATGGATCAAAAAAACAAAACTCAACCATAGGCTGCCTCCAGGAGACACATCTCAATTCCAAAGACAAATATACACTCAAAGTGAAATGGTGGAAAATGATATTTCAAGCAAATGACATTCAGAGAAAAGCAGGAGTAGTGATACTAATATCGGAAGAAATAGAATTCAAAATAAAAAATGTAAAGAAAGATACTGAGGGACACTTCATAATGATAAAAAGAATCATGCACCAAGAAGACATAACACTTATTAATATCTATGCTTTCAATCAGGGAGCCCCGAAATATATAAAGCAATTACTAACATAACTAAAGGGAGAAACAGACCAAACCACTAATGTAGTAGGGGACCTAAATACCCCACTGTCGGATATGGACAGATCATCCAAACAGAAAATCAATAAGGAAATCACATCCTTAAATGACACATTAGACCAACTGGACATGATTGACATTTACAGAGCCTTTCATCCCAAAACAGCTGCTTATACATTCTTCTTTAGTGCACATGGAACATTCTCAAGGATTGATCACATACTGGGACACAGAGATAGCCTCAACAAATATAAGAGGATTGAAATCATATCAACCATATTCTCTGATTATAATGCTTTGAAACTAGAGATCAACTGTAAAAAGAAAGCAGGAAGAACCACAAATACATGCAGATTAAACAACATGTTACTAAAGAATAAATGGGTCAGAGAAGAAATAAATAGATCAAGAGACACATAGAAACAAATAATGATAATACAACATATCAAAACATTTTGGAAATGGCAAAAGCAGTCATAAGTGGAAAGTTCTTATCATTACAGGCCTATCTCCAAAAACAAGAAAGAGCACAAATAAACAAATGAACACTTCATCTTAAAAAACTAGAAAAGGTAGAACAAATGAAGCCTAAAGTCAGTAGAAGGAAAGAAATAATCAAAATTAGAGCAGAAATAAATGAAACTGAAAACAAAAAAAAAAATAGATGAAATAAATGCAACAAAGAGCTGGTTCTTTGAGAAGGTTAATAAAATTGACAAACCCCTGGTGAGACTTACTAAAGAAAAAAAGAGAAAGAAGACAAAAAAAATCAGGGATGAAAGAAGGGAAATTATGACAGACAGTGCAGAAGTACAAAGGATTATACATGAATACTATGAAAAAGTATATAACAACAAATTTAATAACCTAGATGAAATGGACCAGTACTTGGAAAAATACAACATATCTAGACTGAATCAAGAAGAACTAGAAAATCTAAATAGACATATCAGCAGCATCAAAATTGAAACAATCATCAAAAACCTACCAAAAAGTAAAAGTCCAGGACCAGATGGCTTCACCAGTGAATTCTACCAAACATTCAAAGAAGATTTAATACCTATTCTCCTTAAACTCTTCCAAAAAATCAAAGAGGAGGCAATACTTCCCAACACATTTTATGAGGCCAATATTACCCTGATACTAAAACCTGGTAAAGACAATACAAAGAAAGAAAACTACAGACCAATATCTCTCATGAATACAGATGCAAAAATCCTAAATAAGATACTAGTAAACTAAATACAGCAATATATTAGAAAGATTATACACCATGATCAAGTGGGCTTCATCCCAGGGGTAAAGGGAACGTTCAACATATGCAAATCGATTGTGATACACCACATAAACAAATAAAAAATAAGAATCATATGATCATGTCAATAATGCAGAAAAAGCCTTTGACAACATATAGCATCCATTTATGACCAAAACACTTAAAAAAAATCAGTACAGAAGGAAAGTACCTTAACATAATACAGGCCATATATGAGAAACCCTCAGCTAAAATTATACTTAATGGAGAAAAATCTAAAAATCTTCTAATATTGGGAACAAGAAAAGGCTGTCCACTATCACCACTGTTATTCAATATAACAGTGTAGTTCCTGGTGAGTACAAACAGGCAAGAGAAAGATATAAAAGGCATCCAAATAGAAAATGAGGAAATTAAACTGTCACTATTTGCTGATGACTTGATATTCTCATTCCCTCCCCCTCCCCCTCTCTGTATGTGTGTATGTATGTGTGTATGTGTGTGTGTGTGTGTGTATATACATACATATAAATATATATATATATATATATATATATATATATATATATATATTCCTTTTGCAATTGCAACAAAAAGAATAAAATACCTAATAAATTTAACAAAACATGTGAAGGACCTATATAATGAAAACTACAAGACCCTATTAAAAGAAATTGAAGAAGATACAAAGAAATGGAAAGATATTCCATGTTCTTGGATTGGAAGAATCAGCATCATTAAAATGGCCATATTACCTAAAGCATTATGCAGATTTAATGCAATCCACATCAAAATCCCATCAGCATATTTTAAAGAAATGGAACAAAAAATCATCAGATTTGTATGGAAGCACAAAAGACCCCAAATTGCCAAAGCCATCCTGAGAAAAAAAGAATGAGGCTGGAGGCCTCACCCTGCCTTACTTCAAATTCTACTACAAAGTAACAATAATCAAAATGGCATGGTATTGGCAGGAAAACAGACACATAGATCAGTGGAACAGAATCAAGAGTCCAGAAGTAAACCCATGTTTACATGGGCAATAATTTTTGACAAAAAAGCCAAAAACATACAATGGAGACAGGAAGCTCTCTTCCATAAATGCTACTGGGAAAACTGGAAAGCCACTTGCAAAAGAATGAAACTAGACTGCTGTCTATCACCACATACCAAAATTAACTCAGAATGGATTAAGGACCTGAATATAAGACCTGAAACAGTAAAATGCATAGAAGAAAACATAGGAACTAAACTCAAGGACCTTGGACTTAAAGAGGATTTTATGAATTTGACCTCAAAAGCAAGAGAAGTAAAAGCTAAAATAAATGAATGAGACTAAATCAAACTAAAAAGCTCTGCTCAACTAAAGAAACCATTAACAAGGTAAAGAGACAACCATCTGAATGGGAAAATATATTTGTGAGCAACACCTTTGATAAGGGCCTAATATCCAAAACATACAAAGAACTCATATGACTCAATAACAATACAAAACAAATGATCCAATCGAAAAATGGGCAGAGGACTTGAACAGACACTTCTCCCTAGAGGACATACAAATAGCCAACAAATACTTGAAAAGATGCTCAGCATCACTAGCTATTAGGAAAATGCAAATCAAAACCACAATGAGATACCATCTCACACCTGTTAGAATAGCTGTAATGAACAGGACAAGTAATAAATGTTGGAGAGAATGCAGAGAAAAAGGAACCTTCATACACTGCTGATGGGACTGCAAATTGGTACAGCCACTATAAAAAACAGTATGGAGGTTCCTCAAAAAACTAAGAATTGGTCTACCATATGATCCAGCATTCCTTCTACTGGGTATTTACCCCAAAGACTTGAAAAATCATATCTGAAAAGATATCTGCACACCAATGTTCATAGCAGTATTATTCACAATGACCAGGACATGTAAGCAACCAAAATGTCCTATGATAGATGATTGGCTAAAGAAGCTGTAGTACATATATACAATGGAATATGACTCAGCCATAAGAAGAGATGAAATACTGCCATTTGCAACAACATGGATGGACCTCGAGATAATCGTGCTAAGCGAAATAAGCCAGACATAAAAAGTTGAAAGCCACATGGTATCAGTTATATATGGGATACAAACCAATAAGCAACAAATGAACAGGACAAACAAACAGAAACTCATGGACATGGACAATAAACTAGTGGTTACCAGAGGTTAGGGGGGAGGCAGGGGAAGGTAGATGGTTTTAAAAGGGTCAAATATGTGATAACAGAAGGAAATCTAACTATGGGTGGTTAACACACAGGGTAAGTAAATATATGTATGTATGTATGTATGTATGTATGTATGTATATATATATATATATATATATATATATATATATATATATATACACACACACACACACACACACACACACACACACACACACACCTTACTGTTAAAGTTTACAGCTGAAACTTATTGGATTTCATTAACCAATGTCACCATAAAAAATAAATTATTTAAAAAAATGATTAGAAAAAAAGGATTGTTGATTTTATACATACACACATACACAAATATATATATGAATACATAGATACATGCTATAAACGCATGTTAATTTTGTAGTTTAAACAAATTGTATGGGTGCAGAGGGTTTAAGGTGTGATGGAGGGGGTAAAAAAGTGCCAGGAGAAATTAACTAAACTACAATGGCTGTAGATGTTTGCCACGTTGCTCTTAGACTTTGATAAGCAGAAAAAAATAAATCAGCATATAAATTATATAAAAATTATTAAGCCAAAATTAATTGATATGATCTTTGTACTTATGGAGAATACATATTTTCTTCAAACATCAGTGAGTCATTTATAAAAACCCATGATATCTGAAGCCATGAAAAATATCTCATTAACTTAAGACAAACAGAAATTACCTTTCAGGTAACATTCTCAATACACAATACAATAAATCTAAAAATTGGCAGTAAAAAAATAAAATAAACAAACTAATGAAAAGTACCCCATTTAAAAAAATGGTAAGCACTATTCTTAAGGAAAAAACACAAACCTGGGTCAAAGAGGAAGTAAAAATTACAATTGCATTGTATTGAGAGAAAACAAGATAGCTACAACACTGTCTTTCAAAACTAATGGGATGTAGTCAGAACTGTTACTTAGAAGAAAATGTATAGCTTTAGAGCTTTTATTATGAAGTCAGAAATAATTAAAATAGACTAAATATGTTTCAAGAAGCTAGGGGAAAACAACAAAATAAACCTAAATAAAGTGAGAATAAAATGATAAAGATGAAAACAGATGTTAATGATTTTTTTAAAAGAAAAAGTTATACATTAATCCATGAGCTGGTTTTTTGACCATAGGGCTGAACAAACCTTTTATGCAGAAAATTGAAAAACCTTTTTAAGCTGGTGAGACCAATGTGAAAAGAATCTTTTAAAACTTAAAATTGTAAAAGAAGACCTGATAACTAAACAGATACAACCTAAGTGACTTGGAAAATTCAATACTGTAAAATCTATGAATTCTCCCTGAATTAATCCCAATGGACTATTCTTTAAGAGTTGACAAAATTATTCTATAGCTCACTTGGAAGAAGTTAATGTGTGAGAACAACCATGAATATTTTGTAAAAGATGAGTAAAGGGGCAATAAATGTATGTCAAAGCTATAATAATAAAAACTGTATACTACTGATATTAGAATAGACAAATATACCAAAGAACAGAATAGGAAAGACCATAAACAAACCCAAGTATATGTGATTAAAGATGTTATTTCAAACCAGTGGATAATGAAAACTAATAAATGGTATTAGAATAACTGAATAATCATTTTGAGAATGTGTATAGATACTGATATCAAAATCAAAATACAGAGAAAGAGAAAAAAAATAACATAGATGATAGAGGCTCTGTTCATCCCTCTTACGACCAAATCAAAGTTAAAACAGAAACAAGGAGTAGCAGCAAGGAAAATCGCCTGGGATCTAGATGAACAAGCTGACAACTAGGAAGAGAAAAAAGAAATCACCCTGCAATGGTAGGAGGTAGGACGGTGTGAGTACGTGAGTCTGCCCTGTCCAAGAGGCTGAGTGGGACAGAGGCCACAGCAGTGGCAGCCGGCAGCTGCAGACGCCTCTTAAAGGGGCCGTGTCTGAAAGCGGACTTTCACAGTGATGGACCTGCTTGTTCTGAGCACCAGCACTGGGTCAGCTGCGCAGGGGGCACCAGGGACTTACAGGGGGACACTGAGTTGTCAGAGTGGGGGCTAGAGGCAAGACTCACTCTCTACAGAAGTGCTCGCAATATCCATTGTTCTTCTGTTGAGCCCTCCCACTCTCAGTGTGTGGATTCAGTGTGGCCATAGTGGAGACATCATCAAACAGGATAACAGAGAACTTGAGTGGGGAAGAGAGTGGACTAGGTAAAAGCAGGGTTTGTCTCCTCCCAGGACCGAATTGAAATTACAACCAAATTATAAAGTAATCAATGTGGAGAATCACCTGAAGTTCCGCTGATCATAATACCTACATCTGATAATATAAAGAAGCCACATCGAAGCTGGTAGGAGGGGCAAAGTCCCGAATAGGGCTAGACCTGCACCCGCAGGTGGTGGAGGATCACCGGGAGGGAGAGCAAGGCTACAGAGGCTCTCCTGAAGGAGAGGGGTTTCCTGGTCTCATCTGGGGGCTCTCCAGCACAGGGTCCCAGAGCAAGGAAGAGATTCCAATAACTCAGTACAGAAACTAGAGGGGATTCCAGCCACCTGAGTGAGACAGAAAGCGACTGGGCCCCTAGATGTCCCTTTGAAGGACCAGCACAAAGGCTTTCTGACCTGCAGACATTCATCCAGTGGTGGGTGAGAGGCTCACATGGGATTCATTCTGAGAAAGTTTGCATTACCTGGCACCAGAACAAGGAAGGGCAGCCAGCATTGTGCCTTAGTCCGACCCCCACACAGGGTAATCTACAGACCATGCCAGCTTGATTGCACAGACCCCTCCCACGGAGCCATTAGGAGACGCTGGTCTGAGGGGAGCAGCCTGTCCTGCCTAACCTGCAGACTACTTGGCAAAGTTGTTCCTGGTTGGTTGCCAAGCCATGATCTGAGTGATTCAGAGTGAAGTATTCACAGGGGGGGTGACCATTGTTGTGAGCAGCATTTCTAAACCCAGTGATAGGGGCCAGCACTGTGAGCCTCATTTCAGAGATAAGGTCAGGCAGATCGCTGTTGCCAACATGAACTTGGGCAGACATCAAGGACCTGTGGGCCAGTCACAGACAGCAGCTGGTCTTGCTGTGACCTGGAACTTCTGAGGGAACTCATGAACAGTTACCAAAGTTGCAGCAAGACTGAAGCTGTATTGATCTGACTGCCATTGTCTCTCTGAGACCCTGCCCCACCCTACCCACAAATTGCCCCAGGTGGCCCATTGACAAAGAAATGACACAGCCCTGCCCTTCTCCTCCCCTGATCACTTAATCCACACAGGCGACAAACTGGCTGGCACAGGGTGGTCACTGCAAAGAAATCAATGGCAGGCAGACCTTTGCTGCCTGCAAGAGTTGCAATATTGTGTGCAGGGAGCACAGGGGTCTGTGGGATCACTCCTGACTGCAGCTGGTCTCAATGTGATCAGGGTCTACAGGGGGAACGCCCAGGCACAGAAGTTTCAGCAAAATTGAGGTTATATTTGCCAAATGGACCTTGTCACCTTGAGATCCCACTTCTCTCAAGCCACAAAGTGCCTGCAGCCTATTAACAAGCAGCTTCTTGTGCCCTTCTTGGCTCTGGGGTTGAGCAGTGAGTGCATTTCGAAGAAAACAGTTGTGGACAGACCACTACTGCCTGTATGAGTTACAATATCTCTTTAGGGTATTACAGGGGTCTGTATTGTCCTGACAGCCCTGAACTCCCTGAGTTCCTGCCCCATGCAGTACACAAAGTGCCCACTGCACATTGATAGGCAGCTGCCACTGCTCTGAGGTAGTGCATTTAGGCCCAGGGTGGGTGGCAGTTGACCTTGCTAAAAGTGTAAACTTGTACAGCAAGACACAGAGACAGTGTGGGCACGTAAACTGGCAGGGGGAAATTTATTCACTAAACTCAAGAGACTCCCAGGGTCCCTGTGCCACTCAACATGCATACCACCCAGAGGCTCATCCAGTTTCAGAGACTTACAGGCAGATGATAGGCACTAGTCCTTCTGATAAACTGCCGCAAGTCAGGGATGGGGGATAAACTAGAGCTGCATACAGCAATGTCTCCTCCACTTACCTATAGATCCAGCATAGGCAACAACCATCAGCAGATCACTCTGTAGTTCTTACTGGGTAGCTCTGAGTAATCAAAAGCAGCAGCTGACCTTGGCCTACGGGGAAGCCCATCTCAAGAGGCCACAAAACCAATGCACTTGGAGGCTGGCACCAGACCACAACGTAGCAACTTCTGACTGGTTCCAGTAGTGGTACACAAAAAGGGTGTTTGCAATAAGTATACAAGCCTGCTAAGGTAGATCCAACTCAGTGGGGTCAGCCCCCACACAACAACTCTTATTCTGAGAGTGCAGCCAATTCCTACAATTAGTCAGCCTGAATGTTAATCCCACTCACTGATTTACTAACAACAATAAAGGCTTGGTGACAACAGAAGATCACACACAATCCACACAAAGGTCACCTCCAGAGCTCCTGACACAAGGGATCAGGGAGAGTGCGCCGCTGGACCACACAGGACACCTTCCACATTAGGCCATCTGGCCAAGGCAGAGAGACGAAACAAATATTCCTGACACATCAAAAAGAGCACAGGGAGGCTAATAAAATGAGAAAACAAAAAAAAAGCCATAAATTAAACAAGAGAATACTCCAGAAAATAGGCTAAATGAAATGGAGGTGAGCAATCTACTAGAGTCAGAGTTCAAAATAATGGTTATAAAGATGTTCAATGAACTCATGGGGAGAATGGATGAATACAATGATAACCTCAACAACATAAAAAAGGATGTAGAAATCATAAAAAAAACATACAGAAATGAGGAATATGATAACAGAAATGAAGAATACACTAAAGGGATGCAATAGTAGACTAGATGAAGCAGAAGAATGAATCAGTGAATTGGAAGACAAGCTAGTTGAATACACCTCATTAGAACAACAAAACAACAACAAAGAATTTTTAATAAAAGGATAGCTTAAGAGACCTCTGGGACAATATGAAGCATAAAAATATCTGAATCATAGGAGTACCTGAAGAGGAAGAGAGAGAGCAAGGAATTAAGAATCTATTTGAAGAAATGACAGAAAACTTCCTTAACCTGGCAAAGGAATTAGACATACAAGTTCAGGAAGCACAAAGAGTTCCAAACAAGAGGAATTCAAACAGACCTACATCAAGACACATCATATTTAAAATGCCAAAGGTCAAAGACAAAGAGAGAATCTTAAAAGCAGCCAGAGAAAGGAAGTTGGATACTTAAAAGGGTACCCCCATAAGAATGTCTGCTGACTTTTCAATGGAAACTTTGCAGGCCAGAAGGGAATAGCAAGAAATATTTAAAGTTATGAAAAACAAGAATCTACAACCACGGATACTCTACACAGCAAGGCTTTCAATTAAAATGGAAGGTGGGATAAAGAGCTTCCTAGACAGAAAAAAAAAAGGTTAAGGAATACATCACCAACAAACCAGCATTAGAAGAAATGTGAAAGTGTCTTCTGCAAAAAGAGAAGTGGTAAAAAAGAAAATAGAAATAATGAATATGAATAATAAAAAGACAGTAACTATGTACCTATCAGTAATCACTTGGAATGTAAACAAATTAAATGCTCCAATCAAAAGACATAGGGTAACTGAATGGATAAGAGAACAAGACCCATGCATATGCTATCTACAAGAGACCGACTTCAGATCAAACAACACTCACAGACTGAAAATAAAGGGATGAAAAAAGATATTTCACACAAACAAAAATGAAAAAAAAAAAAGCTGGGGTAGCAATACTTATATCAGATAAAATATACTTTAAAACAAAAGCTATAATAAGAGATTTAAAAAGCATTACACAATACTAAAGGGATCAATAAATCAAGAGGACATAACCCTAGTAAACATATACACACCCAACATAGGAGCACCTACATACATAAAGCAATTATTGACCAACATAAAAGTTTAGATCAATAGTAATATACTCATAGTAGGAGACTTTAACACTCCATTGACACCAATGGAAAGATCTTCCAGGCAAAGAATCAACAAGAAAACTATGGGCCTAAAAGATACACTATAACAGATGGACTTAAGAGATATTTTCAGAGCATTTTACCCCAAAGCAGTAAAATATACATTTTTCTCAAGTACACATGGATCATTTTCAAGGACAGACCATGTCTTAGCACACAAATCAAGTCTCAATACATTTAAGAAGATTGAAATCATATCAACCATCTTCTCTGATCACAATGGTATGAAACTAGATATCAACTACAAGAAAAAAAACTGGAAAATACACAAATACATGGAGGCTAAATAACATGCTACTAAACAATGAATGGGTTATTAATGAGATCAAGGAAGAAATCAAAAGATCCAAGAGAGAAATGAAAATGAAAACACAATGACTCAAAATTTATGGGACACAGCGAAAGCAGTCCTAACAGGGAAATTCATACAATACTGGCCTACCTCAAGAAACAAGAAAAAGGTCAAATAAACAATCTAACCTTACAATTAAAAGAACTAGAAAAAGAACAGCAAATGAAGCCCAAATTGAATAGAAGGAAGGAAATAATAAAGATCAGAGCAGAAATAAATGAAATAAGTCTAGAAAAACAATACAAAAGATTAATGAAATCAAGAGCTGGTTCTTTGAAAGGATTAACAAAATTGACAGACCCTTAGACTCATCATGGAAAAAAAGAAAGAGGTCTCAAATAAATAAAATCAGAAATGAAAAAAGAGAAATAACCACAGACTCTACAGAAAAACAATAGATCACAAGAAAATGCTACAAGCAATTATACGACAACAAATTGGACAATCTGGAAGAAACGGACACATTCCTAGAAACATAATTTCCCAAGACTGAGTTGAGAAGAAACAGAAAATCTGAACCAACAGATTACCACCAATGAAATAGAATCAGTAATCAAAAACCTCCCAAAAAAAGTCCTGGACCAGATGGCTTCGTAGGTGAATTTTACCAAATATTCAAAGAAGAATTATCCCCTATTCTTCTCAAACTATTCCAAAAAATTCAAGAAGAGGGAAGGCTCCCTAACTCCTTTATGAGGCCACCATTACCTTGATTCCAAAACCAGGCAAAGACATTACAAAAAAGAAAACTATAGGGCCATATCTCTTATGAACATTGATGAAAAAATCCTCAACAAAATATTAGCAAACCGAATTCAGCAATGCAGTAAAAATATCATACACCGTGATCAAGTTGGATTTATCCTGGGATACAAGGTTGGTTCAATATCCTCAAATCAATTAATGTGATACACCACATTAACAAATTGAAAGATAAAAACCATATGAACATATCAATAGATGCAGAAAAAGCATTCGACAAAGTCCAGCATCTCTTTATGGTAAAAACTCTCAGCAAGGTGAAAATAAAGGGAACATACCTCAACGTAAAAAAGGTCATATATGATCAACCTTCAGCTAACATCATACTCAATGAGGAAAGGCTAAAAACATTTTCCTTAAGATCTGGAACGAGACAAGGATGCCCACTTTCACCACTCCTCTTCAATATTGTATTGGAAGTCTTAGCCACAGCAATAAGACGAGAAAGAGAAATAAAAGGCATCCAAATTGGAAAGGAAGAAGTAAAACTCTTGTTATTTGCTGATGATATGATATTATATATAGAGAACCCTAAAGGTTCCACCAAAAAACTGTTAGAACTGATCGATGAATTCAGGAAAGTAGCAGGTTACAAAATAAATATTCAGAAGTCAGTGGCATTTTTATACACCAATCATGAACTTTCAGAAAGAGAAATTAAGAGAACAATCCCATTTACAATTGCATCAAAAACTATAAAATACTTGGGAATCAAATTAACCAAGAAGATAGAAGACATGCTTTCAGAAAATTATGTCATTGAAAAAATAAACTGAAGAAGATACAAATAAATGGAACCATATATCCTGCTTATGGGTAGGAAGAATCAACATTGTTAAAATGGCCATACTACCCAAAACAATCTATAGATTCAATGCAATCCCTATCAAAATACCAATGGCATTTTTCACAAAGCTAGAACAAACAATTCTAAAATTTATATGGAGCCATAAAAAAACTCTGAATAGGCAGGGTAATCTTGAGAAAGAAGAACAAAGTTGGAGATAACATACTATCTGATATCAAACTATACTACAAGGCTACAGTAATCAAAACAGCATGGTACTGGCATAAAAACAGATACACTGATCACTGGAATAGAATAGAGAGCCCAGAAACAAATCCATGCCTATACGTTCACTTAATATATGACAAAGGAGGTAAGAATATACAATGGGGTAAAGACAGTCTCTTCAATAATTAGTGCTGGGAAAATTGGACAGATACATGCAAAAAAAGAAGCTGGATCATCTTCTTACACTGTATACAAGAATAGACTCAAAATGGATTAAAGATTTAAATGTAAGCCCCGACACCATAAAACTTTTAGAAGAAAACATAGGCAGCAAACTCTCTGATATTACTAATGAGAATTTCATTTCAGATATATCTCCTTGGCAAGGGAAACAAAATTAAAAATAAACAAATGGGACTACATCAAACTAAAAAGTTTTTGTACTGCAAAGGAAACTGTCAATAAAACGAAAAGATAACTGCCTGTTTGGGAGAAGATATTTGCTAATGATACATCTGATAAGGTGTTCATATCTGAAATTATAAAGAACTTATACAATTTAACAACAACAACAAAAAAAAAAACAATCCAATTAAAAAATGAGCAGAAGACATGAACAGATACTTCTCCAAAGAGGAAATACAGATGACTAACAGATATATGAAAAGATGCTCAAGGTTGCTAATCATCAGAGAAATGCAAAATGAAACCACCTGTCAGAATGGCTATCATCAATAAATCAAAAAACAGCAAGTGTTGGCAATGATGCGGAGAAAAGGGAACCCTCATACATTGTTGGTGGGACTAACTGGTACAGCCGCTATGGAAAACAGTACGGAGGTTCCTCAAAAATTAAAAATGGATATATATTTTGACCCAGCAATTGCACTTCTGAGTATTTATCCAAAGAAAATCAAAACAATAATTCATAAAGATCTATGCACTCTAATATTCATGGCAGCACAATTTACAATAGCCAACTTATGGAAGCAAATTAATGCCCATCAACAGATGATTGGATAAAGAAATTATGGTTCATATATACAATGGAATATTACTCAGCCATTAAAAATAATGAAATCCTACCATTTGCAATGACATGGATTGACCTAGAGGTTATTATGCTTAGTGAAATAAGTCAGACAGAGAAAGATAGATACCATATGATTTCACTTATATGTGGTATCTAAGGAACAAAAAGAACAAACTTATCAAAAACAGACTCACAAATATAGTGGACAATTTAGTGCTAGACAGAGGGGAGGGGCATTGGGATGCTGGGAGAATGGGGTGAAGGGTTAAAGAAGTACAAATTAGTAGTTAATAGTTGGGCATGAGGAGCACAGAAGAGGGAATGCAGTTAGCATTAATATGATGGCTAAGTGGAGGGTAAGGGGAGGGAGGGAGCAATTGGAGGGATCATTTTTTGAACATTACAGATGTCTAATCAACATATTGTATACTTGAAACTAATTTCAATAAATAAATTTATTTTAAAAAAACAGGATAACAGAGTACACTCCATCCAGAGGATTCCCTGAAACTCCATCTCCCCCAACTCTCAAACTCCCCACAAGCCATATCCAAGTGTATCCTCAGTGAGTCAGGTGCCGCTTGCTGAGCAGTGCCAAGATTCACACTGGGGGCAGCTGGCTGTGGTTTCTGGTGTGGCCTCTTGAGGCAACTATAAGCATAGCATCTGTGGAATGCTTGCTGAATCTTAACACGTGGCCCCAGAGGGGCACGGGCTGGGGCTAAATTTGGCCTGCAACTGAACCCTTCTCAGGGCTCTGCCACTGGACACCTACTTTGCAAAGCTGTACTACTAAGATCATGAGACTTAAGAGCTTTGCTTAGCACAAAGAAATGGCATCCAAAACGGGATGACAAAGAAGCAGAAACCATATGAGAGAACAGAGCAGAGATCCAGAAATAATGGAATCAAGCAATCTAACAGATGCAGAGTTCAAAACACTGGTTATAAAGATGCTCAATGAACTTAGGGGAAGTGTAGCTGAATTCAGTGAGAACTTTAACAAAGAGATAAAAAACATAAAAATGGAAATGGAAATGATAAAAAGGAACCAGTGAGAAATAAAGACCATATTATCTGAGAGGAAAACTATATTAAATGAAATCAACAGAGTGAATAAAGAAGAGGATCAAACGGCTTATATAGAGGATGGGGAAGACAAGTACACTCAATCAGAGTGGCAAGAAAAAAGAAGCCAAGACTATAATAATTTAAGGAGCCTATGGAACACTATTAAGTGTCAAAATGTTTGTTTTATAGGGGTACCAGAAGAAAAACAAGATATTGAAGAGCTATCTGAAGAAATAATGATGGAAAACTTCCCTAACCTGTTGAAGGAAATAGACATAAAACCCCAGGAAGCTCAGAGAGTCCTAAAAACGAGGAACTCAAAGAGGCTCACACCAAGATACATTATAATTAAAATGCCAAAGATTAAATAAAAAGGGGGAACCTTAAAAGCAGTTAGAGAAAAGCAGTTAGTTACCTACAAGGGAGCACCCATAAGACTAGCAGCTTATTTCCTGAAAGAAACCATGCAGGATAGAAGGACTTTGCACAAAATATTCAACGTGATGAAACCTAAGTTCTACAACCTTAGGTTTAGAAAGTTATCATTTAGAATCAAAGGATAGATAAAGAGCCCCCTCAGACAAAAATAAGCTAAGGGAATTTATCAACACCAAGCCAGTATTACAGGAAATGTTGGAGGGAATTCTTTAAGAAAAAAAAAATGTAACAAAAACAGGAATAATGAATGGTAATAACTATATTCCTATTACCAAGTACTTCAAATGGAAAAGAATTAAGTGCTCCAACCAAAAGATAGAGTGGCTGAATGCATAAGAAAACAAGAACCCTACATATGCTGCTTACGAGAGACTCACTTCAGATTAAAAACACACACAGACTAAAAGGAAGGGGATGGAAAAGGATATTGCCTTGATGTACCTAGAAGGTATTGTGCTGAATGAAATGAACCAGATAGAGAAAGACTAACATTGCATGATTTCACATACATATGGAATCTAAGGAAGAAAATAAATGACAACAACAAAAGTGGAAATAAACTCATAAATACAGAGAATATTTTGAGGGCTACTAGATGGGAGGGGAGTTGGCAGGGATGGCAAAAAAAGGCAATGGATTGAGACGTACAAATGGATAGTCACAGAATAGATATGGAGATGTAGGGTGTAGCATGGGGAAGATGGTTAATAATGTTGTAATAAATATGTAAGGGGGAAAAGGGATACTAGGTTTAGTGGGGTGATCACTTTGCAAGTTATGCTATACAACTGAAACTGTTATGTTATTGTATGCCAATTATAATTGAAAAAAAACTTACTGAATTGTACAATGCAAATATAAGCAACTAATTGCCTATTATATTTCATAAAGCCAAAAAAAACACAACATAAATTCTAGATAAAAATTTAAATGTGAAGATGAAACTAAAAATGTTCTAGAAAGAAGTCAGAGAAATATTTAGATAATTATGATTGGAGACTTTTCTAGGCGAGAAGCAAATCTTAAAACCATAAAGAACTGATAGATCTGACTACTTAAAATGCCAGTGTTCCTGTACATCAATTTAATATGACAGATTAAAATTTCTCACTTATCAGGTGGCAGAAAAAATAACACCCTATGAGGGTAAGATTATGAGAAAATAATCACTTTCATTCAATCTTGGTAAAAGTACAAATAGAAAGATAGTTGCCTATATGTACAAAAAATTTAAATATGCATCATTTTGATCTAATAATTCTATTCCTAGTAATTTATTCCAGATAAACAGTGCAATTATTAACCAACTAGCTCCAACTGACAGAACACTCCATTCAACAGCAGCAGAATATACATTCTTCTGAAGCACACATGGAAATTTCACTAAGACAGACCACATTCTGGATGATAAACCTTAAACAATTTTTTAAAGAATTAAAATCATAATTTTTTCTTTGACCACAATGGAATTAAACTAGAAATTGATAACAGAAAACTCCAAACACTTGGAAATTAAACGACAAACTTCTAAATAGTCCAAGGATCAAAGAGGAAGTCTCTCCAAATTTGTGACATGCAGCTAAAGCAGTGCTTAGAAATTTACAGCATTAAATATTTGTATTAGAAGTGAAGAAAGGTCTGAAATCAATAATCTAATCTACCACCTTAAGAAACTAGAAAAATAAGAGCAAATTAAACCCAAAGGACGAGGAAACTATAAAAATTAGAGCAGATATCAATAAAACTGGAAACAGAAAAACAACAGAGAAAATGGATAAAACCAAAACCTAGTTCTTTGAAAAAAATCAATAAAATCAATAAACTTCTAGAAACATGATCAACAAAAAAAGACACAAATTACCAAATATCAGAAATGAAAGAGTGAATACTACAGAGGATACTATGAACAACTCTATGCATATAAATTCAACAACTTAGATGAAACAGACAAATTCTTTGAAAACCACAAACTACCAAAAGTATCTAAAATGAAATAGGTAACTTGAATAACCTTATAACTATTAAATTACATTTTTAGTTAAAATTCTTTGGGGAAAAAAAAAAAACTTCAGACCCAGATGTTTTAGCTTGCAAATTCTACCAAACATTTACAGAATAAATAATATCAATTGTACACATCTCTTCCAAGAAACAGGAGGAATACTTTCCAAAATTATTTTATGAAGCTGGTATCATTCTCATACCAAAACCAAAGGCAATATGAAATAAAAGTACAGACCAACATCCATCAGAAATATAAATGCAAAATCCTCAACAAAATATTAGCAAATAATATCCAGCAATATATAAAAAGAATAATACACCAGGGCCAAGTGGTATTTATACTAAGAATATGAAGATGCTTCAATATTTGAAAACCAGTCCATGTAACCCACCATATTAACAGTCCAAAGCAAAAAATAATAATAATATCAATAGATGCAGGAAAAAAGCACTTGAGAAAATTCAACATTCATTCATGATAAATATACATCAGCAAACTAGGAATAGAAAGTAACTTTCTCAACCTGATCAAGGGTGTCTACAAAAAATCTACAGCTAAGATCATGCTAATGGTGAAAGACTAACTAACTGCTTTCTTCCTAAGATTAGGAATAGGGCAAGGTTGTGCTCTCTTACTGCTATTCAACATCATAATGGAAGTTCTACACAGTGCAACAACACATGCAAATTAAATTAAAAGCATGCAGATTGGAAGGAAGAAATAAAACCATCTCCATTTACAAATGACATAATTGTCTATGTAGATAACAAGAAATCTACAAAAAAATCCTAAGAATTAATAAGTGAGTTTTAGCAAGGTCACAGACTACAAGGTCAAAACACAAATATCAATATTTCATACTGGCAATGCGAAAATCGAAATCGAAATCTTAAAAAGTACCATTTACAATAGCTCCATGAAAATAAAATTTTCTGCTATAAATTCTACAAAACATGTGCAGGATCAGCATGGTGAAAAAATAAAAATAAACCTAAATAAATGAAAAACACATAATGTTTATGGGTTGGAAGATTCAACATAGAAAATATGTCAGTTCTATACAACTCCACCTATAGATATGTGTTGGGAGTTCCCAAGACCACATTCTTAGGAGGACTCACAGGACCCGGCATATAGTCATATTCATGGCTATGATTTATTATAGCAAAATATACAAAGCAAAATCAGCAAAGGGAAAAGCAGCATGGGCAAAGTTTGGTGAAAACCAGAAGCAAGATTCCAAGAGTCCTGTCCCAGTAGAGTCATTCAGAATGCACTTAATTCCCCCAGCAATGAGAAGTGACAATGTGTGTATTTTTTACCAAGGGAGCTCATTAATGACTTGGTGCCTAAGATTTTTTTGAGCTGGTCATGAAAACATTCTCTGCTTAGTATGTACCAAAATTTCAGGCTCCCAGAAGGAAAACAGGTGTTCAGAATAAAACACATTGTTTGCAAAAAGAGTTTAGGCACAGTTATCATTAAGGGAGGGTTTTATAGTAGTGTAGAGAACTGTTTATCAGTCAAGTTCCCAGATGCCAGCTAAGGCCCAACTTTGCAAACAGATCTTTCTAAAGAGAGCACTATTAGGCCCATTATGTTAACTCTTTTCTGCACAAAATGTAACTCAATTCCAATCAAACTCTCAGCAGGTTGTTTTGTTATATATAGACAAATTGATTCAAAAATTTATATACAAAGGCAAAATAATTAGAATACCTAAACCAATTTTGAAAAAAAAGTTGAAAGAATTGTGCCACTGAATTTTAAGACACTATAAAGCTACAGAAATGAGACAGTATGATATTGGCAAAGGGATAGGCACAGAGATCAATGAAATAGAGTATAAAAATAAGTAAAGAAATAAAGCCAATTGATTTCTGGGCAAAGGTGCAAAAGAAATTTAGTGGAGAAAGTATATTTTTTTCCCAAATGGTGTTAGAACAATTGGACATCCGTATACAAAAAAAAAAAAAAAATGAACTTTGACCTTAAAATCTTCACACCTTATACAAAACTCAAAATGAATTATAAAGTTAAAACTATAAAACTTTTAGATAAAATATAGGAGAAAATATTCATGACCTAATTTTAGGCAAGTATTCCTAGACATGACATAAACAGCACAATCCATAAAGAAACACTGAAAAACTGGACTTTATCAAAATTAAAAACTTTTCCTCTGTGAAAGACATAGGCAAGAGAATAAAAAAGTTACAGACTGGCAGGATGTATTTGTAAATCACATACCCAACAAAGAATCTGTATCCAGAATATATAAAGAACTCTTATAACTTGACATAAAAAAATAAACTACCCAAAAAGACAGACATTTCACCAAAGAGGATATATGGATAACAGAGATGATATTCATTATTAGACTTTGAGAAAATGTAAATTAAAACTATGGTGAGATTCCTCTGTGCACTTATTAGATGACTAAAATTAAAAACACACACACTAATAATACCAGGTTCCAGCAAGGATGCAGAGCAACTAGAACTCTCAGGTGAGAATATAAGATGGTACAGTCACTCTATGGCAGTTTCTCATTAAGTTAAACATATGTTTATCATATGACCCAGCAATCCCACTCCTGGGAATCGATGTTGAAAATTAAAACTTATATTCACACACACAAAAAAACATTACATGAATGTTTATAGCAATTATTTTCAGAGTCTCAAAAACTGGAAACAACCCAAATGTCCTCCAATGGGTGAATGGTTAAACAAACCATGGTGTACCCATACCATGGAATATTACTCAGCAATCAAAAGGAAAAAACCATTGATACACACAACAACTTGGACGAATCATAAGGGAATTATGGTGAGTGGTAAAAGCCTGATGGGAGGGGTGTTGGGGGGCTGGGTGAAAGGGAGAAGGGATTCGGAGTGAAAATTGGTAGTTACAAAAGAGTCATGGGGATGTGAAATACAACATAGGGAATATAGTCAATAATATTGTAATAACTATACATAGTGCCAGGTGGGTACTAGACTAAACAGGGGGATCACTTCATAAATTATATAAATGTCTAATCATTATGTTGTACAACTGAAACTAATATAAAATAATATTTAATGTCAACTGTAACTGAAAAATAAAAAAATAAAATTTAAATTAAAAAAAGGTTACATACTGTATAATTCCATTTATATAACATTCATGAAATTACAAAATTATAGAGTTGGAGAACAAATTAGGAGTTTCCAGAGACAGGAAGGTGAGGGGAGAGAGATATCTGTGGTTATAAAAGGGTAACATGAGGGATCCGTGTAGTGATGAAACAGTTCTGTATCTTAACTGTTGTGGTGATGGTAGTGCTTACAAAATTTACATGTGTGACAAAATTATATAGATTAAATACACACAGACACACAGACAAATAAGTACATATAAAACTGATGAAATTTAAATAAGGTCTGTGGACCTTGATTAGGACACTATATTACATTTATACAAAATGTTATCATTGGGAGAAACTAGGTAATGGATATACAGGACCTCTATACTATTTTTGCCACTTCTTGTAAATCCATTATTTCGCAGCAAATGTTAAAATTTCATAGAACTGTATACCAAAATAGTCAATTGCGATTCTCTATCAAAAGGTATATATTAGCATACCTTTCATAAAACTCATTTGCAGAGCTTTATAAATATATGTGTGCCTCGGCCGCACCCCCACAATTCTGATTTGTTAAGCCTAGAATTTGACTTAGGCATCTGATTCTCTGATCTGTGCATTAGACATGTATCTCTAGTGGATAACCACCAGTTTAAATGTGTGTGTGGGGGGGGTAATAAACACACACATTAACAGTGGTTGTGGGATCATAGGTAAACATAATTTCTTACTTGCTATCATAAACATGAATTTTTGTGCAACAAAAATAACAAAAGCTTTATTTTAAAAAAGGATTCAGTTTATCATTCCAGCTGGTAGAGACACTTTATCTCTGTTAGCCATTTATTCCCTATCTCTACTCCCAATTCCAATTACCCATGAATTTCATGAGTAGACATTCTCTGTTTTCACCTACATCACTAATAAAAATGTTAATCAGAACAGAGTCCACTGGCAGTCCACTAGAAATCTACTTCTAGCTTGGTATTGATCAATTATCTTTGGTATCAATTTTATTTAAGAGTTCCCCAAATACTACTATTATATAATTTACTATTCTTTATCATTTCCATAAGAGACATTTTCATGCCTTGTTGATGTCCAAATCTACCACATTTACCTGATCTGTCACTCCAAAGTGAGCCTGAACCACTTAAATGATATTAAACTAAATTACCTTTTCTCCCCAATTGCATAGTAACACTCTGCCTGGCACAGACTATGCCTTATATTTCCATGCAAATTCCATAGCAATTCATTCAATTCCATTCATTCAACAAATATTTATTGACACCCTACTATGTGCCAGGTACTATTCTGGGCTATCCTTCCTTAGTGTAAAGTGATAATTAAGTATTCATAGCACTATTCTCTCAAAATTTAACCCTGGATGAACAGCTGTCATGTTTGGTGCTACACTGTCCTTTCTATTACCCATCCCACCCAACCTTGAAAGACTGTCACTGACCTTTATCCAAATCACTAAATATACTTTTATAAGATTTTTTTAATGATTGAACTACCATACCATCATTGCCTTTTCTAGAAATAATCTCTCCTTCCACTGGGTTCTTACGGTATCTTATTTATAACATTCTTGTAGTACTTAGTGTATTCTACTTTATATTATACTTATTTGTCTACATGTCTTATCTTGCCCCTGGATCATAAGTTCCCTGAGGGCAGGATCCATGGCTTATTCAGCTCTTCAGACCCAGTAAATTTTACCATGTTTAGCACCTGGTGATGCTGAATGAATAATTGATAAAGAGAACAGCAGTTGTCAGATTTACCTGCACTTCCACCAACCAGTCCACAAGTATGACCCTCATGTCACTGCTGATATCAGTCTGCCTGTTCATGTATTTTTCAAGTATGAAATTTTCCTGGTGGCAATAAGAAAGAAATGTTAATAAATTAACCCTCTTGTAGTTCCAAAATTGTAACTTAGAAAAAAATATTTGCAACTAATATCTCAGAAATAAATCGTAACAACATAATTCTTCATGGTTCTAATTTTTTTTAGCTGTTATCTGATAGAGGCAGAATAACATATCCTTTTCCAGACAAGTTTCAGTTATCCCTGGAAATATGATATTCAAGTGTCAGGGTGGATACTGAGAAGACAGGAGGAATACGGATAAGAACACACCTATAACTAAAGATGAATATCAAAGAGGTCCTGTCCCTTTTTGGCAATTCAACCTAAAGCACAATACCATGCAATGTAGAGCAGTGCTTCTCAAACTTTAGCATGCATATGTACCATTTGAGGATCTTTAAAATTCATATTCTAATTTAGACAGTCTGGGGTGGGGCTAGGTTTCTGAATTCCTAACAAAAACCCAAGTGAAACCTATGCTGCTGAGCTAAGACCCACACCTTTGATAATAGCAAAGTTTTCTCTTACTTCCTCTAAGGTATATTAGAAAAAAGGTGGGCTCTGGAATCAGTTAATCAAATGTCTCTAGAGAAACACGAGATATTCATCCTCCCTCTTATGCATGGCCTGCTAAAATTCTAATTGGCAGATAATCTTGGTCCCATCTGCTCTGTTGAAAGAAACTGGAAAAAAACTTGGAATCAATGAATATTAGTAGTAAAGGAGATTGGCAGATTTCAAAGGAGGGAGGAAATTTCACCAGGGTGGAGAGCTAAATCAAAGCATGTGATTTTACATATGATGCCAGAAACTTCCATAAAAAGGGAAAACGTCTTTCAGAGTAACCAGAGACTACTTGACCATTTTTGTGTCTGAAACTGTCTCCTCAGCAATTAGAGGTATAGGCTTATGGTCTTCTAAATAATTAGACTTTAGTCCGTATCCAGCTCTACCACATACTAGTTGTATGACTTTAAGCAGTTTCCCTGATCCATAAAAAAGAGATAATAATACTATCATGAGATTATTGGGAGACTTAAACAAGATAATGCCTATAAATTCCTTAGTACATTTAACTTACCATAAGCTACCAGCAGATGTCAGTTTCTTCCCTTTCAACTTACATTTGAAGGATGAAGCAATGAGAAAATGAGAACTAGAAATCACTGCCCACTCCCAGTCACCCACTCACCTCTCTCTCCTTCATGTAACTGAAGATATCCTTGGCATATGTTGAGTTGAAAAGTGGATTACTGTGGTTGTTGTCAATCCATCCCAGTCGGGTTATCTGCTTGGAAATGATCAGAATAATATATTAGGAAGAGAAACATTCCAAAGAAGGCTTAGTACATACACATAAAGGATAACTCCTTTCCCCCCACTATTATCTGCCAAGTTTCCTCAAGCCTCAATATATCCTTGGCCATAATAGAGCACTCCCGAGCTCTGCAATCATACTGCTAAGTGACCAATAAATGCTTAGTCTTCCTTGTACATGCCTGCTCTGCCCTAGGAATCAGGCACCATTTTTACAGGAAAGCACAAGACTCTCCAACAAAGACACTATTATTTCACCTGTCTTCTTAGGTTCCTTGTTTTATCCCATTGCTTTGATCTGGCCCAACTGAATTCATCTTCTTGGTAGCCTTTTCCTCCCTTCTACACCTTTACCCAGGTTGTTTTGTCTACAAGAGGGGTATTTCTCCTCCTGCTTCCCTTCATCCTTTCAATTTACAACTTGAAGACCATCTTCCTTGGGAGAGGCCTCTGTGAATTTTATCCAGCTTTGACTGAAGCCCACTGTAATGCAGATTGCAATTACTAAGGCAATTTCCTGAAAGAAGTAAACACTACTATAAAGCCCAAATACATACATACATATACACCCACAGTATTCCAAACCCTTGTGGGTATTCCTGAAATAATACTTTCTAATTGCTTGGGTGAATCACTATACCAATCAGGAAGTCAAGAGATTCTACAAGGTCAACTTGATTTACTATAATTACGATATACAACTCAATTGGTTTGGGGAAAAATAATCTCTTTGCTAGCAGCCACATCTAGGAAAACAAAAAACACTTCATCTAATTTAAGAAGAAAGAGTAAAATACCTCATTCTGTGCTCTTTTGTCCCAAGGTGAGAAAGGTCTATTGGAAATTAACTCACAAGCATTGGACTTGCTTGTGGTACTAAACTTGCTCACACTGGACATGGTAGCAGTGCTGGACATGCCCGTTCTGGATTCAGTGGCAGTGTTGAACACATGTGGGCTGGTATCAACTTGTAGGATCCAGAAATCTTTAAGAAAAGTGTCTTTCTTGTGGGTAAGGACCTCTTGCAAGGCCAACGGCTTCTCATAGGACAACTCCTGCCCAGTGGTTGGTTTCTCATTCAGGGAGAATATCTCCTTGAAATGGAATGCCTCATTGATGGTAGACTGCCCCTGAAAGACTAATGGCTCCTTGAAGAGGGCCTCTTTCTCACTGTTGGGATTCTCCTGCAACATCAGTGGCTGCTTAATAAGGGACTCCTCATCGGTGGCGGCCAACTGCTCATTCAAGAAGAATTCCTCTCCTTGAACAGTAGGCTTCTTCTTTAAAGATGATTGGCTCTCTGTGCTTGTTGTTGCCTCAGTGGAGAGTTTCTTCTTCAGAACCAATGGTTTCTTGAAAAGAGATTCCTCTTCAGTGGTGCTTTTCTCCTGCAAAGTCAACAGCTTCTTCAAGGACTCTTCTTTAGTATTAATATTCTTCTGCAAGTTCAAGGCCTTCCAGAAAAGCAACTCATCTTTGTTGGTAGGTTTAACATGCATTGAAAATGGCTCCTGAAAGAGGAATCCTCCCTCAGTGGTAGGCTTCTCCTGCATTGGTTCCTTAACATATGATTCCTCATCAATGGTGGTCTTTTCCTGAAAGGCTAATGACTTTTTTGAGAGGGATGCCTCCTGCAGAGTGGTGTGCTTATTTTTCAATACAGATGGATCCTGGAAGAGGAACTCCTCATCAGTTGTAGGCTTTTGCTCAAAGGGCAACAGCTTCTTAAAGAGTGACTCATCTTCAGAGGTGGTCTTCTTTAAGACTAACATCTTCCCCTGAGTGATTCGCTTCTTCTTTAAAGATAATGATGTCTTAGTAAGGACTGCCTCCTCAGTTAAAGGCTTCTCCCTAAATGACACTGGCTCCATCAAAAAGGAATCTTTATTCTTGCCAATCATATTCTGCAATTCTACCAGTTCTTGGCAGATGGACCTCATCATTTGAACAGCGTACTTTTTCTTTTTTAAAGATAATGGCTCCTTGGTAGAGACTGCCTCATTTGTGGTATGTTTCTTCCCAAAGGAAAATGGCTCCATAAAAAATTCATCTTTACTGTGACTATTCTCCTGCAATGCCCGTGACTTCTTCAAGACGGCCACCTCCCTCTGAGTGGTGTGCTC
This sequence comes from Eidolon dupreanum, assembly GCA_028627145.1. Classification (NCBI taxonomy): domain Eukaryota; kingdom Metazoa; phylum Chordata; class Mammalia; order Chiroptera; family Pteropodidae; genus Eidolon; species Eidolon dupreanum. The sequence continues at coordinate 32,044,524 of CM053505.1, read as the reverse complement.
CTCTTGCAACACAGATGATTCCTTGAAGAGGGACTCCTCCTCAGTGGTAAGCTCCTTTTTAAAGGGCAATAGTTTCTTAATGAGTGTCTTCTCTTCAGAAATGGTCTGTAATACTAGTGGCTTCTTCAAGCAGGATATCTTACCTTGAGTAGTACATTTCTTCTTTAAAGATACTAGCTTCTTGGAGTCAGTTGCCTTCTCAATGGTACTCCTCTTAAAAACCAAAGGCTCCATTAAAAGTGACTCCTTCTCAGTTGGAGTCTTTTGCAAGGCCAAGGGCTTCTTCAGGATGGATACCTTTCCCTGAGTGGTATGCTTTTCTTGTAACAGAGATGGCTCTTGGGAAAGGAACTCCTCAGTACTAGGCTTCTTCTTAAAGGACAGTAGTTCCTTAATGAATGACTTCTCTCCAGAGGTGGTCTTCTGCAATACTAGTGGCTTCTTCTTATGGGACATCTCCCCCTGAGTGGTACACTTCTTCTTTAAAGTTAATAGCCTCTTGGTGGAGGTTGCCTCCTCAGTTTTAGGCTTATTTATAAAATTCATGTGCTCCATAAATAAGGAATCCTCTTCAACATTAATGTCCTGCAAGGCCAACTCTTCCTCCCAGAAGGACTGCTTCCCCTGATATGCACACATCTTGTTTAAGGATAATGCCCTCTCAGTGATGGCTGCCTCTTTGGTTTTATGCTTTTTCACAAAAGCCATTGGCTCTCCAACAAACTTATAACCGCTGTCAGTCTCCTCCTGTAAGGATAGTGGCTTCTCCAATAGGGCCATCTCCCCCTGATTTGTGTGCTTCTTTAATGAAAATGACCTCTTGATGAGGATTGTGTTCCTATTAGTGGGTTCCTCTTTTAAAACTAATGGCTTTTTGGAAACAGATGCCTCCTCAGTAATGGGTGTTTTGGAGGTGGTAGATTTCTCCGGAATGAGCAGTTTATCCACAATGTTTGATGTCATGGTGGTAGAAACTGCTACTGGTAAAAGTTCTAGTTTATACCTGTAAAGGAAACAATGTCTGGGTAAAAAGAATGTAGTTCCTAGAATCCTTACCTACCACCTTATTTTGTTGCTATATTTACTAAAGGTATGGAAAGGACTTCAACTCTAAAAGACAGATTAGAAGGTAAAAATCAATGGGTACCTAAGTGAATCAACTAAGTAGCACAGTGTATAGTTTCTGTGGCCTAGGTCTCTACATTTTCCTAAAAAATTTCCTCTGAAATCAATGTTATACTTTCTCATATATGATTTATTATATTTATTTATATATAAAGGCTTTCATTATAATACCATTACATGAGTTATCTACTTATGTATCAGTCTCCTTCACTAGCTACATTCATTTGTCCTTATCTATCAGCACCAGGCAGCTGGTAAAATGCAGGTTGAAATTAATATTGTTTGAAGGCTTATGGGAGATGATTATAAGAGAGGGGCATATAAGAGGCTTATGAAGGCTTATAAGAGAAAGGTAGGCTGGTACTTAACACTGGTGGTATCTAACCATATTTCTTTTACCCTAGGCTGTTTCACAAGATATTTTCCCAGTAAGCATAATAAAAAGACCAAAATAGACATTTGTTCACATGTGTCAGATGCAAAGCTTTGTTCTGAAGAGGATTTCATGTCCAATAAGAGTGACTAACCTAGTGTGACCAAATCACTGGATGATTAGAAATCAGAATAGGAAGAGAGAGAATTGAAGGCAAATACAGTCATCAGTCTGAATAAGAGTAAGTGCCTCCAAAAGACTAGATATCATGATTTCATTTATTCAAAACATTCAGAATAGACATATCCATAGAGATAAAGCCATAACAGAAAGTAGATTGATAGTTGCCTGGGGCTAGAAATGGGCGGGATCTGGGAAGGGAAAGGTAGAAAGGGAGACTGGGAAAGGGAAGGGGCTGCTAATGGGTACGAGTTTCTTTGGACGATGTTGGAAAAGTCCTAAAATTAGATAGTGGTGATGGCTGTACAACTCTATGAATATAATAAAAACAACTAATGAAACATTTTTTTAAAAAGGAAGTGCCAGCTGGCTTATTATAAATGATCAAGCTGATTCTAAAATTTATATGTAATTGCAAGGAACCCAGGATAGCCAAACAATATTGAAAAAAAGGAACAAAGTTGGAAGAGTCATACTTTCCAATTTCAAAATGCTCTACGGAGCAACAATAATCAAGATAGTTGCAGTACTGGCATAATGATAGATATGTAGATCAAATGGAATAAAATTGAGAGTTCAGAATAAACACTTATATTCACAGTCAACTGATTTTTCAACAAGGGTGGCAAGATAATTAAGTGGAGAGAGATTAGTCTTTTTAAGAAATGGTGCTGGGGACAACTGGATATCTATATGCAAACAATAAAGTTAGATACCTAACATGCACCACCAACAAAAATTAACTCAAAAACCTAAGTTAAGAACTAAGACTTTAAAACTCTGAAAAAAAATCTTAAAAGTAAATCTTGGCAACCTTGGATTTAGCAATGCTTTCTTATGACACCAAAAGCATAAGCAGCAAAAGAAAAAATAGATTGGATTCTTCAAACTCCAAAACATTTCTGCCTCATAGGACACCAACTAGAAAGTGAAAAAACAGCCCATGGAATGGATGAAAATATTTGTAAACCATTTATCTGATCAGGACTTGTACCTAGAATATATAAAGAAGTCTTACAAATCAATAGTAAAAAGCTTAATAACCAAATTTTAAAAATGGGCAAACGATCTGAATAGACATTCCTCCAAAGAAGACATGCAAGTGACCGTTAAGCACATGAAAGATGCTCACCATCAGAGAAATGTAAATCTAAGCTACAATGAGATATTGCTTCTCACCCACTAGGATGGCCGGGAAGGAAAAAGGAAAAAGGAAAAAGAAAAAAGAAAAAAAGAAAAGGGAAAAAGGAAAGGAAAGGAAAGGAAAGGAAAGGAAAGGAAAGGAAAGGAAAGGAAAGGAAAGGAAAATAAACATTATGCTAAGTGAAAGAAGCTAAATACATAAGAACACACATTATATAATTCCATTTATATGGACTGTCTAGAATAGGCAAATCTATAGAGCCAGAAAATAGATTCGTGGTTGCCTAGAGATGGGGAGGATGGGGGGATTGAGAGATGATAGTTAAAGGTACAGGATTTCTTTTTGGGATAATGAAGATGTTCTAAAATTTATTGTGATGATGACTGCACAACTGAATATACTAAAAGTCATTGAATTGTACACTTTAAATGGGTGAACTGTATGTATGTGAATTATATCTCAATTAAGCTGTTACCAAAAAAAACATTCAGAATAATGTGTAATTATAGTGAGCTCTCAATAAATGTTAGTTCTAGTACTATTATTAGGGTCCATTCCACTGAATCCTGAATGAAGGCAAGAATGTTTATGGCATTTTGTGAGGCTTTCCCTGCTCAAGTCAGAATGATGAAAAAAATTCAAAAGAAAATGATGCATGGAATTCATGTAAAAATATACACGCAACTCCCAGGAATTCCATTTCAGTAAGAAACCAAGTAGGACTAAATGCTCATCTTCCACTTTTTCTTCCTGCTGGGTACTTAGCAAAGTGGTCTGGCATGTTAATTTTCTGGAGCTCCCCAACATTTTTCCCTTACCCTTAGAAACCCATGCTTAGCCCCCTGCTACAGCTATCTATCTAACCTATTCTGATCTTTTCTAAAGAAGTAATTCCCACTGGAATGAGGAGAAGATACAGAAAGGCCCCACTCCACTCTAATTCTTCTTCCAATAAAAGCTTTCCTAGAGATAAATCCTTTTTCCAATCCTAGATGAGAATACTCTTATCTACTTGCAGAACCCATGAACAGTTCCCTGTAACAGCTGGAAAACACATGTTTTTGGCCTAGGGAGACAGTAATCTTTCTCCAGTAACAAGGGACAAACCTCCCCTAAAGCTTCTATTAGATATGCAGACTGGCAAGCTATCAACCAGCTGCTGAGAATCCTCTGAAAAGTTGCCCCCACACTCGCAAGCACAGAAAGCTCAAACAGGGACTGAATTACTAAAAGATAAAAAAGATGAGTGCAAGATCTTTTGGCAAATTCTACAATGACAACAGCTCTTTCAATATGCGCAGACACCATGGAAAGAGAGAGCAAAGATGCCCGTAACACTTTAACAACCACACCTGAGCCCATCACAGCAACCAGGGTTAAGGTAATAATCACTACCATGGCTCATTAAACACATTCTCAATGGGGGAAAAGGGAATCAAAAGGATGTCACATACTCTCCTGTACCATCTAAAACAATGCCATCTGTGACCCCTCTTACTCACTTTTTTATATTCATCTCATTGTTTTCAGCCAAGCCAAGAGCAGTTATGTTCTTGTTTATCTTCTTGGGAACATCTTTAACAAATTCCTTATTGGCTTCCTTCTTGAACTGGGCAGGCTGACTTTCAGAAGCCTGCAAAAAATAGCGGGGAGAAGGAAGCAAAGAAATGGAGAGAAGCACAAATCACTCCATAGGTAGCTTTTATAGGAAAGTCCTGATCCATAGCCCCACCCTGGACACTTTGGGTGTTCCCAGGAACAATAATCAAAACATCTCACAACCAGTATAGCACTAGTGTGGACTAATCACAGTAGAAGCTAGAGGTACAGTAGGACTGGAAATATTAGCTAAAAAGCAGCCCTAAATGATTCTAAGACATTTAGGACATAGCTCTCATCTCCACATCAGGCATACCAACTGGCAGACTCCCAAAAGGATGTTTTGCTAACATCACATTCCACTTTGACACCATAAAATTTCAAAAGGGAAAAAAGGCAATATAACTAGCTTTACTGCCTGGTTATACCAAGATCAACAAGCTTTTCAGGGTAGACCTCTAACACAACACTAACTGTGATACATCTATCCCATCTCATTGAAGGGGTATTTATTTAACATGATGCTCTGGGGAGCTCCGCCACAAACTCTAATCATGACTAATTCCCAGGAGAAATCATGGGACTATGAATAATGTCAGTAAAAATAAACTTAAAAGTTATACCTTTAAAAATAAACAAACTGAACCTAATTACATTCCAAATAAATACCATAACCACACTAAAAAAATACAAGACAAGAAACAACTAACCTAAGAAAACACAGTGTTAGACTATACACCCTCAACATATATACCTTCAATGAGGATGGGTTTGTGGGGTGACAGAGAATATTGCAAATAAATCTGGAACTGTTTTTAGTAGGTTTGTTTATTATGATGGTATGGACAAAGTAATCTTGAAATTCTTTTAGATGTATTACAGTATTGAGTAAATGTGTTGATGTCCTTGGGAACCAGGATTCTCATTGTAGAAGAAGGAACATACAAATGTGGATCAGGGAATACATGAAAGAATCCTGTTCATTGGAATGAGGGGTGTGTGAACTCATGATTTTTAAGTAGGTATAGGTATATATACATCTATGTATATAGGTATATGTATGTGTATCTGTGTATAGATACATGTATATGTATGGTTAAGTATATATATGTGTGTATCTGTGTATATATGCAGATATTTTCTAGCCTGTCTGTTAAAAGGGCATAAAAAGCAGACACTGCAGTAGCACATCTAGCAATGAGATCTTGGTCTCTGATACCCTTCCAGGACTGCAATGAAACAGGTACAATATGAATCTGGAACATCCTGTCATGCTAGAAAGAAACTGCTAAAAAATTATGACAGTATGTCACAAAGAGCATATGTCACAATTATGAGAGTATGTCACAGTAGTCAGTTTGAAGTGGACCCTATTGGCCAAATCTGGGAAGGTTTAAAAACCAAAATAACTAAGTACAGTATTGAACAACAACAAAAAAAAAAACACTGAAAAATAGGAATTCATTAAGTCCATATCAATAATAAATAAACAGGGAAGAAGGGAAGCCTCATGCTTGTAGCAGAATGCCAAGATCAGATTGGTAAATGGGGAGCAAGTGCTAGAATTGGGAAAATCACCATAAAGAATGGTTTAGGCAAAAATCATCAATGGATGCTAAATCTAGGGGACATTTTGATGAATAGCAGGTTATTTGCAGATTTTTAAGAATATGTCCCACATTAATTGCAAGAGGAAAAAATAATAATTATATAGTGGAGAAATGAAACAACATCTTAACAGTGATCAAAATTAACATCACCAATGAGGGATAGATGGACATATTGTGCCTCCAGATATGATACCCTAAGAAGGACAGAACATCATCTACACAGTATTCCAGCCAAGAATGTATAACATCAATCTAATCACAGGGAAACATCAGACAAACACAAAATAAGGAATGTTCTATTTTTAAAAGAGGATGTTGGGTGAGACTATATTCTTCAAAAAGGGTAATGTCATTTAAAAAAAAAACAAAGAGAGGCTATGGAAATGTTTCAGATCAAAAAAAAGCTAGAGACATGCCAAGTAAATGACCCTAGACTAAATTATTTACTGGAGGGGAAAAACGCTTTTAACATTGACCTTATAAGGTCAACTGAAAAAAATTGTAATATGGATGATAGATTACATAAAAATACTGTATCAATGTAATTTTATAAAGTTGTTCATTGTACTGTGGTTACATAAGACAATTTCTCTGAGGAAATATATACACTGAAGTACTTAGGAGTAAAGAGCAATGATGTATCTATAAGTGAATGGGATAAAATGTTAACAATAGATGACTCTAGGTAAAGAGTATGTGTGTGTTCTTTGTGCTACTTTTTTATTTTTGCAACTTTTTGTAAATCTGAAATTATTTCCCAGTGAAATGTAAAAAAGTGATGCCTTTGAATCATCAGATCATAATAAGCAACTAAAATCCAATAGGGAATTCTTTCTTAAGCCCTCACTTCTGTTCTTCAAAGAGTTTGGCATAGCTCTCATTTTAACTTCACTTAAAGTTTTACAAATTCCCTATATGTGCAATTGAGATTCAGAATTAGAAAATTGGCCGGGGAGAAGTGAAACTCTGTACTTGCCATATATGAAGGTTCAAAGCACTAATATTTTAGATCTAAGCTCAAGGGGACTTTTATCTGTAATTCTTCATAATTCTTTCACCAATAAATAGGAAAATAGAGATGAAAATCTTACTGACACAAAATCACTTAGGTAAACATGAATATGGACCTTATCTCCTTGTCTAGTGGCTCACAACCAGCTCTTATATTTCAAAAGTCCTTCCCATGCTGGAGTGATAAAGGAGAAGGAAATAAAAACACTCAAAGCAGATTAAATCATTAAAATGGATCAACTCTTTTGGCAGGCCAGAACCTCACTGTGGTGAATGTTAAGGAGAAGACAGATATGGGGACATAGATTTATTGACAGGAAGAAGAAAATCATCATACAGGAAACTACCAAAATTCAAAGAGATAGATAAACTCAGACATCTGAAAATGCCCAACCCTAGGAATGGCTTAGATACATTGTAATGATGGAACTTTCTCAGGAAAGCACCAAAACCCATTCATGGTGACCAAAGTGAATCTTCAGAACTGGAATGCAAAACAAAAATGGGCTTTCTGAGATTCTGAAAAGCTATACAGAGGCAAAAATACTGCTGAGGAATGCCTTACTAATCCTATCCCTACACTGGATGAGGATGTGGCCTAGCAGATGTTGAATTCAGTTGGAGAATCAGGAGGGTCCTTAATATTTGCATATGCTTCTATTAGTTTTTTGTGTTTGTTATTTATAAATAGCCATATAAACTTCATGAAAAAAGGGACTGAGATATAGTAAGAAAGTTTTTCACATGCTGTAAAACCTTGTTTTGCATGGTGTCACCACACTTCCATCAAGTACTCTGCAAGCCAAGGGAAGCTACATCAAGATGGGCTGCATCTGGTCCTGATTTTCATAGCTACCTTATTTTAGATCCATGGATAAATAAGTCAGCGAATGAACCTAACCCTACAGGTCTGTGCGGGAGGAGTCTCTTTCAATCAATCTATAATAAATCTGAAATTCTGCAGAAAGCTGTAACCTAATCAAATATGTTGTAATCTCCAGGGGAAGGACCATATGAGCACAAAGGTGGTCACATAGCATTTAAAGAGCAGAGATTCAAAGCAGAGAACTTTGTCAATGCTTATCTAATCTTGCCCAAGGGGATAAAATATTATCTAATAGATACAAGTATTCTGGTAGCCACAGAAGGACACTCAATTACTGAAGACAGGAATAGTTCACCAGGGTCCTCTGTATCCTAGATGAAACAGACTTCAAAATCAACTTTGGGCAAGTCCTAATTTGTAAAGTAGAGATAATTATAGTATCTACCTCATAGGCTTATATGAGGATTGAGCTGACACAGGAAAAAGCACTTAGAATAGTGCCTAGCAGATGGAAAGCACTCAGTAGACATCAGTTATTATTTTCTAAGACTAAAGATTACCTTTGGCCCAATTCTATATTCAATTAGTAACATTCTAACTATTAATTCTGGTGTTTGCTGGTACTTTAATAATACCGAAAGGGAAGAAGGGAACTCAAGAATTCTAAACAAAATTGAATTTCTAGATCTCTATAGTTGAAGACCAGATCATGGAACTGTGGTGCTCAGTGGTTCTGTACATTAGGGGGCATTTCTGATTGTCACTATGACTGGGATGCTACTGGAACTTAATGCCTTGGGGCCTGGGATCCCCAAAATACCCATAGTGCTTGAATTGATCAACACTGCCCTAGACTGTTATGAATCTACCAAAGTACTTACCTCCAAGGCCTAGGCAGCCAGCTGACCCACCTCTGGATTTTATCTAAATGCAAGATCCCATAGTTCTCATATTTATCTACAATTTCATATCTGATAATCATTCTGTTTGCTGCTTCTAGAGAACTCCACCAATTAATACAAATGGTATGTGCCAGCAGAACGGCCCCTGCAGTTTCTGAAATTGGGTCATTGATTCCAAACAAAATCAGCTCTCAATATTCCAGAGAGGGTCAGAATCTGGTAACTGGAAAGGTCCTTCAAGGAAGAGGTTGTCTAAATCATGCAATACCACAGCAGAGGACTAGAGTAACATACTCACATTGGTGAGATCTTCCAGAGCTGACCTTTTTTTAAGTAGCTGCTGAGGTGAAGATGGAGTAATTTTTGCTTGGTAATTCTCCCCTCTCTAAAAATGTAACAGAGGTAAATTAGTATATCCAATTATGAACAGTCCTTTCAGGGACTTTGGGTCATCTTTGGGGCTCAGGGGGAAACTCCAAAATTTCCAAATAACTACAGATGCATCTAATAAACCCCAATAAACTACAACAAAAGGAAGTTTTAGTGCTCAGTGCTGCTTAGAGAGTCCCTGAAGAAGGTAATCATTGATAGTGGGGACAAGGCTATTGGGAAACAAGATGAACTTCAGTATAACTCTCAGAATGAGCAAAATAGCTTGGTGAAGCTAATTTTCTCTTTTACTTCTCTCATACTTATGGTTATCCTATCTAAGATTAACAACCACAACTGCTACCTTGCCACTCACAGTCATTCCTTTAATATGGATGCTCTCAGATAAATCAGTTTGATAATTTAACAAATATTTAAGTGTATCTTAAGTAGTTGATTTAAGACATTCTCAATAAGGACAATAACACACATACCTAGATATTGGTCCAGGATCAGCTCCTTACCAGCTGTTGACCTTGGACAAGTCACTTAATATCTCATCCTCAATTTTCTTATCAGTAAATTGGAATGATAATCTACTCTATTTGAGAATCAAATAAAAGAATATGTTTTTTAAAAAGTCTGTATAATCTACAAATGAACAGAAATCATATTTTAAAAGTATATATTCCAATATGATTTTAAAACTCAAAGGGAAATTTTTGTATTTTAAGAAAGGAGTTTGGTAATCCATATTAATCCCTACATTTTAGTGTATTCAAAGGAGAGATGACAGAAGGGAGGAGAGGTGAATATTTTGGAGGAAGGGGGGAACTTTCTTTCTGGGTATTGTTTATCTGTGCGTGTCTTACCTCATTCCCAAATAAGTAAGACCATCTATGGGAGAAAAGGTTAGGGTAAACCACATTTTAGGTCTCTCCTACTCCTTAACAGTTTTTATTTGGCGAAAGTCTCCTAAATCTCAGATTTCCCCTACAAAATGAAAATAAACCCTGCCCTATCTATATCAAAGAGTCATAATGTGAAGCAAAACATTGGAGTCCAACCATTTATTTGCACTATTCTCCATTACACCATGAACAGTTAGTATATGACACAGTAAATAACCAGAAATTTAGAGAATTGGATTCATAATACAAGAGACCACTCTAGCACAGTAGAGTAATTCTGAAGGAGCTGAGAATTACTTCTGTTTTTGAATTAAGCTAAAAAATAAGTAAACTATTATCCTTTTACATAGTTTATGATAAATAATCCTAGTGGAAATAATTAACAAAAACTAAAATATTATTTCCTCACAAATTAGCTAAGAAATAAACTGTCAATCAGTTATCTAAGTCCTACTTAATACTGGTAGAAATAATCAGCTCCAGGTGAAGTTGAACTCAAAAAAAATTTAGATTTATAGAATGTGCCCCCAAGAAGGTGGATTTTGAAAAATAACTACCACAAAAGAAAACTTATAATGACAGAACTCTACTCAGAATATTTGATATTGACAAAAATCTGATCACTGTATCAGGTCTTTCTTGCCAATTTATATAGGGGGAAAAAAACATTTGGTTCCTCCATGAAAATCATTTTAGTAAAACAAAAATGAAAATGATTAGAAAATGTACTGAGAGGAAGCTAATCAAGGAAATTAAATAGGCCTAATGATGTCTGTTCTAGGAAATACTCTGTTAATGACAATTCATTAGTATTAGTAAAATTCTAATTAAAACATATGATGATGAATGAACATAGTACATCCCAGGATCAAAATGACTATGTCAAACTATCCACAAAGTCAAAATAGCAGAGTCAAAATGGACCTATTCTTCAAATTAAATGGCTTTAAAAGCATGATAATACATCTGTTGACCTAATCTCCATACTCTCCCCAGGATGTACTAAGCAGCCTCCTAGCAAGGTGCTTTGAGCATCTTAGAGAAAGTATGAGTACAAATGTGATCATTAACAAGAGCTGAATACTTTTCGCTTTTGAAGATGGTGGAGGGTGGTTTTCATTTCAGCCATGTGTTTATGGGAAAGAAGAGTTCACACTTTCTCCTCCAAGTTCTAATTTGCTGGTGTCCAACTGTAAGAGTTCCCACCCCTTCCCTCCTTCTCAAATTAAACCGCACAAATTCTCAGAGATTTAGGGGTGGGGATAGGGACAGAACCAACACAGAAAGAGGTTACTCGAGATGCTGTTGGGAGACAGCTTGCTCTAACCTTTTCAGATTGGCCATGATAACTGAACACAATTTTGCTAGACTGAGATTTCTTAGTCTCTTGTTTGGAGCTTTGAGGTGGTAGTGGCAGTGACATCTCTTACAGATTCAGCAGTGTCTATCCAAGGCAGAGCTGCAATCAGAAAGGGATTCTTTAAAACACCTTTCACCAGAAACATCACAGAATTCTCTGGAAACTCTTGAAAAGACCCACTCTCTCTACAGCATCCCTAGGAGAAAACAGACTTTGAGTTAGGCAGATCTGGATTCAAATCTTGGTTCTACTGCAATTGGTCTTGGGCAAGTGACTGAAACACCCTGGGCTCCATTTACCACATCTATAAAATGGAGATGAGTATACCTACCTCTGCAGAACACTGTTCAAATTAAATGAGATACCCTATGTTAAAAGCCCAACACAATGCCTGCCAACCTCTGTGGATAATGAAACTATGCCTTAGACCCTACTTTAGGCCTAGGATTACTGGGAACAATTTACATGAGAGTTTTACACTTATATGTGGGATATAAACCTAAAAGCAACAAACGGACAGGACAAACAGAGACTCATTGACATGGACAATAAACTAGTGGTTACCAGAGTGTGGGGGGAGGGAGGAGGGGAAAGGTAGATGGGGTAAAAGGGGTCAAATATGAGGTGACAGAAAGAAATCTAATTATGGGCAGTGAACACACCATGTGATATATAATGCCTTACTGTTGAATTGTACACTAGAAACTTAATGGATTTCATTAACCAAGGTCACCATAATAAAAATTTAAAAAAAAAAGAAAGAAAGAAACTAATCAAGAATATGACAGATCATATAGTATGGAGGCTAGTCGGTAGGAGTAATGTTCTTTAAAAGGCATGGGTCCTGGCCACAGCAATTACAATGATGCTACAGAGAAGACACAAGAATGCACTGCACACATACATGTGTACAATATGCCAGAAATAATTCGAAGGCATCAGTCAGAGAAACTGTAGTCCAGTTTGAGACACCTGTTAGGGAAAGATTTCAAAATATGAAATAACAGCAGAAGGAACTAACTTATTGAAAATCACTAGACATAAAAATTTAACAGTCATTACAACCCTTGGGTACAGGACCCTATTCTAAATTTCTTAAGATTCTTTTAGTTTGTGAGTCCTCAATAGTTAGGATACACTTATATGTCTTACAAGCAAATACATTATTAGGAGGAAACATTTTTTTTTGGATACACAAGAGACCTTTCTCATTCAGATACAACTGCCCTTCCAACCCTACCCACATTCAACTCCAAGTTCACCTGCATTTGACAAACAATGGGCTTCTTCTAAGAGCAATGCAAAAAACTTACCACTATTTACCAGATACTTCAGGCAATGGAGATACAAACACAAATAAATCATGTGTCTTATCCTAGAAGCAATCACATGTACAGCTCTAACAGTAACATAAAAATGTGACAAATGATTTTAAAAACATAGATGCAAAGTACTACAGAAACATAATGAAAATTCAGTAATCTTGTGGGGGCCAGAGGGTGGAGAAAGGTTTCACAGAGGAGGTTAGATTTCATCTGGACTTATATGACATAAACATTCCCAAGTAGACTGGGGGCTTTCCAGGCAAAGAGAGACTGAGCCCAGAAAGCAGAGCACAACAGGTTCATGGATGTCCAGTTTGTCTAGAGTGCAGAGTATAAAACTAGGCTGGGGCTAGGCTGGTAAAAAAGAGAAGTAGAGAAGACTACAGCTTGAGGAGAAGGTTTAAGAAAGGCAAAAAGCTGGCTTGGGTTTTTCTTTGGATAGAGAAGTATTAAACATTTTGTCAGAGAGGAAAAGCCAATACAAATATGTGCCTTCACATTTATTACCTCAGTTGAGCCTCACGGCAAAACTGTTTCGATTTGATAGTCCAAAATGAGTTAAGTGACTTACTGCACAGGTCAAACTATTAAGCAACATAGATCAGCTCTTTCCAGGGCTCTTTCTAAAATACCATAAAGTTTCTCTGATCACACACAAAAACATTCCAAAACAGTCCACGGTTTAAAGTGAAAGGCCATAGTGTGGTAGTGTGAGGAGGTAGAATGAACACAGACTTTTTTTAAAGAATGAATTGGGCTTCTAAATCAGCCGAATTATCATCTTTGAGCCTCAGTTTCCACTTTTACAAAAAAGCTATATCACTTACTTGAGGAAGCATCCCGTGGCCCAAATATAAATTTGTGAAACAGAGCCTAAACATGGTAGGCACTCAGAATAAATGGTGGGTCTTTTTCTCCTTCTCTTCTTCCAAATCCAAACCTACTTTCCATCTCAGCCTTCAAAATTCAGCCAAGTAGCAATAAAGCTAAATTGGGTGAAATTTACTCCACTATTATTATTCACACCTAACACAATTTTTTATTGATGACCAAAGATTCATGTTCTGAAACCTTAACCTTTCAAAGAGAAAGTAAAAATCAGACTGGATCAAAAAAAGACTAGAAAACTTTCATCTGATTATATCACAGTTTAATTAAACCTCAGAGAAAATAAGAGTATTCATATTGTGGATGAAAAAAAAGGGGGTGGTTCTATGGAAATTAACCTCACAGGGTGATCTGATCATAAATTCCTAACTGGGCAGGTTATGGTGGGTAGTCATGCCCAGGGCTATAACTTCTTCAGTGAAAGGTTTTAAGCCAGCCCTGTCCATTGTTCTTATATATCTAGGTTAACACACTTTTGAAATACCAGAAGTAATACCCCTGGAAGGGGGTATTAACCCTCAAAAGAGCACATAATCTTGCTAACTATCCTGTAATTCAATTCCCACCTTTCTTTCTCCAATCTTCCTTATGTACCCTCCTTAATTTCAAATGCATAAAAGAAGCTTCAAAACTATTATTCTCTGGAGCATTTGATGGCATATGCCCTCAGTTTGGCTCAAATAAACTCTTATAAGAATCCTTCAGTTTAGAAATTTCTTATGTTGAAACATGATGCTCATATACCACCTTCACTGTCCTTAACAACAATCACTGGCTTTGAGGGACACACACACTGACTTAAGTAACTAATTTCCCTGCCACTAGAAGGGGGAGGGGATTGAAACCACCAAAAACATGCTTCCATGAAAAGACACTCTCTGTAGAACTCTCAGCTTCTACCACCTACAAAACACTAAACCGAAAATCTTTGGACAAGAAAATTAGAATCTTTTCCATTTTACATATGCACTGATAAATGTTGAAGACCCCATCAGATGCCCCAGAGCAGTGCTAAAACCCACACAGGAGCAAGTTGGCTCATTTAGAAGCCCAATTGTTCAGACTCCAAGACTGTAGATCAAAACAGTCTACAGGAAACAGTAGCAACTTCATTTTATATGTAAAGACAAGTTACAGACAGCAAGACATTGGGGAGGGAAAGCAGCATGGTGTCAATAAAACAGCACTGCACTGGGAAGGGTGTCTAGGGTCTAGTTCTGACCCTAGCCCTAGCTGGCTGGGTGACATTGGATAAGTCCTTTTTCTCTCTCTAGGCTTCATTTTCCCACCTAATAAAATGAGGCAATGTGACCAGTGCCTCTGTGCTATTCAAATTACGGTAAATGGACTAGCAACATTAGCATCATGTGAGAGCTTTCAGCAATTTAAAATCTCAGGCCACAAGCTAGGCCTCACCAAATAGGAGCATGCAAGTTAAAAATATCTCCAGGTGATTTGTATGCAATTTAAAGTTTAAGAAGCACTGTTCTTAGGGTCCTTTCCACCTCTGACCTAGGATTCTAATCACATAGCAGAAAGCAGTGGGCAAGCCAGAGCTGAAGGGATTGGACAGGTATAGAAGAGAGCTAGTGGAGATAAAAGGGATAACAAGGGAGAAAGGATACATTTTTACCCTCCTTCATATCCTTCAACTTGTAGTTCAAAAGGCATCCCTCAAGTAGCATTCTCTGACTTAAATACGTCTTGTGGGTGAAACCGATCCTGCACACTTTCATTATAAAAAGATATTTTGTAAATGTACTCTGATTCAGGCATGTATACTAGACGCTCCATCTAAAAGCCGTCGGGACTCAGTCTCGTTTGTTTTACCATCTCACCCTCTAATATGCACTCCCTGCCCAACCTCGTACAGGGCTCACTCTGCAGACTTCCAACTGACAGAACAGAACATGACAGGTATGCCGCATACCCATGCAAGAGAAGTCAGCATGTAACAAGGGACTGAAGTGACCTCCAAGGACCAATCCACATGCGACAGAGCCAGACATTCAAGTGGGCAGTACAAGCCCAAAGGCGCCTACCTCACATCAAGACTGCGGGCAGAACAGGAAAGACCATGGACACACTCCTAGACTAGGAGAGGCCCTGGGAAATGAATGGATGTCCATGCCATAACAACCTGTGTTGGTCTCAACCTGGCCTGTGCGTCCCCTAATCCACCAGTAACGATTTTTGAAAATTACAGCCCAGAGGAAGTACAGTGGTGATTGGCCAGCAGGGGCCAATCAGCGAGCACAGTTGCGATGTGCACTAGCCCAGCAAAGAGGGGCGGGGCTGAGGGAGTTAACTGAATTCTGTGGCTAACAGACTTTGCATTGGGGCGTGGTTTCCAGTACAATTGGTTGGACAAGGCTGGTTTGACATGCAGCAGTACTGGGTCTCTTTAAAGAAGCATTTTCATTTAAATAACCCTGCTTGAGGAAGGCGGAGAGCAGCTGTATAATGTAGGTTCAGACCAGTTAAAACATTAATATTAATAATGCTTTGTAGAAGCAAACGCTAATTCCTGCTGCCTTCACAAATAGCCTTTTAATGGGAAGCAGGGCAGAAATTACTGCCCCTATTTTATGAGTAAGTACCCAAAGTGCAGAGAGCTAATAGTAGGTAATATTAATTCGGCACTAGCTCTTTTCTAATTATTGTAATTTTTGAATTGTTTTAAACTCTGTTCAAAACAATAGGTACTTTTATTATTGCCATTTAACAGATAAAATTGTAGCTTGCTAACTGCCCGATATCACAAAGCGGCATTGTGGCAAATCAGATACTACAACTCAGATATTCTCATTTACTTCATTCATACATTAATTTGTTCATTCAATAAATATCTATTGAGCAGCTGCGTTGTTCCAGGAACTAGAAAAAATATATATATATGAGTAAATGGCAAATAACTAGAATAACATTGCCCTATGCTGTCCTCTGAGAAAGCAAAGAGAAAATGGAGATACCAAGAATAAAATCTAGGACTTCCTGCATATACAGCAGACACTCTATATAATCACAAAATTATATCCCTACCTTTATTAGTAACCCATTCTCCTTTTAATATTTCACAGCTTCTACATTAAAGGTAAAATATTCACATAATCCCAGGTCCTCTTCTCTTTTTAATCTCCCTCTGTTATTTCATCTAGGTCCATCACTTTAAATATCATCTAAAAGCTTGTCCTAAACTCCAGTTTCATAAATCCAACTGACTACTCCACATCTCCACTTGGATATTAATAGACACCTTAAACTCAGCATGCTCACAACCCTTACCAAACCTGATCCTTCCTCCAATATCCCTCATTTCAGAAACTGGTACCACATCAAGCCTGTTAATCGAGCCAGAAACCTGGTATCATTCTTGACTCAAACTCTTTTCTATCATGTTACTACCATATCCATGTTGATTCTACTTCAAAAAAGATAGCTTATAATCCATTCACTTCTCCTGGTCTTGACTGCCACCATTGTCTCTCATTTGAACAACTGTCAAGAGCCTCCAAGCTGCTCTCCCCATTTCCAATCTTGCCCTTCTCTAATGCAAATATGACACAACAAGATCGATCTTCATTAAAAAGGAAAAAAATATATCCTGACCCTCTTTTGCTTTAGTGGTTTCCCACAGAATTTCAGATAAAATCTAAACTCTTTAATCTGATCTACAAGTCCCACCTATCTCATCAACCTCATATTGTACCACTCTCTTTCTCATTCACCCAATTCCAGCCATGATGGTCTTCTTTCAAAGCTTTGACTATATGAAAAAAAATCCCTCCTCTGGATCCTAGCACACGCTATTTGTGCTGTCTGGAATATTCTTCCCTCCATTCTTTAGGTACTTGGTTTTTTTCTCATGCTTCAAGTTTCAGCTTAAATATCCCCTCTTCAGAGAAGCCTTCCCTGACCATGTTATCTAAGTTAAAATTCTCCCCTCACTCCCTTATACTCTATCTCAGCCCCTTATGTTTCTTTTAGAGTAATTATTGCTATTTATAATTTGCTAACTCATATCCTCACTCAAGAATGCAAGGTATATGACTACAAGGACCATATCTCTTGCGCTTTATCTCCAGTGATTAGTGTTAATAATAGTTTACATTTGTCAATTGCTTACTACACTGTTTTGACACTCATAACAATACAGTGAGGTGTTAATTCCCCCATTTTACAGAAGAAGAACTTGAAATACAGAGAAGTTTAGTAACTTGCCTAAGATCACACAACTAATAAGTTATTGAACTGGGATTTAAACCCAAGCAGTCTGATTTCAGAGACCAAACACATAAGCATTACCCCATGTCAGCCCCCTAGACAGATAATTAAAAAATATTTGTTAACTAAGTAAATGAGTATTTTCCTTTAAGGATCATAACTGTGGACAAGTGTCTCACTGGGATGCACTATAAAGGAAATATAGTATTAACACAAGTCACTATATGTCTTCTTTAGTCAAGAGAGAAAAAGGTCCATCTATCAAAACGACAGCAACACAAAAATCACAAAACAAGGAATTTCATTTTTCCTACTATGATGATGGATGATAACTAGAGGCATTATGATCATTTCACAATATTTACAAATATTGAATAATTATGTTGTACACTCGAAACTAATACAATGTTTTATGTCAATTATACCACAACTTTTAAAAAGTTACTAAGTTATGATTTTTCCAAAAATTTTTGAATTTTTTTTCTCTCAATCTTCACATCTCCAATTGACTTAACCTTTCCTTTGGGTAGCACTCAGAGAGAAAATTGAGAAAAAAAGGAGACAGCCTTTCGACTTTACCATTTTCCAATATTTCCCTCCTCCCAGGCATACACCATTCTCATAAACTCTATCTCCTCCCTCCTACATCCCTGTATTAAAACCTGATAGAAAAGGTCTGCTAGTCTCCACCTCACTTTTACATGAAAATATATTCCAGATGGATCCAAGATTTAATTGTGAAAATGAAACCATGGAAATACTAGACAAAATATGAAAGAATATTTTTATAATCTTGCAGAATGAGAATGCCATCTAAACAAGACAAAAAATCTAGAGACAGCAAAAGGCTCGATAAATTTTAGTAGCTAAAAAACTTAAAATTTTATTTGGCAAAACAAACAAAACCAAAACAAGATTAAAAATCCTAACAACAAACTGGCAAAAAATACTGGAAACACAAATGTCAGGAAAATTATTTCCAAAATGGACAAAGAGAACTTCATGATTAACAAGAAAAAGATGAACCACCCATCAAAAATATTGGCAAGAAAATGAACAATTAGAAAAGAAATACAAATGGTCAATAAACATGAAAATATGCTCAATTTCACTAAAAATAAATGCATATTAAAACAGGGGTGCATTTTTTTGTTTAGGATATTAGGATATAGGCAAAAGTTTAATAGATTAATGATTTCTGCCAGTAAGGGGGTGGGTAAACAGACACTTTTATTCACTCTTGGCAGGAATAAAAACTGCCATAAACTTTGGGAGGGTTATCTGAAAATATCTACTGAATTTTAAATGTTGAACCCTTTTACCCAGATTTTCCACTTCTGGTAATCTTTCCTACAAAAATATTTATTCCAATAAATAAAGAAATAAGGCTGAAAATTTCCCAAATTTGATGCATAAACCAACAGATTCAAAAAACTAAGCAAACTCCAAACAGGACAAACCCAAAGAAATTCAAAGACACATCAAAATCAAGCTTCTAAAAGCTAAAGACAAAGAAAAAAAACTTGAAAGCAACAAGAGAGAGATGACACCTCTCTAATAGGGGCATAATTTTTTGAATTTCAAAGGGTTTCTCATCAGAAACCATGCAAGTCAGAAAAAGGTGACACAATATTTTCCAAGTACTAAAAAAAAAAAAAGAGCTGTCATCTCAGAAATCTATATCCAATGAAAATATCCATGAGGAGTAATGGAAAAATCAAGTAATTCTTGGATGCCACCTTTAAAGAATAGAAAGTTCACAAAATAAAAAAAAAAATAGTAATAGGAGGAATCTGATAACATCAGAAATAAAGTACAGTGGAAAGAGCAAAAATACAGGTAGATACAATAGACTTTCCTTCTGATACTGTTTTTTCAATTATGTTTGACAGTGATACCAAAAATTACAGCACTGTCTGATGTGGTTCTCAATGTGTGTAGAGGAAATGTTTAAAACAATAATACAGATGGAGAAGGGTAAAGGGAGGAAAGATTTCTGCACCTCCCTCAAACTGGTAAAATGTTAACTCCAACAGACTAATATATATATAAGAATATATATATATATATATGAACTTATATATAAGTTCTGTATATATACAGAACTCAAACATGCACTAATAAAGCTATACAAAGAGATGCACTAAAAAACACTATAGATACATCAAAATGGAATTTAAATGGATGTTCAAGTAACTAACTAGAAGACAGGGGAAAAAAACCATAAATGAGGGAATAATCGGAAAACAAAAAGTAAAGTGGTGAACTTGAGCCCTAAAAGTTAAATAATCACATTAAATGTGAATAATTTAAATAGAAGAGTTAAAATCAGAGATTTGCAGAGTGGATTTAAAAAATATAATCCAACTATACACTGTCAACAAGAAACCCACTTCAAATATAATGATATAAATAGATTGAAAATTAAAAAGTGGAAAAAGATATACCATATATACATTCATTTTTTTAAAAGCAGGGGGGTCATTGTATAAACTATATAAATGTCTAACCAATGTACTGTATACTTGAAACTAATAAAATAAAATTAAAATATAAATAAATAAAAATAAACAAAGCTCCTAAAAAAAGCAGGAATAGCTATATTAATATCAGATAAAGTAAACCTCAGAGAAAAGTCAATTATCAGACACTGAGAGGAATATTACAATATGATAAAAGTGTCAATCCACCAAGAAGATCTTAAATGTGTATGCACTAACCAACAGGGCTAGAAAATACATAAAGCAAAATCTGATAGAACTGAAAGGAGAAATAGACAAATCTACACTTATATTTGGAGACTTCAATATCTCATTTCAATAACTGATAAAACAACTAGATAAAAAATCAGCAAGGATATAGAAGAATTCAACACCATCAACAAACAGAATCTAATCAACATTTATAGATCACCCCAACCAATAACAGAATACACATACCTTTCAAGCTTCCATGAAACATTTACCAAAACAGACCATATACCCTCAATCATAAAACAAGTCAGCAAATATAAAATAATTGAAATCATAACTGAACGTGTTCTCTGACTACAGTGGAATCAATAACAAAAATAATGAAAATTCCCAAACACTTGGAAACTAAACAATGCACCCCCTCGAAATTCGTGGGACACAGCAAGGGCAGTGCTGAAAGGGAAGTTTATAGCACTAACTGCTTACATTAGAAAAGAGGAAAAGTCTAAAAGTCAATAATTTAAGCTTCACCTCAAGACAAGAAAAAGAAGAGTGAAATAAATCCAAAACAAACATAAGGTAGAAAATAATCAAGGTAAAAGCAGAAATTGATGACATTGAAACCAGAAAAATCAGTGAAAATCCATGAAACAAAAAGCTGGTTCTTTGAAAAGATCAATACAATTAACAAACCTCTAGCAAGACTAATACGGAAAAAAGTCACAAATTATCAATATCAGAAATGAAACAGGCTATCACTACAGGCCCCACTGACATCAAAAGGATAATAAGGGAAAACTATGAGCTCTATACATATAAATTTGACAATTTAATTAATATGGACAAATTCTTTGGAAATCACAAACTACTACAGTGCACCTAATATTTACTACATAATTTGAATCATCACATTCTTTTAAAGAAATTCAATCTGTAATTTTTAAATTCTTAAAAGAAGTCTCTGGGCCCAGATGATTTCACTAGAGAATTAAGCCACATGTTTAAATAATTAACATCGATTCTACACCAGAAAATAGAAAAGGAATACTTCCCAACTCGTATGAAAATACTTTTTCCATGATACCAAAACTATAGAAAGACAGTATGAAAAAGGAAACTACAGACAAATATCTCTCATGAAAATAGATGCAAAATCTTTAGCAAGATATTAGCAAGCAGAATTTAGCAATATATAAAAAGCATTATAAACCATGACGATGTGGAGTTTATTCTGGGGATGCAAAGCTGGTCGAAAAATCAATCCACATAATCCACCATATTAATAGGCTAAGGAATACACCGGGAGAGAGGGAGAGAGGGAGTAAGGGAGAGGGAAGGAGAGAGGGCAGGCGAGCTACTAGAGCTATTAAACAAGCTCAAGGGTGCAGAACACAAGAGCAATCAATATACAAAACTCAATTGTACTTCTATACACTTGCAAGGAGCAATGTGAAAATAAAATTAAGAATACAATTCCACTTACAATAGCATCAAAAAGAATAAAATACTTAGAAAATATATTTAACAAAATAAGTACAAGAGTTGTACACTAAAAACTACAAAACACTTGAAAGAAACTAAAGACCTAAACAAATGTAAAGACATCCCATGTTCACTGACTGGAATACTTAATATTGTTAAATTGATCTGCAGAATCAATGCAATCCTTATCAAAATCTGCGTAGAAAAGAATATAGCAGGCCTGAGAATGCTATAATTTGAAAAACCTGCTGGCCCTTTGCTAGAATCTGGAACTCTGTTTTGGAAAAGGTTTCCACTCCTCTAACTATTGCGAGTAGCTCACTGTACCTTAACTGTTTGTGCAAATAATATTATCTATGGTGAACAATAACTTTCCTCCTGGGAGTCTGGAGTTTTGGTATGTGCTAGGCAGAGGGTGCCTGCAGGATCAGCCCCCAATAAAAGCCCTTGGCATTGAGTCTCTAATGACTCATAAACAGCATTTTACACATGTCACAACTCTTTACCGGAAAAAGCTATGCTAAGTGAAAGATGTCAGTCACAAAAGACTACATATTGTGTGATTCCACTTATAGTAAATGTACAGAATAGGCAAATCTATAGAGACACAAAGTACATTAGTGGTTCTAAGGATGGGGAGGTGTAGGGTTGAGGGAGCTGGGGTGTGATAGCTAAAAGGTATGAGGTTTCTTTTTCTGGTGATGAAAATGTTCTAAAATTGATTATGGTGATGGTTGCATAACTCCGTGAATATGCTAAAAATCATCGAATTGTACACTTTAAGTGGGCGAATTATATGTTATTTGAATTATACTTCAATAAAGCTATTATTAAAAAATAATAGTGGCTAATAAAATATATTGGTTCTTTAAAAAATTCCATTGAGAAGTGGCAAGGAAAGACTCAGTGGAACCAGTTAGAAAGTTATTGCAATAAGCTAGGCAGTTTGGAGCAAGGTGCTACAATATTCTTGGCTGTGGTGAAGCACTTCTAATATGGTTCAGGGCATAGCAATTCTTGAATAACCATTACCACTAATTTTCTTTCTTTTTTTAAAAATTGAGATATAATTGACATATAGCATTATATTAGTTTCGGGTGTACACACTAATTTTTAATTATGTAAATATCCTTAAGCACTTACTAATATGTACATCTAGTGCTATCCCTTGCAGGGTAAATGAAAATGAGTAAAAGACAGTCCTTCTACTCAAGTATTTCTGTATTTGGAAAAATAAAACTCATAATGAAATAACTACAACACAAGGCAGAATGTTATAAGTGCCAAAAAAGGTGAGTATACAACAGCTAAGGATTTCAGAGGACACATGTTGCCAACACTGTCAGTATTGTCATAATCACCCCAGCATCACCAAAAATGACTACTGAGTATCTAAGTACATGAGACACTGTTAGGGTCTATACAGAGAGTTGTACAATCACGTCTTCCTTTGAACCTATACATATTTTTATAATAGAGCTATTAAGGGAATGTTACTATTATATTACTAAATATAAGTAAATATATTAAATATTAAGTCAATAAATATACACCAAAATGCAGTTTTTTAGGGTGGGGAGTGATTCTATCAGGGGGAAATCACCAATTTCCCTTTTAATTTGAGGAATGCCTTGGCAAAATGGGCTTTTGTATGGGGTGATCTTGTACAATATGGAAGCACGTTTCCAAGCAGCTGAGACCTCCTAGTGGCCACATGAACTCATTACCCCGAGTTACCATTTTGCTTTGAGAGCAACAGGCACAGAAGCGCTAAGCCTGGCATCCTCTCAGGGCAACAACATGACAAAAGTGAAGACTAGGCAAGTCTTCACCCCACTTTAATGCCTCTAAAACCAGAGGGATCCTTAGGAGTGTGTGTTGGGGGGAAGGTGCCTACAAGTGCTATGAGGGAACCTGAAGGGGTTTGTGCTTCCAGATTCCCTTCCTCTCCTCCCTGGTCTTTGCATAAAACATTCACAGATAAAGATACTATCTGGAAGGAAGAAGGAAAACTTTGCCACAAATTACTATTATATTTAAGTACTTTTTGTCAGATGTTTGAGACAAGTTTGTTGGTCTGACAGGAAAAAAAAATCAGATTAACAGCCTAGTTCCCTAGCCACATCTCCAGCTCTGACGTAGAAAATATTCATATATTTATATATGCAAAGCAAAAGGCTCTCTAATACCTAGAAAAAGAAATTGTACCTTTAACAAGCCATTGAAGGATTGGAACTAAAGCTGCACATGAGAAAGGAGCTCCCCACCAGTCAGAAACAGAAACAAGACAAAACAGAACAAAACAGAACAAAACAAAACAAAACAAAACAAAACAAAACAAAACAAAACAAAACAAAACAAATGGATGAGGGGCACAGTGACTGACCGCCTCAGAGCAAGCGCCTCAGAACAACCGCCTCGAGGTAATGCCTCCAGAAAAAGCCGCTTCGGGAAAATGGATCTCAGAGGCGGCGGGCCGACCCTACCATTCTCACCAGCAGGGGGAGATAACCGACCAATACTTTTCAGTTAGACTTGGAACCACCAGATGGGGCCAAAAGATCAGACTGGGTACTCTTTATACTTTTTTTTCTACCCTAAGAAAATTTCTATTCTGCATTTTCAGACCCTAGAAGGAAGAAAAGGCTTGCTAATCACCGCGCGCACACACACATATACCCACCTCTAAGATGATGGAAGCGGCTAGTGCCTGACCCAGACAAACCACCAGTTAAATGGCCTCTTTGTGCTTCAGCTACCCATTAATAAAATCGTGGTTAAAATAGTACCCATTGCATAAAGATGTGTAAGAATTAAATGAGATAATACATGTAAAACACAATACCAGGCAAATTTTCAGACCTGCAGAATTAGAATCTCTGGGCTGGTGCCCAACCATCTATTTTAATAAGCCCTCCACATGGTTTTGAGTCACGCTAAAGTGTGAGAATTATTGCTCTACAGAGAAGCCTCAAATAGCAAACCAAGTTTTTTTGTCATTATTACAGATTCCATGACTCCATGGCTTCTGAATTATGTTTCCTGCCTGAAATTCCAAAACCACCACTTGTTTCTGGAGCCCAGCTGTGTACTCTGTATCACCCGGATACAATGAGAAAGAGACAGAGAACCTGTCCTCAAGGCTTCTGTGCAAGTGATCCAGGAATAGGAAAAATTAATTAACTCTTCAAGACCAGGTCTAGTAAACATCAGATGAATTGTACCGACAATAAGCAAATGGTCTAGGAAATCAGAGGAGGGAAATTTCATAATTATGAGAGGAGCCTGACCAGAAATGGCCACTGACGAGCCACACGCCCCCCCTCCGCCCCCATCAAAAATAGCTGTAAGTCATTCTCTACAATAAGTCAATAGAAAAATCCTTAGTTGCCTAATTAAGCCCCTGCTTGAAAGGAAACCCCAACATATCTGAGTCCACTTTCCTTTTACTGGCCTTTAGCTGTCCTCTGAAATAAAATGAGAATACTTATAGCTTTTAAAAGTCCTTTATTTTCTCCCTCCACTGCTTCAATCACTCATAGGAAAGGATGACAGGTATGCACAATACAGACATAACATAAATACTTGACAGAAGCAATTATGCAGCACCACTACTGAGATGTTTAGAATAGATGTCTGATTTTTCAGTTTAGTATGGTTTCAGGAAGCTGCTTTTAATGACATTGTTCATTCTTATGGCTATAAACAATTCAGGAGAAAAAGAAGTGGAGTTCCCATTTTTATTGGTCCATGATTAATAATGCCTGACAATCATTGGCATCACTTCCCATTTTCCAAATGGTCATAGTGTCATTGCATAAACTTAATTAGGTAGGCTAAATCTGAGGCTGGAAGATAGTGGAACTAACAGGCAGACAGTAATTTCACGAAGGCTAATGGTTCAGTTGATTTAGATTTCATTTTGCCATTTTTCATAATTACATTACAAACACAGGTCCCATTTTTATTATCTTAACGACTCTTTTAAACCAAATGCAAACTGAAAGCATATTTAAAGTGTTGATTTATATGATTATTCACAAGTTTGTGTGGAAGATAAGATATTTTGGTTAGAAAATAGATGATGATGGCTAGAAAAAAGTGATGACCAAAGCTTCTGTGTTTAACATCTCTATGTTTGGCTCTTAAAGGCTAATCTCAGCCCATACTTCACACATATTCACACATTAACATAGCATATTCCTTCTTTTGACTCTTTGAGCATCCCTTCTTCCCCATCTGTCCCCACCTCTAGTCAGTACAGGACACTCTGAGCACCTCAGCAACTTAAGAGAAAGAAGAGGCAGTGAATATACTATAACCTGTGACTGAGCCTCCTTACATTTTCATTATTAGCTTCCCATCCAAATGCTGCTTTTGTTTGCTCCTGTTTAGCCTCCAGGATGACAGGATGGGGATGCCATGGGACAGGGCTCTAATCATCCATAATAGTTCTCTCTTTGTCATTTAGGCAATTTGGTAAGACATTTTCCAGGTCCAGATCACAGTTTTTCCCTTCTGGGCTGGGAGACATAGAGGTTTGTTTTTGTTTGTTTGTTTGTTTTAATCTTAGAGATATACATTCTTATGCTTGCAGAACAAATAAACATTTTCTTTTTTTGCTTCTTATTCCACAGATATAAGCTAGACACAGGAGCTCCAACTTAATCATCAAAAATTCCCCTTGTCAAAAGAATAGTAAAGGAAAAATAGATCCTGCGCTATAGATTTTAGTTTATCACCATTGACAAAAACTCCCTTCTTGATCGAAATTAAATTTTCTAATAAAAATTGTATATATTTAAGGTATATAACATGATGATCTGATATAGTAAGGCTCCTCTGAGCCCTCTTCTCAACTAGGTCTCAATCTTGGCCTATAAGAACTTCAACTTTCAGCACCAAGAATTTTATTCACTTTATACAATATTGTATGTCACTTATATTTTATTAAATTTTTTAAAAAGAAATTTTATCCACTCCCTACATTAAGAGACTAGAACAAACATTAACATAGTTTCTATCAGCTCAAGGTCATTTCCTTAGGAAAATGATTTCAGCCTCCTTAAAATACCTGTTCAACTGCCAAAAAACTTTACTGTTTGTTTGGGACAAAACCTGACTATAGGCCCCTGACATCTCTTTTCTTAGAGCATTTCCTTTAGAAAACTTGTAATTGTAAATCCTTTCTCTGTCTCTTTGAGATATATCTTCTATAATCCAGGAATGTCTGTTTCAAAGACCTGAGAGCCATCCCTTTGAATGTAATCATCAAGAAAGACAGGCCTTCTGTCTCCCAGTCTCTATGGAAGGATAGGAGCCTAACTTTGATAAGTACCACTTAGCAAACACAGAGATCTTGATCACATTGATTAACCTCCCCCAGGCACACATATTTCCCTCAGTGCTTTTCCTTTAGCACACCACAGCATTTAAAAAGCCTGCTGCCTTTTGTTTCAGTGAAGTTGAACTCTATTTATCTGAAGTCTCTCTCCCCCACTGCAGTAGCCTGAATAAAATCTATCTTGCCACCTTTAACAAATGTCTGGCTCTATTTCTTCTTAATGCCATAAAATAACAAGGTAAAAATGGTATAGCAAGGTTAAGACATGCAGTCTCAGGGGTAACAAGGAATAGAAGAAATGGAAGTAGAACCAAGAATATGAAACTCTATTATTTAGGGGGGTCATTTCAACTGATTTTTAATTCAGATGCATTTATTCACATGCATGAGGTTAAAGTGGATACATGTGGAGAAAGGACAAGGAGAACACAAAATAAGACCTGGGCACACTGAGAGCCATTTTGTTGTAGGCTAGTGTTTCAAACTGGGGCTAAACTGAAGGCATTTCAAAGTGTAATGGATAATCTTCAATGAAATACTATAGCCAGCAATCTAGCACTGACTATAATGGAAAAGAATAAGGAGGGGCTTAAGTCTTTTTATGGCTTGAGGAGTATCTGATAGGCTGACCCTGCTCGAAGTGGATTGGCTTTTATTGTGGACTATTTATATTTTATGATGAAGGTTAGAGCTTGCTGGACCACTTAGATACCGAGAATCCTAAGGTCCAACAAAATAGCCTACTCTGACATTACAAAGGTAGGGGATCTTCTCACTTCTTTTTGACAAGCTAAGGGGGTGTTGATGGTGAATTAAAACTACAGAAGAACCCTACATGATTGGTGCTATGGCAGCCTCCAACTTTCTATTTTCATACTTTTATTCAGAATATCCAGAAAGGACTTTAACATTTCTGCATTTTTACATAAATCCAAAGATCTCTTGCCTCATAACTCTAATCTCTAGTGGTAAACCCAAAGATAAATATGCTAAGATGTGAAAATTAATACTGTTTTGTTCACAAATGCTGGCGGTAATTCTGTATGTGAAAAATACAGACCTCTACCAAATGGGTAACTAATATGATTGTTCTAGAAGTCTAACAAGAAGAGGAAAGAAAAAAAGAGGTTTCAAGGAGTTGTAAACTGGGCAAAATGTGAAAGAAATATGTGTAATCATCTAGAGAGAACAGAAAAAGTTTGTTGTACAGTAAATAGCCTGATATGCTTTCGATGTGAAGGGCTAACTGAGTTTGTCAGCCTGCCATGCCTTTGTTGTGGTTGCTATAGTTTCAGGCATTGTGATTCAACAAACTCTGGTGACATATCCCAGGGTCATAGGCAACAGGGATGAGCCTTGGCCCATCAGTCTCTTCCAACTGCTGACAGGGGTGGCAACCAGCTGCAGGTGCCCAAGAACTTGGCACTGCCCAAATCCATCTAAAGGGGCATATCTCCCTTCTTGGTGGCACATTTTCACCCAAAAGTCAACAATAACTTCATTATCAAGGTAATGAATTTATAAATTTCTTTTTTTTTTTTTTTTTTACAATATTTTAGAATCTGGACTTAGGTTATATCCAAATCACATGAGACCTCTACACCTCCCCCTTTCTTTCTAGGCTAGTGATCTCTAGCTCTGGGGAAAAGAAACTCCCTCTTTGAGGGTGAGAGAAGCCTTTTTAAAAATCTTTTTCAGGGCTTTGTAGAAATTTTTGAACAGAGAGCTCCAAAAGATCTTGAAGTGATGGTGAGTATAGTTATGTGTGTGGAAGAGAGGGGGTGGGGGAATAGGAGGAAGAGGAGGAGGAGGAGGAAGAGGAGGAGGAGGAAGAAGAAGAGGAGGAGGAGGAAGAAGAAGAAGAAGAAGAAGAAGAAGAAGAAGAAGAAGAAGCAGCAGCAAAAGCAGAAGCAGAAGGGAGGAATGAGAGAGGAGAAAGAGGAGAGGGAAGGAGGGGAGGGAGGGGAGAGGGAAAAGAGAGAAACAAGAGGAAAGGAGAAGGAGGAAGAGAGAGGGGAGGAAGGGAGGGAATAATGGGGAGGGGGAAGGAGAGAGGGGTAAAGAAGGAAAGGATGAAGAGAGGAGAAAGGAGGAAAGGAGAGAGGGAGGGAAGGAGGGAGTGAAAAAGGGAGGGGAAAGAAAGGGGAAGAGGTAAAAGATAGAAGTAAATCACTAAATTTAATCCCCACAGTCTCTAGACCTCCTTTTAAATTTGCTTCCCAGCCTGCCATTTTTCCTGTATGGTGTTCTCCTAAGTCAATATGATACTCCCATGATTCCACATACTTGGTGTGGGGAGTCTAAATTAAGGGAAACTACAAATTGTGCTAAAAGATAATAATCTCGATCATCAAGTTCAAACATTTCAGTGTCCTTTCCTCACTGCTCACCCCACCAGTTCCTAGCCTAAACCTATATGAAACGGAGATGAGTTTCAGGAAGCCCTCTAGAGATTATCCAAACTGAGTTAGTTTCTAAAAAGCATATATATACTTTTCGGATTACTTTTCTTTCTCTTTCCAGATGTCTGATAATATTGACTGGTTACACAGCCGCAGGGGCGTGTGCAAGGTTGATCTCTATAGCCCAAAAGGACAGCGAGAACAGGACCGGAAACTAGTAAGATACAAAATTACTCCTACCAAAAAGTGGAAAGGATTGGCATATGGATACAGATATCCTGGAACCCAGGATAGACTAATGGAGGTTGATAGTATCATTTCTCCAAGCGACCAAGTTCAATAAAGCCTGTGGTTGTGGGGGACCAGTATGCTTACACATCACACAGGGACAAATCAAGGGAGGGTCAGAATGAGGAGTGATGTAAAAGAGCTGGGGAGGGAAGGCTGGGAGCCGCCTCAGGGGAGGGAGGAAAGGTCGTTGCCTAGTTTCCAGCCTCTATTACCTAACCTTTGAAGTCATAATAATATCACCTAGCTACCAGTAAGTTGCACTAAAGTGGGACTACCCCAGGGAGGGCAAAATACTTCATGCTATGTTTCTCAAACTTCAAGCAATTTGCACAGTACTTCACATTTTTTATCAAGTACCACTCGTATTATTATTTATTTAATATGTTTCTGTAATGTTTTTAAAATTGACTTACATATGAAAATTATCATCACTCTAAACAATATCATAGCACAGGTTTGATGTTCTAGTATGTATTTTTCCCAATAAACAATAAAAATACACCTATTAAACACAGAAATGTTTATCCAGGTACCACCTAAAGTTTTCTATAGCATCAATAGTAAAAATACCACATTTGAGGAATGCCAGTGTAATAAAAAAGTGTTCTAAACTGTATGCAAGGGAACCAAGTTCAAATACAAGTTCCACCTTTGAGTTTGTGTCAGTTGGGCAAGCCACCTTTCTTCTCAGTTTTCTCAATAAATGCAGATATTGTATTTTGGTTCTTTTTGATATGTAGGTATTCTCATCTAGGAAATACACTAATGCTAAGATACTAATCTAATAACATTTATTGAGTACTTAGTATGTATAGATACTCTGATAAAAGCTTTATACAAACTATCTCAATCGATCTTCACCCTGTATGGTAGGTGCTATTATCATTTCTCTGAAAGAGAAATTACAGTATTTTCTCTGGAATTTTTCTGACATCATCCTCCTAATTTGTTGCAGATATGTTTTGTTGATGTGTCCACCCTGAATGTGGAAGATAAAGATTCCAAGGTGGGTATTCTCTGCTCCCCTCAGAGTTGGAATGGGTGGGAAACTGTTGAGAAGGTTATCAGTGAAAGCATAATGAAAGGGAAAGGCTGTGGCAGAGAATGGAAATGTGGAGTGGACTAGGTGGGAAGTCATCATTCTTGTGAGCCCAGAGTCCCTGGTTGAGAATTTACTGTCACTCTTAATACCAAATCTCATTTTAGAAGCCACTTGGGTTGCTGGTAAGGCTGAAAGAACTAAAGCAAAGAAGATAGCATATCACAACAGTGAAAAAACTGTCCAAAATGTTGATATTTAATGAAACATGATTCCTGAAACTAATGGCTTTGTGAATACCCCCTGGTGCAGGGGTTGGAGGAGAGGAGTAGTAATTTGTGGAGAGGAAAATATCTCATTCTTCAAAGACTAGCTAACATTACTAGCCTACTTCACCTTCAAACGAAGAAGAGATAATAAGAGACATGACATTTATGTTTTGAAGTGGTAGCAGGATAGGGGGTAGGGAGAAATCTCAAAATGCAACTATTCATAAGAATCTCACCCCTTAATTCTATAGGATGCTAGTGGTTCAGGAGGTAACTTAACACTGGAGAATCTGGAAGAAAAAGAAATTATTGTGATCAAGGATACTGAGAAGCAAGACCAGTCAAAGGTATACTTAGCCCCTGAGTCTACCCTTTCTAATTCCCAGAGCCCCATGCTGAGTCTGGGGACTCTGTTTCAGAGATAATAAGAGAACTATTGTCAAACAGGACCATAAATTTGAATACTATCACATTCTAGAGAGCACAGGCATAAATTCAGAACTATGGTAAGTTCTATGCCTAGGTGCCTAACAATGTCATTAATCGCTGTGGCTCAGAATGCCCTTTCCTGATTTCAGGTATGTACTCCAAACAGTATCTTGTTATCATAACAAAGATAAGATCCTTTGAAGTGTTTTTGTTGCCTTATAATGGACTGTGTGTACCACATTGCCCAG
Organism: Eidolon dupreanum; assembly: GCA_028627145.1. Classification (NCBI taxonomy): domain Eukaryota; kingdom Metazoa; phylum Chordata; class Mammalia; order Chiroptera; family Pteropodidae; genus Eidolon; species Eidolon dupreanum. The sequence goes on along the minus strand of CM053505.1, from coordinate 32,012,479 downwards.
TGTCTAACAAGAAAGAACAAGGATATGGAGCCTAGAGAATCTACAACGACCAAGAACTGTAGTTGCCTGGTCCCCACTCTGTTGTCTAAGAGATCACCCAGGCTGTCAGGTAGCATAAAATTAAAAGCAATTAGACTTGCACACCACTGTCACATACAGAATCCTTTTGTTTTTGTGTAAATATCCTAAATTATATCTTTTAGGCTCTGGTTTGAGGTGGGCATTAGAGCACATGACAAGTCATCTTCACAGTCCTACGCACCTGGAGTGTCTGATGTTGAAGATATTTGGCTATAACATGGGAGACAAATATTTCTTGTTCTGTGTCCTTGTGCTCATGCTATAACAAGAAACAACAGTTCTGGTCCCAAATACCTTAGAATGATGAGAGTAGCACTTACAAAATATTGTTCAAAGAGTTTTAGATTCAGTTGGGCGGGGGCAACTTCATTTTTGAGTCTTAAGAAAGGGATAAATTATATCTGTTTTTAAAAGAGCAGCCCATATCTCCTACAAACAATACAGCTATTCTTGATTCTAACTTAAGCCCATTTGTAAAAAGTTGATCTTATCATGACTTCACATTTCTAGGAATTTAGTGAAAAGAGAGTAGATGAAGCAATGGAAGGGGCAAAGAGGGCAATGATATTTAGCATTGAGTAGAAGATGTGTACAAATACATATACACGTATCCAGATATGGGCATATATACAGTATATACACATAAATTTACATAAAGTGATATACAAACATTTCTGGCTACATGTGATACTGGCAAACACACACAAGCATTCATATAACCTACATATATATTTGGACTTATCCATAAACAATGACTTACATGCACATACAAAGGTATTCAGAGTCAAATGCATTGACCTGCCCACATGTGACACACATAAACATCCATATACACCTCCATGCATACCATGCATAAACATATACACACATGTTAACACACATGAGCCTTGATCAAAACACAGTGACCATACAGACTCAGGCAAAGACATACACATTTATAAATATACCTCATATTGATACATACATATTCAAACTTAAAGTGACACACATTCATTAACACACATGTTTATATGCATTGATACACACATTGACACAAATACAATGGCATTCCTATTCATGTATTTACACACATACCCTAACATTTAGGATGTGTGCAATCCTGACACATTCTCAAGCATATAAATATAATAAACTGATACCCAATTTATTGGCATACACAGACATTATACAATCACCTAAATTATGCTTTAACATATAAAAATACATTTATAACTGCATGATACATGCTATTGCATTTATATCTGCAGATTGTGTCATATTCAGAAACACACTGACACACTCATTTTACATTCACACACATGTACAAAATACACACTAACATGCACATGTTGGCCTATACAGTAGACATATAATAGGTACTGATGTCAACATATTATTACACATGCTTATGTATAGTCATTCATACATGTGCACTGACATACACGTATATTCACACACACAGGTACATTTTCACACACTAATAATACAAGCTGACATTCTCACATCTACTGAGATGTTCACACTCATGAATTGTTATATTGTTATGCATACACACATAACAGATACATTGACACATGTTGATATAAGTGCACATACTCAAGTGAAACTGAAAAACATATTGATAACACTTGCATATAATTAAGTGTTCAAATGTATATACTCTGAGCTTTTGTTGCTACCATTTGTGCTTGAATGGGTATTAATGGATATAATCATGTTACGTGTCCATGCAAATTCTAAAGGTCAAATCCTTAATCTGTGCAGTTTAGAAAGATATATCTTCTAAATAAAATAAAGAAGTAGCCTACCCAAACTCTTAGGTGTTCTTCTTTTTTTAGACGGAGGGATCTGTGTGCCTTTTCAAACAAGCTCCCTCTGATCCTATAAGTGTTCTAAATTGGCTTCTCAATGATCTCCAGAAGTATGCCTTGGGTTTCCAACATGCGCTGAGCCCCTCAGCTTCTAGCTGTAAACATAAAGTAGGAGACGCAGAGGATGAACATCACAAATTACCCTCTGGAAACTGCTACCGTGTCTATGCCGATCAACTGAACATAGATTATATGGCCAAAGGACCTCAAAGCCTACGTCTAGAAATAGCAGCAGACAAAAACACCAACAATAACCAGAGTCCTTCCACCCCTCCGGCAAAATCTCCTAACACTCAGAGGGCAGTAATCTCTCCTGAGGGAGAATGTTCTATGGATGATCTTTCCTTCTATGTCAACCGACTATCTTCTCTGGTAATCCAGATGGCCCGTAAGGAAATCAAAGAGAAGTTAGAAAGTGGAGGCAAATGTTTTCATCATTCAATCTATCCACCCACTGGGGACAAAGGGAAAAACAGCCCCCGAAGTGTTGTAAGCAAGATCGCTTCTGAAATGGCCCACGATGCATTGGAAATGACCTCTGCAGAAATGCGAGGCACTGGGGAGGAGTGCAAGGAAGGTGGCCAGAAAACATTTCTGTATAGTGAGTTATCCAACAAGAACAAGGGGGGAGACAAACAGATGTACCAACGAGACAGCAAAGAATTTGCAGATTCTATCAGCAAAGGACTCATGGTTTATGCAAATCAGGTGGCATCTGACATGATGGTTTCTGTCATGAAGACCTTGAAAGTGCATACCTCTGGGAAGCCAATTCCTGCCTGTGTGGTCCTGAAGAAGGTGTTGTTAAAACACACCAAGGAAATTGTGTCTGATTTGATTGACTCCTGCATGAAGAACCTGCATAATATCACTGGGGTCCTGATGACTGACTCTGATTTTGTCTCAGCTGTGAAGAGGAATCTGTTCAACCATGGAAAACAAAATGCTGCAGATATCATGGAGGCCATGCTGAAGCGCCTGGTCAGTGCTCTTCTTGGTGAGAAGAAGGAGACTAAATCGCAGAGTCTGTCGTATGCATCCTTGAAAGCCGGATCCCATGACTCTAAGTGCAAGAATCAAAGTCTTGAATTCTCCACCATGAAAGCTGAGATGAAGGGGAAGGATCAGGGCAAAACAAAACCAGATCCATGCAAGTCATTGACCAGTGCTGAGAAAGTTGGTGAACATATCCTCAAGGAGAGCCTGACTATGTGGAACCAAAAACAAGGAAACCAAGGCAAAATGGCTAGCAAAGCATGCACCAATAAGGAAGAAAAAAGAGAAAATATCAGCGCTTCCACAGATTCATTGGCAAAGGACTTAATTGTCTCTGCCCTTATGCTGATCCAATACCACCTGACCCAGCAGGCCAAGGGCAAAGATACATTTGAAGAAGACTGTCCTGGTTCTACTATGAGCTATATGACTCAGAGTGCCCAATATGAAAAGAGTGGATGTGGCCAAAGTGCCAAGGCACTTTCAATGAAACACCTAGAATCTCGTGGAGCTCCTGGGCCATCTACCTCTCTAAAGGAGACTCAACAGACAGACTCCCAGAAGTTGGATATGTCAAACATTGTTCTATCACTGATTCAAAAACTGCTCAGTGAGAGCCCCTTCAACTGTGATGAACTATCTGAGGGTGAGAACAAGCGTTCTGAGCCCAAATCAAACAAAGCAACTTCCATGACAAAGAGAGGGGAAGAACAATGTCATGACAATCAAGAACTTGACTTTCTCAGTGGGATAAAGCAAATGAACCGGCAATTTATTGATCAACTGGTAGAATCTGTGATGAAGTTGTGCCTTATTATGGCTAAATATAGCAACAATGGGGAAGCCCTTGCCGAGTTGGAAGAACAAGCAGCCTTAGCAAATAACCTCAATTACCAAGCTAGTGGCCCCAGATGTGGTCACGAAGGTGCAATGTCACGTAACTATCAAGATTCTCCTGGGCCAGAAGTCATAGTCAATAATCAGTGCTCAACAAGTAATTTGCAGAAGCAGCTCCAGGCTGTCCTGCAGTGGATTGCAGCCTCCCAGTTTAATGTGCCTATGCTCTACTTCATGGGAGATGATGATGGACAACTGGAGAAGGTAAGCAATGACAAGACACAGAGAAAGAGGGTTAGAAGTGCAACATTGTCCTTAGAGCTCAATAGTGGTCTGATTTTTTTTCAAGTCTGCTCTTAACCATATGCCTTATGAATTACTTTTGCCTCATAAAAAGACACAAAAGTGGTGGATCATTAAGTAAGTGGGGCTCTGGATACTTCAAGACCTGAACATTTTGGCCAAAAGGAGGAAAGTAAGATTAGTTGTTTTATCAGTGGTCCTTTAAACTATTTGGTAAAACATTGGGAATCAACTTTTAAGTCTTATTTTTTGAGCTTGAAGACCCTCCAAGGACTAGAGAGAGAAAAAAAGAAAAAGGGAGCTCCTCCCCAAACTTACAGGTCCTACAGGTGCCCCATGGTTTTTGTTTATTTGTTTGTTTGTTTTCTTTTTTTTTTTTTTTTGCCCTCAGCACCTCACTTGTCACACTCCAGTCCTGGCCCTGCTCCCCAGTCTCATGGAGACTAACATTCATATACATGTGAGCGCTCGCTCTCTCTCTCTCTCTCTCTCTCTCTCTCTCTCTCTCTCTCAACACATAGCTTCATTTCCTACATTTGATGGATTCCAGAGAAATAAAATACCAAAACAAATTATTTTCAGTTCAGGACCCGAGCCCAGTTGATCCTCCTTACTTCCAATCTCATATTTTTTCAGGGAGGTGGGGGAATGGCAACTCTTAAACTTCACTTAGTAATCAGCATAGACTAACTAATGACCTATCATCTGGTGAGAAGTATTTACTGACAAGTGATTCCAGAGTTTGTTTTTTGAAGCTCAAAAGGAAAGTACCTTTGTCATTTTTATCTATGCCATTTAGAGGAGGGTCAAGGAAAAAAAGAAAGCCAGTCCTGGATTTGTGGCAGGTTCTACTCTAATCCTAGAATCATGGGTAGAAAGGTGGGTTGGTGGAGCAGTTCACTTTATCCATCTGGGTCCCTTCTCCAAAAGCATCACATGACTCAAGCTATCTCTGCTCTCTCCATAGCTTCCTGAAGTTTCAGCTAAAGCAGCAGATAAGGGGTACAGTGTAGGAGATCTCCTTCAAGAAGTCATGAAGTTTGCCAAGGAACGACAACTGGATGAAGCCGTGGGCAACATGGCTAGAAAGCAATTGCTAGACTGGCTGCTTACTAACCTGTAAGCTAACACCACCTTTGACTCCTCTTCAGTTACTCCCCCACCCCTAGCAGCATTCCATCCCAGCTGGGCATCCCCTCCATTAGGCTGTTGAACAACATGCAACACGAGTGTATTTCTCAATACATCTGAGCAGTTGGACTGTGTAATACAGGGTGTTCAATAAGCTGGGAAACAAAAGAATAAAAAAAAATATTAAAAATGTGTCATTGTTTTCTTGATCAGATATATCTGAGGCAAAAGAGGGGAATGGGTCCAATTCCAAGGAATGGTAATACAGTGATGGACTTGTGTCCAGATATCTCTAACCCTGGGTTATTTTCTGAGCACCCAAGACAGAGTGATATAACCCATGGCCAAGTCCCTAAGTAATCTGGTTTATCCAATTAGTCTGAGTTCACAATCTATTTTGAGTTTGCCACCTGTGGACTCCCTGTTTCTGCATACATAACTTGATAATCTCCCTTCTAACCCCAAGGATTCATCTTTCTGGTCTCTATTAAAGAGTTTGCAGATGGGCTAGTTTAGAAAAAAGACAAACTGATATAAGTGTATTACTCATGAATATTGTTCCCCTGCCCCACCTTGACACACACACACACACACACACACACACACACACACACACACCCTCACTGTTCACTGAGCATGGTTATTTAGTATTTACTATTTAGCCATGACTTTTTAGTATTTACTATCCAAAACTACAGTGGAATCTGATCCTCCCCCCATGTGTGAATAAAGCTTCCTTATAAGTCATTTCCTTCAACTGATAAAAGTTCCTTGTCTTTCATTAGTCTGAGACAAAAACATTTCTGAGAGGAAAGCTATAGAATGGTAAATTCTTCATAGCCAACCTATGTGAATCCCAATGTCTCCTTTAATAATAGTATTAAGTTCATAGATTTGTTGTATGCTTCTTAGAAGTCAATCACAATGCTAGAATTCACTGCAAATCAGATCAAGACAGTGGTTTCAACCTGATGGTCCTCTGTTAGCTAATATGCTATGGCATACCTTGGCACTTTTGAGGAGCGTGTGACTTTGCAGAAAACAAGTACAGGATATAGCATCCTTTTAGATTCAAAAGTCAAAGCTTTTGCCTCTTACTAGTTGCATGGCCTTACAGAGTCACTTAAAGACTCTGAGCCTGTTTCTTCATCTGTACAAAACAGCTAAAATTACCCTTGCTGTTTAGAGATTAAACTAGAGGAACGGATGTGATGGTTTTCACAAGGCAAATCTTGTTACAAATGTAGATATGTGAAGGAAGCTTTTTACCTTTCAAAGCCCATCCTAACATAGTTACAAGTGCTCATGATACATTTTCAAACTGAAAGCAAGATTCTCTGAGAATGTAACCCAAAGAGACACTTTTAGGGGGAGGTAAGAGGCATGGAGGAAAATTTAGCCAGCTTCTTCACAATGTCTGGACCAATCAGAAGGAAAGGCAGGCCCCTTCAAATCAGGACTTTAAAACAAAACTCCCCAGCCAGGATGAAAGCTAATCAAACCTTTTCCAGTTGTACCCTACTCCGTGAAAAGCTTTGGAGTTGAGCAACCACAGATCCTTCTCTTTGTCCTTGAAGAAAATCCTTAATAAACAAATCCCAGGGCCAAGGCTGCATTTCTGATGACTCAATACTCCCTGAGCACAGCTGGGGCTCATAGTAGTTTACTTCCTTGATTGACTTGGCTCTTGACTTGCCCCTGATTTTTATTATGTGGCAGCCTTTGGGATTCCTTGGACCATAAAAATAGAGCAAAGGATGTAATGTGTACTGTTAAATGAGGGAGTTAGGGCAAAAATGGTCTCTAAAGGCCCTTCCAATTCTGAGATTTAAGGATTCTAAGAGTTTCTTTTCCATAATTTCTCAGGGAAATCTGTGTGGATAAGGAAAGATCATGGTGGGAAACTTGATTTTTGCCAGATTCCAGCAGAGAAAGGAATGCTTTGGGCCACAACGGGCCCTGACAAGGGTCTGGAGCAGCTCAACAGTCCTTGGGGTTTATCCCTGGAGGATGAGGCCTGGCCTTTCACCTCTCTAAATGGAGAAGTGATCTCAGGCACCCTATTAGCAATGTGGCCTTGCTCAATGCCAACAGTTAAAAATGAACAGGAACTTCTGCTGAGCTGAGAGCCCCACATGTCATAGGAAAGAGACGACAAGAGAAGAAGGAAGGGGAAATCATGATTATCTCCTGACAAGCAGTGTAACTGGTTTGATATTTTTGACAGTTTTATTTTCTCTGAACATTGAGCCTCCATTTCAAAAGGAAGTTGAAAGCAGAACTCTGTCTGGGAGGTTATTGTAGGACCAGGACTAGGCTAAGGTAAGGTGAGAGAGGTGCTTGCCCTTGGGAAAAAATTTCAGAGGACACCAAAAAAACTCAGCAATCAAGACAAATAACACTTTAATGTACTATTTAAACAAATCAAAATTAATGCAAAAAAAATCCATGATAAAACATCAAAATTTGTAACAGAGGATCAGTAACAATGCCATGCTAAACCATAATAGAACTTGAGACAAAAGGAAAAATTGATAAGACTGATTTTATGGGAGTAACACTTTATGGAAGATTACCAAAGCAGTATTTAGAGACTGTATTGTCCTGAAAGCCTATATTAGTACAAAAAAAGCAATAGTAAATTAAATCCCTGCTTAAAGGACTTAAGAAGGGAACAAATCAAACATGTTTAGAAAAGAGAATAAAATTTGGGGCAAGGGGAAATAAGATAAAAGTTTCATTTAAAGCTTAAAAAAATCAGGGGTAAGGAGAAGAGTATTGCAGTATTTTCTCTTTTGCTTAACATAAGCACATCTTTCCAAACAAAAGCTCATATTAGATTAAATCCTGGTTAAAAATAGGAACCACACAAGACTGTCCTTGTTAAAATTCTACTTTAAAATAGTACTAATAATGAAAGAAGAAAAATAAGTAAAAAGTAGGAATATATGAGAGGTAGAAATGTAAAGATGACACTTTTGTTGCAAATGATACATTTGTACATTGATGAAAATCAAATCCCCAAATACCAGAGGTAATGAATGAATTTTGCAAAGGTATAGAAAATACTAGTGAGCTGAAAGAATTTGCCATCAATTGAAACGATTCCAGCTGCTTTCTCTCCAGAAACTCAGAAACATGTAAAAAATTTAGCAGTACCCCTGCACTAAAGTTTCAGTGGTGTCAGACATGAAAAACATCTAAAAATCTATTGAGTTTATATATCTTAGAGCCACCCAACCAGAAATAGGAAAGTCTAATTGTAATAATGACAATAATATTAAACACTTGGGTATTGAGGAAGGCAAGAAATGACATTTACAGATCACTTACTGGGTGCCAGAAACTACGAGGTGCTTTAATTCTATCAAAAACTTTGTGATATGTGTTATGGCTTTGTCAGCTGCTTTTACAAATGAGAAATTAGAGGCTCAGATTTTAAGGCTTTTTTTAAGGTCATCTGATCAGTAAATGGGAAAGTTGGGATTCAAATCCAGGTTTGCCTCATGTAAAATACTATGCTTCTTTCCATTTTATCACACTGTCTTCCTACTAATTCAGAATTCATGTTTATTGAAAAACAAAACCATAAAACATGAATGAGAAAAATAAAAGAAAATAGATAATAAAAAAAATGGATCATGCTCCTGACTAGGTAACTAAATAAAATAAGACAACACTCTAATGCAACATATAGGTTTCATATAATGCCAATTTAAATTTTTATGGGATATTTTCCCCAAGATATTTAATAATTGCAAAGGGAAAAATAGTAACCTTACAATGGACAAGCCCACCAGTCACACCTTAATTAGGTGATCAAGGTTAATATCACCAGTAGACATTGATATCATGTTCCTCCTGACATGAAGTCAAGAGAAGGGCACTTCATCTCTATGGCATTCTTGTCAAAAACCTATAACTCCAGTGTAATCATGAGAAACCATTAGATAAACTCAAACTGAGGTACATTCTACAAAATATCTTACTAGAATTGACTGTAAAGAGTCACAAGGGAACATATTAGGGTTATGGAAATATAAACAGTATACATTAATAGGGAAGGTGTTTAGCACAGGTGTATGTATACATTTCTCAAAACTCAAACTGTACACTTAAAATTAGTGAATGTTAATCTATCTAAATTATATCTTAATAAAGTTTATTTAAAAATATAGTTAAACTTAGTAAATACCTGCAGGAAAAAAAAATCCCCTTTCACCATTCACAAGTTTCTTTTCTCTTCTGCCTCCCAGAAAGAATGTCTCCAATTTAGCAAGTCTTTCTGACTTTGGGCCCTGAGCCACCCTTAACTTGCAGCCTTTCCTCCTGCTCCTTCCATTGGTGGTGGTCCAGAGCAGTACCTTGGAAGCTCCTCTTTCTAAGAACTTCCCTCCCAGATCCCAGCTACATATCCAAGATGAGGTTTCCAACTCAACTCCTTCTTGTCATGAAAGCCGCCTCCTCAGAGAAGCCTTCCTTCACCATCTGATCTCCCTCAGTTCCTCTTTATTACATCACCCTGTTTTACTGTCATCACACTAATTGATATACCCTGTTTATTATTATTTACTTGCTTTTTTACTATCTCCTCCCACTAGAACAGTAACTGCAGGAGCACAGGGACCTGTATGCCAGTTTCACTACTGTATCCCCAGTTCCCAGCAGTGCCTGGTACATAATAGCCATTCAATAAATGTTTTTTAATGAATAATGATCCACCTATTTCATTGTTCCCTGGTTGTTAAAAATAACATTAATTAGGGAATCAGAAAATTTATTACCACAGCCACTTAATATCACTTAATCCCTTAGTAAGCCAAGTGTCAGTTTCTTCACCTCAAAAATTGGGATACTGATCAATATATTTTATTTCTATCTATCTGGAGGTGGTGCACAGATCAAGGAGGCAAACAAGCTGAAAATATGCCTAAATTTGCCCATTAAAGCTTCAATGTAAAATAATAAGAAGAAGAATATCTAACATTTACTGAGCTTGTACTACGTGCCAGGCATTCTTCTAAGTGCTTTTCACTATTATATCTTTAAATCCTCCCAAGAACCCTATGAGAGTAGGTATTAATATTATCCCATTTTGCAGGCGAGGAACTGAGGACCAAGAAAGCTGAGTAATCTGCTCAAGTTCACACAGTTTGGAAGTGATAGAGTTGGGATTCAAATACAGATAGCTCTACCTCCAAAGTTCCCACAGAATACAAGGACCTTGTCCATAATTTCATGTCAGGGTTAGTCCTGGTATAGTGCAGGTAATACAGACAGAATGGAGTTGGCACATCTAAGAGGGGACAGGAACCTCTGGAGTGGGGGTGGCTGGAAGGAATACAGGCTGGTGGATAGACGCAGGTTTCCAAAATGTATTACAGGCATAGGCCATAGCCCAGAAGAAGGCCAAAAGCTATTTAAAGGCAGCAGGTACCTCAACATGCTCCCGGGACTCATGAAACAGGCAATATCCCCAAGAGTAAGTAGAGGGGATTATCAAAATACATCCCTGGCAAAACAAACTGGTAATTACCATTTGCTCACAGTGCTAAGTCACTACCATTGGAGTGGGGGAGAAGGGGGTTGTACCAGAGCAAAAGAATAACACCAGACAAGCTGGTATCCATGTGACCCAGGAGGAAAAAAGGTGGTTCCTGATGGTGTCCAGTCAGTGCTCCTGAGAGCCAGAATACTTGAGGTGCTCAGGGCACTTGATAATCAGTATAAAAGTATTTTGACATTTTAACAGCTAGTACGGCTGTACTGATGCCTAAAGTCTGAATACCAACCCTAGGTTGGAAATTACTTTCCTCAAGCCTCAAGGCCTGGCTAAAAATTGAATTTGAAGTAACATCTGCAGTGAATCCAGCTGAGGAAGGGAGAGAACACATGAGTTGCTCCTTCTGGCTCACCCAGTTGTATTCTCACTTTGAACACACTGTATTATAAAGTCCTGTTAATGAGTCTGTCTTTCCTCTAGACTGTAAGTATCATGTAATAAATGGATATGAAAGTCCTTCCACCTATTGAGCATCTAGCCAATCATTGTTTGTTGAGTAACAGCTAACATGTATTGTGTGCTGACTATGCCAGGCTTCTCATCTGATTCTGACAGTACTTTTATTGGTAGCCCCATTTTGCAACTGAAGAAATGAAGGCAGAGAGGATCGGAAACTTGCTTACATCTGGGACTAAACCCAGCAGCCTGATTCTGGAGTCTGTACTTTTAACTACTGTGCTTGATTTCTGTGGCTGGTAAGTGACCATACAGGTACAAAAAGTACAGATGAATAAAGTATGGCTTGTTTAGGAACTGGGGAGAAATATGGTAACTAGAGTGTAGAGTTTGTGAATGGAAGTGATGGGTGACAAAGCTAGAAAAGTCAGCTGTCATCAAATTGCAAAGGGCCTTATATATAACATTTAAAATTTTGGACTCACTTCTAAGTTCAATGAAAAACCACTTAAAAAGTTTGAGCCTCACTGTTTCAGGGTGAGATTTGTGTTCCAGACTGCTCATTCTATCTGCTGTGGAAAGGATGGATTGGAGGGAGTGTTGCCCTCCTCAGCTGTTATTTACCTCCTTTGTTTATTTATTTTACCTTTCCTTTCATTTTTTATTTTTTTAAATGCCAGGCTCACTGGACTGTACTGAAGGTTAAAAAAAAATTATCCACATCTGGGCCAACACATCTCTTGGTTGAGCAAGTGGCAGTTGTAATGGGTGCCTCTTATGATGGGCTGGAAAACCCCAACTGTGATAGAGCCAATTGGTGAAGGAGAGAGTGATAGGTTTTCATTTTCCTTTCTTAAGGCTGTAGCGTGTCTCATAGCCTGTATTCTATACTCTCACTCCCGCCCGATGCTAAGAGTAGATTCCAGACTCTATATTCTCTCCACCCCCTAAATTGACAAATGGGTGTATTTTCTCTGACCTTGAAGTGATTTCACACAACACATCCCAGAACTATGAATTCTGTCCCAGAACTCTGCAGGAGGGATAAGCAAAGGCAAACACCCTGACCTGCTAACCTTCCTCTCATGGGTTTGATAGCATCTGTCTCCCAGAGACCTTGTTTTTGGAAAAGAAATGTCTCCTCTCTGATATTTCAGGTGCCTTTGTCAGCCAGCCCCGTGGCACAGACTGTCTGCTGGAGGAAAAAGGGGTTTGCCAGGAAAATCTCCAGCACCAAATGGTGCACTTCTTAACTGATGCAGCAACCCAGTTCTCATCCTGATGCAACATCTGAACCAGGAACACTTAGAATGAATGACTTGTCATCTATCTCTGTCCTCCTTTAAGAATACTTTTGGGGTTTTTCATCCTACTGGCTCTTCCTTATCAATCTCTCATTGAATCCTCTTTTTATGCCCATCTGATAATGTTGGAGTACCCCAGGATTTATCTCCAATTCACTGCTCTTCTCACCACCCCTAATTCCTGGCTATACATGCTTTCAACATTGCCAAAGAACACTAATGCCAGGATTTGGGTCCTGAAGTAAACCAAGTACCAGAGGATGCAGAGGTGGGTCTAAGATGAAGTTTCACAGTGGTCCTTCTTCACTGGAGGCCTAGAATTTTTAAAATGCAGTTTACCAGGCCTGATCCTGGGAAAGTCTTGATTTCTTAGTATCAGGCTACAACACAGGCATGTGTATTCTGAAAGATCTTCAAGTGATGGTCTATTACCCCTTTTAAATTTTAAAACCAGAGGAGAGAAAGAGCAATTAGGGGGATCATTATAAAAACTATATAAATGTCTAACCAATGTACTGTATACTTCAAATTAATAATAAACTTAAATTAAAAAATAAATAATTAAAAATTAAAACTTACAGAAAGATTATTTCAATGAGTATCCACATACCGTTTATCCAGTTTTACCAATTTTTAATATATTGTCATCTTGCTTTACCTATCTAGACTAAAATTGTGAATATTTAATTATTATTGTATGAAATAATAATTATTTTGCTGAACTATTTAAAAGTTAGTTGCAGACATCATGATATTCAACCCTAAATACTTCAGTGTGTATTGCCTAGGAACAAAGACATCCTTCCACATACAATTCATATTCAATTTTCCTTAAATATACCATAATAGCCTCTAAAGCTATTCCCCTCTACCCCAAAATCCATATATTGCATTTATTTATCTTTTAGTTTCCTGCAATCTATAACTGTTCCCCAGCCTTTTTGCTGGCCATTCATGACATTGACATTTTTTAAGTCCAGGCCAGTAGTTTTACAGAATGTCCAAGAGCTTTTATTCCACAGCCAAGGCTTAGAACAGTTTCAATAGCACTTAAGTTTGGAAGGGGCCTAAGCAGGCAATGAACAGAGGAGGCAGGTCTGAGGCCAAGATGGAGAGTTAGGATGAAAGCTGGGAGGAGGTCAGGAGTGAAGTGAGGAAGAGTGGTTGGCTAGGTAGGTTGGGTGGCTTAAATATATAAAGTTACAGCACCTGTTCTTCCTATTGTTACAAACACTGAAATACACCCAGCAGTGATTCACATGATGATTTCTTTAGCCCTCTCACTGGTCTCCCATGCCCCAGGCCCTCCTATTGAACTGTTATAGCATTTATCCAGCATACGTTAGATGTAAGGCACTGTTCTAAGCACATTACATGCATTAACTCATTTAACCTTTGGCACAACAAACTCTCCAGAAGACAGGAACTGTGATTGTCCCTATTTTGATGAGTGAGGAGACTGCACCAAGAGACGATTACTTGTTCAGGGTCACACAACTAGTAAGTGGGGTACCAGAATTTGAACCAAGGCAGTTCTGGCTAACAAAACTTCATTTATTTTTTTTACTTTATTTTTTAAATTATTATTCAAAAAAATTGACTTTTTTTCTTCTGGATGATAGTGCTATAAATTTTAACACCTGTATAGATTCATATAACTACCACAACAATAACAGTTCCATCACCTCACCCCCCACAACCTCCCTCCTGCTATACCTTTAAAGTCACCCTCACTCCTCCGCCCATGGAGAATGTTCTTATTTTTGCTTTGTTCCTTCTACGGGCTGTGCTTCCAATGTCAGTCTGAGCTTTTTAAATTTTGCAGCGTTAAACAGATCTTTCTTTGGTATTCGCCAAACGTTATAGTCAGTTGGGTTCTCCAAGACAGTTTAGTTTGGGTCTCAGTCTTCGTTATGCTAATTAGGATCAGTTTAACGCACCCAGAAGGCAAGGATAAACCCAACAGTTAATCAACAGCTTCACAGAACCGTTTTCCTGAGCTTCTCACTCTTGAGTTTTCTGTTCAGTTCTTTCTGGTTCCCTGGGTTCTCATTTTGGGCCTTCTGGGCTAGAAATAATCTGTGTCTGGGAATGCACTATGAATGGAGTCAAGTGGGAGGAGACAGGGAGGGGGGAAACAAACAAAAAGAAAGCAGTGGGTTTTGGCCCCTCCCTCTTAGATCTGCAGGTCCATTGAACTGAGAGGAAGGATTTTTTCCTTCAGAGATTTGACTTCTGCCAGTTCCCATTCCTGGCTGCTCTTTGCCACTACTGCCACGCCCACCGTGGGACTTCCTAGTGACTGGGGCACGGAGGAACAGGAAAAAAAGAGAGAAAAAAGGCAACAAAAAAAAAAAAGAGGAGAAAAAAAGCCTCCACTCTCTCTTGGGCTTTTGGATTTTCCTTTGCTGCTCCTTGATCCAGAACTAGAGGATTTCTCCTGGATCTCCTTTTGCACCAGTGTATTCACTTCCAGTTTTCAGAATGTGTTGAGTTTGTGCTAAGAGTTGCTAGAGAAACACCAAACCACTGGTTTGGTGGTACTTTTTTTTCTAGTGTTCTTCTCTGATCTACCTGCTGATATTTACTTTTTGGAGTTCTCAAATAGTTACTCATGCATTCTCTACACATTTTATAGTCAAATTCAGTGGGAGATAGAGGGGTGTGTTTACTCCATCATATCCAGAATCAAATATCAGCCCTCACTTATAAATCCCATGCCGTAGTGCCTCTCCACATAAATATCTCATAAACACTATGAGTTCATCATGTGCCAATCAGAATCCATTCTTTATTCATCTAGTCTTACCTGTTCCCATGATCCCTATCTCAGCCAATTCCACCATTATTTCCCCAGTTGCCCAAGCCTGAATCCAGTATTGTCTTTGATTCCTCCCTCTCTGTAATCCAAATCTATCATTCACTGATCCTGGTGTTTCCCTCCTATTTTAAATTCTTCAGACCTATATGCTTTATCACCTGGGCTATTGCTATATTCAGCTAATTGGTGTGACAGGCTGATATTTTTTATTTTCTTTTTCCAACTTTCCATTTTTTGAACTTCTTATTGGATACACACAGGAAAGCAATCAAAGTTATAAACCCAATAACTTATTGATAAATTATCCTAAACTGAACCTATTCAGGGTCAAGAAGTAGAACATCACCACCATCCTAAAGGTCCTTTTGTATTTGCTCTCAAATACTATCTCTTTCTTTCTTTACTATACTGACTCTCAACACCACAGTTTGGCTTTGCCATTTTTAAAATTTTACACATATATAGAATCATACTGAATAATTTTTTTGTGCCTGGTTTCCTAGTGCAATATTGTTTTGTGAGATTCGATCATGTTGTTGTGTGTTGTTTTATTCTCACTGCTGTATAATATTCCATTCTATGTTGTCATCTGTTTTATGGTTGCTGAATATTTGTGTTGTTTCCAGTTTGGGCCTATTAATAATATTGCTGCTATGAATGCTCCTATACATGTCTTTTGGTGGCCATCAGCACTCATTTATACTGGATAGATACCTACAGATGTTATTTCTGATATGCATATGTTCAAGACAGAAAACTGATTTCCCACAATAATTTATGGCTTTTGTTCACAAAAGCCTTGAGCCCCAGAGGGAGGAAAAACTTTGCCATAAAAAAAAAATATCTTGGAAGAAACAAGAAGGGATAAAGATTTTTCCGGATTGAAAAAGAGATTCTCCCAATGTAAGAGGAGAAGAGAAAGAGCTCTGTGGATTCCAGAATACAGAGCCTGACCTGGCTTCCATGCAATGTGTGGGAAAGGCCCAAGAGAGAAGTTGTGAGGTAGGGAATTTAGAAAGTTGAGGCCATAAGCAAAGGTTTTCCACAAAAGCATCAGAGTGCTGCCAGACCTGAAAGGCTCTACACATGGGGCCAATGAATATCTTATCATTAACCACCATGAGCAGATGATTTCATGACTAGAGAGCTATACTGCCATGCTCTGGTATATATAAAATTCCCAGAACTCAGGCACAGCTCTGAGTGAAAGCTCCCAAATATATCTATGGCTGAATTTTCTCCAGACTTATGGGATTGAGAGCTCAAAATGAAATTAACTCTGATTTATAAAGAGATGTGATATTTCTTATCCATCTGAGTTGTGGACTGAGGTTTATACCTCCTACATTAGCCTGGTATTCCCCAAGGCTACTGCTAGCACATGTGGCATCTTTGTGAAAAAGAGAAAACAAGTATTGCCTCTGGGCTGACCAATTAGGGAAAGGCTCACTTTCCTCTCAGTTGGCAGTGTTAGACCATGGTGCTTGGCTTGATACTTGGAATGTGGGCTGGATTTCAGCCCCATTCATGCTCCTTGTACCATACAACCTACACAACTATACAGGGCAATTCTGAGTGACCCCTGTCCCAATCTGGCCTTGCCTTCATTACCAGAGTTCTTGCTCTGAGGCACACTTCAGACAATGGCACCCTCCTGCTTAAAACCCTTCAAAGGTTCTCCATTACCTAGATCTGCACTAATAAATAAACTAGCCACTAGCTACATATGGTTCTTGAGCATTTGAAATGTGACTAGTTTGAATTAAGATGTGTCATAAATGTAAAATACATACTAAATTTCAATGACTTAGTATTTAAAAAGAATGTAAAATATGTCATTAATAATGGTTTATATTGATTATGTTAAAATAATATTTTTATGCATTGGGTTAAATAAATATAATACTAAAGTTGATGCTACCATTTATTTCTTATTTCTTTTTTTAATGTGGCTACTAGAAAATTTAAAGCTGCATATGTGGCTTATATTACATTTTTAATGGACAGTGTTGGTCTAGGTTAAGTTCAAACTCCTGACTTTGACAAAAAAAGCACATTATATTCTTGTCTTTGCTTCTTCTATAGCCTTATCTACCCTCCAGTTTTCCTCCATTCTCTCCACCTCTCCAATACATGCATATGCACTCATTCATCTGGCATTACAGCAACTCTAAATCCTTCTTCAATCCCTTTCATACCTTTTGACTTTACACAAGCTTTTCCTTTCCTCAAATATACTTTCTCTTGTCTCCTTTGGGTCTTAGGTTTCTCATGTGTCAAGTTATAAAAGAGCAATAAATAATCTCTAGCATTCCTTCCAGGCCAGTAGTTCTATAATTGGCCTCAAAGAAGTATACAGTGGCATGCATAATCCAACAATCATTTATATTTGCATTCAGTGTAAGAAATAATAATATATACCATGCACTGGTAGCCCACTGCATGCTAGGCTTTGTTCCAATTGCTTTATGTACCACTTAATCTCATCAGCATTTCTATGAGATGAGTACTATCATCATACCCATTTTATAGATAGAGAAACCCAGATACAGAGAGGTTAAGTGATTTGCCAAGGTTACTAGAGAGTTCAGAGCTCATGCTCTTAACATCTATACTGTGTTTGAGAAGCTAGGAATTGATAGCACTTTCAGTTGAAGGAATCCGCACAATAAAAGAATGACTTGAGGAAAGATGGCAAGCTGCCTAGACCTCTTATCCCGTTCTTGCTCTTTAAACATTCAGCGCCTTCTCTCTCTCTCTGACACTGGAAGACTGGTGTCTCTCTCTCTCTCTCTCTCTCTGACACTGGAAGACTGGTGTCTCTCCCTCTGTCACTGTCTGAACTTTATTCCAGTTTTATATTCCCACAAAAGCCCATCATGGAGACTCAGCCTGTGGATGCCTTTCTTCAGCAGTCCCAAGAGTCCAAAGGGTCTGGCCAGGTGGGGATTCTCAATATTCTTCAGCTCTCTCTCGTCAAGTTTAAGGACTTTCCTTAATTCTTTGAAATTAGGTTGCCTCACCACCAAGAAATGCATTCATCTAATAATCCCACTAAGTTATATGTAAACATTGCAGAAATAAGCAAATAAAAGTGCAGAAGCACATCCATATTAATTAGGTCTCTCCTCAAGACACGCTCACACTCTACGCACACACACATACACACACACACACTCTTCTAAAAAAATCATTCTAAATACAAATTAACAGCAATATTAAAGAGTTGTGGGGAAAATCATTTCAGGTGATTTAATAGAAAGGCTGTGGAATCTGTCAAACCTCGGGTTCACTCCTAGCTTTGCTATGTGACCTTGAGCAAAATAACCTCTCTGTCTGAGCCTTTTGATAAACTGTTAAACTTTTCAATTCCCCATCATGTATCCAGCCATCTGGCCCTCATTTCTTTGGATTCTTCTACAAACCCAGGCATTCAGTTTGTTTTTTTTCTCCTTCAGGAGCTGTAAGCTTTCACTCTTTGTCTTGGGGTTCAGCTTTCTCAAGACTGACTGAGGTGTGGGATCCAGCCTATAGGTCTTCATTCTTTGCTGCCCCTAAAGACAAGGGGTCATGGCCTGATACTTTTGTAATTTGTATTAATCTGGTACGTTTAATGATTTTCATTCAAGGGTTTTACTGTCAGCCCAGTCAGGGAAAGAGAGAAGGACTAACAGAAATAACTAACATTGGAATATTGGCAAAATTTTCAGAATCTTAGAAAGTTCTCTGAGTCTCTGTCCCTGTTGTTTTTTCCCTGAGTCTCTTGCTAGATGCTACCTTGAAGCCTCAATTTTATCTCTCAGGATGGAGCTCATTAATGCTTTCATCTTTCGCTCAATGACTAGCTGTGTAATCTTGAGCAGGTCATTTACCCTGAGTTTCAGTGGACATAATACTTCCTACCACCTGTTTCACCTTCATGCTTTCTTTTCCTTCTTTTGAATCTTTCTCTATGTCATTGTTCTTCTCACCTGGAGCACTCTCCCCAACTTCTACCACAGTCTTTGCACTGCTGGAAATTTAATCTTTAGGTCTCAGCTTAAGTATCCTCTCCTGAGAGAGATCCTCTTTGCATACCAAGTCTAAAGTAAGCCCTCTGCCCTGTTATTTTAGCTTGGTATTTCTTCTTCCTAGTAGTTATCACAATTTGCCATTACGTATTTTCTTGTTTGCTTGTGTATTAATGTCTCATCCCCAGACTAGGAGAGTTTGGAAAGTTAGCACTGTACGTCTTGTTCTTCCCCTGGGCACCCACATAGGGATGGTAGTCATTGAGGCAAAGCTGCTGTGTCTGAACTTGGGGTTGGGAACACATTCATTTTATATTATATGTGATTTCTCTGGTTCCCACAAGCAATCTAATTGAATAAAAGCTTTCATTTAGAAAAATTACAAGAAGAGAACAGAATCCACTGAAGATGTAGAGAGACTAGGGGAAGGGTCATACTTTTCTATCTGTCCCAAATCCTGTCCTCTGTTCTCCCCATATTCCAACTTTCTCTGTCAGAATTGCCCCTTTCCCCCACGTTTGTTTCAGTTTTATGCCCTTAGGACACTTTTTTTTTCTCCAGATAAATTATGAATAAAAGAGCATTACTGAGGTCAAACAAGGCCTCCTTTGTTGCTCCCCCATCCCATTGTTTCTACCCCCACCAGAGGCCAATGATATTATGAATTTGACATGTGTAAAGTTTTGATCCAAGATTGTGGGCTTCCTTGAGGACAATGACTCCATTCTCATCCTCCAGATCCTCTGCCCCATGCACAGGGCTTACTCAGTAAGTATTAAATAAATGAATGGAGGAGTAGGCTTTCTGTTTTATTTTGAACACTAATTATTGATTCACCTCTTGAGGAGGGGAGGCTGCCCTGTGAGGGCTGCAGAAGCAATGCCTGCCCTTGAAGTACTTATGATCTGATTGAGGAGAGAAAGAAGTGTATAAAGCAACATGTTCTCTGAGCCAAATGAAGGAACCAACTAGCACTGCTAAAGTTCAATGGAAAGACTGCAGCAGGCCTAGGAGGTCTCATAGCTGAAGTAGGATTTAAGTTGTATGTTCAAGAAAAGGAAGGTCTTAATTGATCAGAGAATAAGAAGGGAGAGCATTGGAAAAAGAAAGCAACCCAAGTGAATATGTGGAGGAAGGAATATAAATATTTCCTTGGGCACACCAATGTCTACTAGTTTTCTCTCTGACATGCCATTATCTACAATTTGCTGCCACTTTACATCTGGGCTCCCTAAGGCAGCCTGTTATTCTAAAGTAGCTTCTCTGATCATCTTTATTGGGATTGTGAAGGCTACCTCATAGGTTGTTAGTTTCATAAATAGCCCTAAATTATATTTTGGATAGGTCATATAGGTCTAACGGTTGTGCACTGAAGAATATGATGGGTCTATCCAGAACTTTTTGTAGCAGTATTACTTTATATTTTATTTAACAGACATTTACATAGTATTTACTAATGCTAAGACTCTTCTAAGCACTTGAAAATATTTTTTATTTAAAAGTTTTTTTTATTAAAGTATAGTTGGCATACAATAGTGTATTAGTTTCAGGTGTACAACATAGTGATCACCACACTAAGTCTAGTTACTATCTGTCACTATGCAAAGTTATTACAATATTATTGACTATATGCCCTGTGCTATATACTCATCTTCACGGCTTATTCATTAACAGATACCAACCTTATTATTAAATAACCAATGAAGTACGTGCTATTATTATCCTAATTTTAGAGATAAGTAAAGTGAGGCAGGAAAAGATTAAGTCACTCACTCATGGTCATACAGCTAATAAGCAGCAGAGCTGGGACTCAGCCAACTCTTAATCATCATGCTCTAATGCCTCCTTCTACAAAAATCCTGGATGAATGATTGAATTAAGGTCCTTTAAATTCTGTTAAATCAATCTTGAGACCATTATTTTTATTCTTTTTAATAAACTTTATTTTAGAATAACTTTAGATTTACATAGAAGTTGCAAAGATCATATTGATAGTTCATGTGTGCACTTCACCCAGTTTTTCCTTATGTTAGCATATTACATAACCATGATCCTTCTGTCAAAATTAAGAAATCAACATTAGTACATTACTGCAAACTCAACTACAGACTTTATTCATATTACACAAGTTTTTCCATTAATGTTCTTTTTCAATTTCAGAAGTCAATTCAGGCTACCACATTGCATTTACTCATCGGGTCTCCTTAATCTCCTCTGCTTTGTCAATTTGTCAGTCTTTCCTTGGTACTCATGACCTTGACAGTTTTGAAGAGTACTGGTCAGATAGTTTATAAAATGTCCCTCAATTTGGGATTGTCTGATATTTTCCTCACAACTAGACTGAGGTTATAGGTTTGGGAAAAGAATACCACACAGGTGAAGTGCTCTTCTCAACACATGGTATCGAGGGTACATGATATCACTGGTGATGTGAACCTTCACCACCTGCCTAAGGTAGTATCTGCCAGATTTTTCCATCATAAAGTTACTGTGTTTCCATTTTAATACACATTTTTATTATATACATATATTAGTCAGAAGTAAGTTATTAATTCCAGCCCACAATCAAGGGGGAAGGGATTAAACTCCATCTCCTAGAGGAAAAGAATATTTACATATATTATTTGGAATCATTCTGTAAGGTTTTTCCCATCTCCCCTATTTATTTATTTGTTTCATCACTTATTTATATCAGTATGAACTCATATATTTTATACTTTGAGTTATGATCCAATACTATGTTATCTATTATAGACTATTCCTTTTTAAAATCCATATCCTTTCTGTACCTTTGAAAGGCTTGAAAATTCAGAATTCCTTATTGTGGGTTTGTTTAAAGTAGGGGCTATCTAAATTAAGTTCTGGTAAAAAAAAATTGAGTGAGGGGTGTGTTGTGCATGCATACACCAATTTTACAAATGAAGAAATTGAAATTTGGTGATGTTAAGTGGGTTGATCATGCTTACACAGTATGCAATGGAATTTTAGACAGGAATGGTCTCTCTAGATTCACAGTAGTAGATCTCCATGCTCTGCTTAAGATGTGAAGTTTATTAGCTCACAAGGCAGCTCTTTTGATGTAAGGTCTGCTCTATTACTTATGGGACTACAATCATCAGGGAGTGGGATTGGAAGAGAGAGAAAAATGGTGGCCTTGGGAAGAGCACAATATACTGGAACATTTGGTAAGAAGAGGGGTTTGACAAGAGAGGAAGTGGTTATTGAGTCTAAGGTGTGACAGCTGAAAACGGGTGTGTTTCCCTGGATTTCAGCAAAGTAGTTGGCTACTAGACTGACAAAATGTATGCAGAGAGAAACTGTAGTGACCACCCCTGCATCCCATGCCCATCTCGCCCCTGCTCTTCCTCGCAGTGGTCAGACTTCGGTTATTGTATTACTCATTTTGCCCATCTCTAATACATTCATTCATAAACTATATTCCTATTACTCAGCCATAAAATGATGAAATATTGCCATTTGCAATTACATGGATGGATATTGAGAGTAACATGCTAAGTGAAGAAAGTGACAGAAAAAGATAAGAACTATATGATTTCACTCATATTAAGATATAAAATGAAAAACAACAAACAAACAAACAAAACAAACTCATAGACACAGACTACAGTATGGTGGTTACAAGAGGGGAAGGGGGTAGAGGGAGGATGAAGAGGGTCAAGAGGAGCAAATATATAGTGGCAGAAGGAGATTAGACTTCAGATGGTGAGTACATAATGAAATATACAAATGATATACTATAGAATTGTACACTTGAAACTTATATGATGTTATTAACCAATGTTACCACAATAAATATAATTAAATAAAAAATTTAAAAGCTATATTCCTAAATTCAACAGATATTCTTGAGCACCTACTATATAGGCTAAAATCTATTCTAGGTTCCACAGGTGAGTCGTAAGGATGATATGTATGTGTATATGTGTGTAGGAGATGAATAAATGCTTTTTATTGCCTTTTTTTACTTTTAATAATAATCTTTATTTTTTAATTACTATTGGCATACAATATTGTATTAGTTTCAGGTGTACAACATAGTGATTATACATTTATATAACTTACAAAGTGATCACCCCAATAAATATGGTACCCCTCTGAAACCATACATAGTTATTATATTATTATTGACTATACTCCTTATGTCATACTTTACACCCCCTTGACTATTTTAACTACCAATTTGTACTTCTTAATCTCTTCCCCCTTTTCACCCAGCCCTCCACCCCACTCCCATCTGACAACCATCAAAATGTTCTCTGTATCTATGACTTTGTTTCTGTTTCATGTTTGTTTGTATTGTTCTTTAGATTCCACATATAAGTGAAATCATATGGCATTTTTTTTACTCTCTCTGGCTAATTCTACTCAGCACAATACCCTCTGGGTCCAACCATGTTGTTGTAGACGGCAGGATTTCATTCATTTTTCATGGTTGAGTAATATTCTATTATATATTTATCACTTCTTCTTTATCTGTTGATGGACACCCAGGTTACCTCCATTTCTTGGCTACTGTAAATAATCCTGCAATGAATGTATAGATTCACATGTCTCTTCAAAGTACTATTTTGGGTTTCTTCGAATAAATACCTAGAAGTGAGATTACTAGGTCCTTCTTTGTCTCTTGTTATAGCCTTTGTTTTAAAGTTTGTTTTATCTTGTATAAGTATTGCTACTCCAGCTTTTTTTGTATGTTTCCACTTCCATGAAACATCTTTATCTATCTCTTTACTTTCAGTTTGTGTGTCTTTCAGTTTGAAGTGAGTATCTTGTAGGTAGCATATGTAAGAGTCTTGTTTTCTTATCCATTCAGCCACCTTATCTTTTGACTGGAGCATTTAATCCATTTACATTTAATGTAATTATTGATAGATTATGTAGCTATTGACATTTTATTATTCATATTTTATCTTTCTTCTTCTTCTTCTTCTTCTTCTTCTTCTTCTTCTTCTTCTTCTTCTTATTCTTCTTCAAGTCTCTTTAACATTTCTTATACTGCTTGTTTGTTGTAATGAACTCCTTTAGCTTTTTCTTGTCTAGGGAGCTCTTTATCTGCCTTTCAATTCTAAATGATAGCTTTGCTGGATAGAGTAATCTTGGTTGTATGTCCTTACTTTTCATCACTTTGAAAATTTCATGCTAATTGCTTCTGGCCTGCAAAGTTTCCTTTGAGAAGTCAGTTGACAGTCTTATGAGAGCTCCCATGTAGGTTTCTAACTGCTCTTGCTTTTAATATTCTTTGTCTTTAACTTTTGACATTTTAATTATGATGTGTCTTGATGTGGGCCTCTTTGGGTTCATCTTGTCTGGGACTCTCTGTGCTTCCTGGGCTTGCTTGTCTAGTTCCTTGGCCAAGTTAGGGAAATTTTCTGTCATAATTTCTTGAAACAGGTTTTCGATTCCTTACACTCTCTTTTTCTTCTGATACCCCTGTGATGCAAATGTTGGTACATTTGATGTTGTCCCAGAGGTCCCTTAAACTATCTTCATTTTTTGAATTCTTTTTTCTTGTTGCTGTTGCAATTAGGTGTTTTCTGCTACCTTTTCTTCTAAACCACTGATGTGATCCTCTGCTTCATCTAATCTAATGTTGATTCCCTCTAATGCAGGGGTCCTCAACCCCTGGGCTGTGAACTGGTACCAGTCTGTGGCCTGTTAGGAACCAGGCCACACAGGAGGAGGTGAGGGGTGAGCAAGTAAGCAAAGTTTCATCTGTATTTGCCGCTGCTCCCCAGTGCTAGCATCACTGCCTCAGCTCCACCTCAGATCATCAAGCATTAGATTCTCATAGGAGCACCAGTCCCTGCTGCTCTAATGTATGCTTCATTTCAGTTATTGTATTCTCCATTTCTGACTGGTTATTTTTTGTTTTCTATCTCTATTTTTGTGTTTTCTATCTCTTTGTTAAAGTTCTCACTGAATTCTTCTACTCTTCCCCTAAGTTCATTGAGCATTCTTATAACCAGTATTTTGAATTCTGCATCTGGTAGATTGCTTGTCTCCATTTTATTTAGTTCTCTCTCTGGAGCTTTGTTTAGTTCTTTCATTTGAAACATGTCTTTTGTCTCCCCATTTTGTCTGCCTGCCTGTGTGTTTTTCTATGTATTAAGTAGAGCAGCTAGGTCTCATGGTCTTAGTATACTGACCTTATATAGTAGGTGTCCTGTGGGGCCCAGTGGTACAGTCTCCCTGGTCACCACCTGACCTGGGGGCTTCAGGTGTGTCCTTTTTATGGGTTGTGTGTGCCCTCCTGATGTGGTTGAGCCTTGGTTGCTGTTTGCATGTCATTTTAAGGGATTGGCCCTCAGGCTTATGGGTTGTGAGGACAGACCAGTGACAATAGTGGAAGAGCTATTGTGCAGGGGCTGACCCTACAGAGCTGAATTTGCTTTAGCAGGGCTCTGATGTCTTTCCAGTCTGCCCTTTGGGTGTGTAGTCCTCAGATGTGGCCTCAGTTGGTGCTCAGGCTTGGTCTGAAGGCAGTCACCAGGCAGGTTGGCTCCAGGGCCTCCTGGAAGGGGCTCTGCCACAGGCCATGTTAAGTTGTAGCCTGTGCCCTGCCCAGAACCACCTGGCATGAGCCACCAAGCAGTCTTCAGATAGCTGCCACCACACTGGGCTTGGAGGTGCCTCAAGAGGTCAAGCCACAAACTGAGGCTGGCTGCCACTAGTGCTGGGCTCGGAGCTGCTCTGCAGGAGGTACAGGACATGCCAAGGCAAAGCATCCTTCTTATTTAGGTTGTTTGAGCCAAGACAGGCCATTTATATAGAAAAGCCACTAGAAGTGGCTTGGATGTGTTCACAAGTAGGGTGGGGTAGGGTCTCAGGGAATTTTTAGGGCGGAATGCGACCAATATTAGTCAGGTAGATGGAGACTCAGATATGGCAGCCACCTCATCTGTGCAGTGGAAGTGGGGAGGGCTTAACAAAGGAACAATGCCCTCTGCCAGCATTTCTGTCTGGGAGAAAGCTGTTCCTCCAGCCCTCACCCTAAAGCCAGACAATTTAGTTCCTCCCCTTATATCCCTGGCACCTTTAGAGCTGCTGCCCCAGTGCTGGAGCTCAGAGTGAGTGAGTGAGTCAGCAAGTAAGTCCCTTAAAGAGGGATGCCTGGGACTCCAACCACCCTCAGTCTCACACAACCATAATCTCCACTGGTTTTCACAGACAGAAGTTGTGGACACTTCTCTCCCAGGTACTAGAACCCCTAGCTAGGGAGGCTGGTGTGGGGCTGGAACCCTTCACTTCTCCAGGGGGACCTCTATAGTTGAGATATCTCTCCTGATTTTTAACCACTACACACAGGTGTGAGATCAGCCTGTTTCACGACTTTGCCCCACCTACCAGTCTCAAGGGGGCCTCAATCATATGTCCCCAGTTGTAGGACTTCTGTTCAGCAAGACTTCAGGTGACTCCCAATGATAGCTATTTTGTAGTTTAGTTATAATTTTGATGTAGTCATGAGAGGAGGCAAGCATAGCATTTACCTACTCCACCATTTTGACTGGAAGTGCTTCTATTGCTCTCTTTTTATTTGGATTAAATTAAGAATTTCTCATTCCTTTTACCCTTAATTTCTTTTTAAAAACTTTATTGAGCTATAATTTACATATCACACAATTTGTCTACTTAAACTGTACCACAAGTGCTCCCAGCTCGGTACTGCCACCATCTTCCTGGAGGAAAGAGCCAGAGGCAAAGGCTCCCTTTCCTGCCATTGCTCCACACTCTTACCGTCATCTCCCCTCCCTCTACCACCTCTCTTATCCTCAGCAGTCACATAGCTCTTTCTAAACAAACTCCCTTCCCCTCACTCTAGTTACCTATAAAGTGAAGAATCACATCACCTGTTCCGCTCTTATCAGTGTAAGGAAACCAAGCTCATAAGACTGATGAAACTTCACTAAAGATGTCTAAGCAACAACTAACTCAATTTAAATCCAGAAACTCCTATGTTGGATTTGCAAATCTTGCCAACAGAGCTCACCAAAAATCAGTGAAAAAAAGTTTTGAGTTCACACTAATGGTGGTCAGGGGTTGATGAATCAGGTCTAGGAGAATTCTCATAAACAGCCTATTCCTGACTGATCTCTGCAGAGAAAATTGAAAAGACTGTCCAAATTGAGGCTTCAACTGTTGAGACTAAAGAGCAAGGGGTCAAGCTGCACCTGACAGTGGTGGACACATTTGGCTATGGTGACACTATCAACGGCAGGAATTATTTTAAGACAATTATCTCCTACATTATGAACAGTACCTGAATGATGAGAGTGGTTTGAACAGACAGCACATCATTGATAACAGGTGCACTGCTACTTTTATTTCATTTCACCCTTTGGACATCGACTTAAGCCCTTAGATGTCACATTTATGAAAGTCATGCACCATAAGGTCAATATTATGCCTGCCATTGCAAAAGCCGACATGCACTGAAGGAATGGGAGCACTTGAAGAAAAGGATTCTGCATGCAATTGAAGAACATAACATCAAAATCTATCATTTGCCTGATGCAGAATCAGATGAAGATGAGGATTTTAAAGAGCAGACTAGGCTTCTCAAGGCCAATATCCCATCCTCTGTGGTTATATCCATTCAGCTGATCCATGCCAAAGGCAAGAATGTCAAAGGTCACCTCTACCTGTGGGGTGTCATAAAGGTGGAGAACCCAGAGTACAATCACTTTCTGAAGCTGGGGACAGTGCTCATCACTCACATGCAGGACCTCCATGAGGTGATCCAGGACATTCACTATGAGGACTTCCATTCTGAGAGGTTCAAACTGAGTGACAGAAAAGTGGGAAATGAGGACATGAATAAAGACAAGAATTGGAATTCAGAGATGTTAGTCACTCTCTGCTGGTCACTTAAACCTAGGACTTGTAAACCCAAAAGCCACGGGGGAGCTCTATATAGTCAAGTTCATGGAAAAGTAGAGAAGTCAGAATTGCAAAGTGAAGACTGAAGTGGATTTGGAAAGACAGAAGACCACATGGACTGAGAGGGTAATTAAAAGAAAAAAGAACTACCTTGATTTCTGAAGACTTTCCAGTTCATGGCTTTAGACTTGCCTGAAACCTGGCTATACTTACTGACCTTGTGTTCCACGAAACTCCCTATATCTTCTAATAAGCCCTCCTCATGCCTTAAATTAATATGAAATCAAAGTGGATCAGAGATTTAAGTGTATAAGGTAAAAATATAAAACTTTTGAAGAAAACATAGGAGAAAATCTTTGTGACCTGAGTTAGAGGAAGAGTTGTTAAATATGACATCAAAAGTCAATCCATTAAAGCATAGATAAATTGAACTTTTTAAAAATTAAGAACTTTTGCTCCATGAAAAAAAAAAACCTTGTTAAGAGTATAAGATGAGCCATGAAAAAATATTTGCAAATCCCAGATCAACAAAGGACTCATATACAGAATACATAAAGAATACTCTAGCATTTTTGAAATGGGCTTACCACCAGAACACAGGTATTGTGAAGACCACTGCTAAATCTTAGCCAAAATGGGAAAGGAAAAGACACATCAACATTATCGTCACTGGACACATAGATTCCGATGAGTTAATGACAATTGGTCATCTGATCTACAAATGTGATGATATTGACAAAAGAACCATCAAAATATTTGAGAAGGAAGCTGCTGAGATGCGGAAGGGCTCCTTCAAGTATGCCTGGGTCTTGGATAAACTAAAAGTTGAACATGAGCATGATATCACCACTGATATCTCCCTGTGGAAATTCAAGACCAGCAAGTACTACGTGACCATCATTGATGCCTCAGGGCACAAAGATTATCAAAAACATAATTACAAGCACATCTCAGGCTGACTTGCTGTCCTGATTGATGCTGATGTTGATGAATTTGAAGCAGGTATCTCCAAGAGTGGGCAGACACATGAGCATGCCCTTCTGGCTTACACACTGGGTGTAAAACAACTAATTGTTGGTGTTAACAAGATGGGTTTCACTGAGTAGCCTTACAGCCAGAGGAGATACAAGGAAATCATTAAGGAAATCAGCACCACATTAAGAAAATTGGCTACAACCCTGATGCAATAGCATTTGTGCCAATTTCTGGCTGGAATGGAGACAACATGCTGGAGCTGAGTGTTAACATGCCTTAGTGCAAGGGATGGAAAGTCACCCATAAAGATGGCAATGCCAGTGAAACCATGCTGCTTGAAGCTCTGGATTGCATCCTGCCACTAACTTGTCTGACTGACAAGCCTTTGCATCTGCCACTCCAGAATATCTACAAAATTAGTAGTACTGGTACTGTCCCTTTGAGCTGAGTGGAGACTGGTGTTCTCAAACTTGGCATGGTGGTCACCTTTGCTCCAGTCAATGTTACGACTGCAGCAAAGTCTGTTGAGATGCACCATGAAGCTTTGAGTGAAGCTCTCCTGGGGACAATGTGGGTTTCGATGTCAAGAATGTGTCTGTCAAAGACATTCACTGTGGCCAATGGGGCTGGTGACAGCAAAAATAACCCACCAGACTTAATTGACAAGATATCTTCTGAGAAGACTCATGGAGAGTCAGAGATTATTCAAAAAGGCAAAACAGGGGTGAGGATGAAGATGGTGGACTAGATAAAAGCAGGATTTGTTTCCTCCCAGGTTCGCATTGAAATTACAACCAAATTATCAAATGATCAACTTGGAGAATCACCTGAAGTCTAGCTGATGGTAATGCTTATGTCTGATAATATAAAGGAGGCACATCGAAGCAGGTAGGATGGCAAAGTTGAGAATCAGGCTGGACCTGCCCCCACAGGTGGTGGAGGATCACTGGGAGAGAGAGCAAGGCTGCAGAAGCTCTCCTGAAGGAGAGGGCGGTCCTGGTCTCATTTGGGGACTCACCAGCCCAGGGTCCCAACCCAGGGAAGAGGATGTTTCAATAACTCTGACTGTAAAAAACAGAGGGTACTCTGGCCATCTGGGTGAGATGAAAGGAGAATGAAACCCCAGACACCCCTTTGAAGGACCAGCGCACAGGATTTCTGACCTGTGGACTCTCACTCAGCAGTGGGTCAGAGGCTCACGTGGGATTCATTCTGAGAAAGTCTGCATTACCTGGCACCAGAATGAGGGCTGGAAGGGCAGCCACCATTGTGCCTTAGCTCAGCCCCCATACTGGGCAATCTACAGACTGAGCCCACTTGACTGTGCAGACCCCTCCCACAGAGCAATTAGGAAGCGCTGGCCAGAGGGGATCAGCCTGCTCTTTCCAGCCAGCAGATTGTCCGGGGCATTTTTTGCTGGATGGCTGCCAAGCCCTGCTCTTATTCAAGGCCAAGCATCCCCAGCGGGCTGAGAACCGCATTTCTGGATAGGGTCAGGGAGATCACTGCTGCCAACATGAATTTGGGATAATCTGAGGGTTCTGTGGGCCATTCCCAGACAACAACTGGTCTTGCTGTGATCTGGAACTTCTGAGGGAACTCATGAACAGTTACCAAAGTTGCAGCAAGACTGAGGCTGTATTGATCTGACTGCCATTGTCTCTCTGAGATCCCACTCCAACCTACCCACAAACTGTCCCAGTCGACCCATTGACAGTGAACTGCCACAGCCCTGCCCCTCCCCTTCCCTTATCTCCTAGTCCACACTGGCAACAAACTTTGGCTGACACAGGGTGGGCACTTCATGGAAATCAGTGGCAGGTAGACCTTTGCTTCCTGCAAGAGTTGTAATATTGTGTCCAGGGAGTGTAGGGTCTGTGGGACCACCTCAGATGGCAGCTGGTCTCACTGTGATCTGTGACTACAGCGAGAACTCCCAGGCACAGAAGTTGCAGTAAAACTGAGGCTATATTGGCCTGACAGACCTTGTCTCCCTGAGATCCCACTTCATCCAAGCCACAAAGTGCCTGCAGTCCCTTGACAGGCAGCCTCCTGTGCCCTGTTTGGCTCTAGGGTAATGCAGTCAGTGCAGGCAACAGACCTTGGTTAGCACGGTGAGTACATTTTGAGGAAAACAGCTGTGGACAGACACTGCTGCCTATACGAGCTGCAATATCTTGTGAGGGGATTGCAGAGGTCCGTATTGGCCTGACAGCCCTTGACTTCCTGAACTCCTGTCCCATCCAGTACAGAGTGTCCACTGCACGTTGATAGGCAGCTGCCTCTGCCCTGGGGTAGCACATTTAGGCCCAAAGTGGGCAGCAGCTGACTTTGCTATGAGTAGAAACTTATACAGGGACCCACAGAGACAACATGGGCACGTAAACTGACACTGCAGTGGCAGAGGGAAATTTACTCGCTAGACCCGGAAGATTCTCGGGGTCCCTGTGCCACCCAACATGCATATCACCCAGAGGCTCATCCAGTTTCAGAGACTTATAGGCAACTGACAGGCAATGTTAAGCCTTGAGGAACACTGGTCCCTCTGCTAAACTCCCATAGGCCAGGGACAAGGGATAGCCAACTGGTGCCTACAGCATTGTCTCTTCTATGTACCTATAGCTCCAGCATAAGCAACAACCATCTGTGGATCGCTTGGTAGTTCTCACCGGGTAGCCCTGAACAATCAAAGCAGCAGCTGACCTTGTCTATGGGGAAGCCGCTCCCAAGGGGCTACAAAACCAATGCATCTGCAGACTGACACAAGAACACAATGGAGTAACTCCTGACTAGTCTCATCAGTGGTACACATAAAGGGTGGTTGCAACAAGTACGCAAGTCTGCTAAGGCAAATCCTTCTCAGTGGGGTCAGCCCCCACACAGCAACTCTTACCCTGTGGGTACAGCCAATGCCCATAATTAGTCAGCCTGTGCATTAATCCCATTCACTGGTCTAATAACAGCAATAAATGCTTGGTGACAACAGAACATCATGCACAACCCACACAAAGATCACATCCAGATCCCCCAGCATATGGGATCAGGGAGAGTGTACAACTGGGCTACGCAGGACACTTTCCACATTAGGCCATCTGGCCAAGGCTAAGAGATAAAACAAATATTCCTGACACATAGAAATGAACACAGAGAGGCTAATAAAAAGAGAAAACAAAGAAACATGCCACAAATGAAATAATAGGAGAAAATTCCAGAAGATAAGCTAAATAAAATGGAGGCAAGCAACCTACCAGAGACAGAGTTCAAAATAATGGTTATAAGGATGCTCAATGAATTTATGGGGGAGAATGGATGAGCACAATGAGAACATCAACAGAGAGATAATAAGCATAAAAAAGGACATAGAAACCATAAAAAACCTGACAGAAATGAGGAATACAATAACTTAAATGAAGAAGACACTAGAAGGATTCAACAGTAGATTAGATGAAGCAGAAGATCGAACCAGCATATTGGAAGACAAGGTAGCAGAATACACCCAATCAGAACAACAAAAAGAAAAATGGATTTTAAAAAATGAGGATAGTTTAAGAGACCTCTGGGACAACATGAAGTGTAAAAACTTCCCTAACCTGCCAAAGGAATTAGACGTACAAGTTCAGGAAGCCCAAAGAGTCCCAAACAAGAGGAATTCAAACAGTCCTACACCAAGATACATCATAATTAAAATGCCAAATGTCAAAGACAATGAGAATTTCTTAAAAGCAGCAAGAGAAAGGCAGCTAGTTACTTACAAGAATACCCCCATAAGAATATCTGCTGACTTTTCAATGGAAACTTTGCAGGCCAGAAGAGACTGGCAAGAAATAGTCAATGTTATGAAAAACGAGAATCTACAACCACAAATATTCTACCAGCAAGGCTTTCAATTAAAATGGAAGGTGAAATAAAGAGCTTCCCAGACAGGAAAAAAGCTTAAGGAATTCATCATCAACAAGCCAGCATTAGAAGAAATGTGAAAGAGTCTTCTGTAAAAAGAGAAGGGGTACAAAAGGAAATAGAAATAACAAATATGAATAATAAAAAGACAGTAACTATGTACCTATCAGTAACCACTTTTAATGCAAATGGATTAAATGCTCCAATCAAAAGACATAGGGTAAATGAATGGATAAGAAAACAAGATCCATGCATATGTTATCTGCAAGAGACCCACTTCAGATCAAATGACACTTACAAACCGAAAGTAAAGGGAATGGGAAAAGATATTTCACACAAATGGAAAAGGGAAAAAAAAGCCAGTATAGCAATACTGATATCAGATAAAATAGACTATAAAATAAAGGATATAAAATGCTAAAAAAAAATTATGTATATATAGTATAAAAATAAATAAACTGGCATTAAAAAAAATAAAACAAAGGCTAGCATTTACCCCCAAGCAGCAAAATATGATTTTTCTCAAGTGCACATGGAACATTATCCAAGATAGACCATGTTAGTACACAAATCAAGTCTCAATACATTTAATAAGATTGAAATCATATCAACCATTTTCTCTGATCATAATGGTATGAAACTAGATATCAACTACAAGAAAAAAAACTGGAAAATACACAAATACACGGAGGCCAGATAACACTACTGAACAATGAATGGGTTATTAATGAGATCAAGGAAGAAAGCAAAAGATACCTAGAGACAAATGAAAATTAAACGACAATGACTCAAAATCTATGGGACACAGCAAAAGCAGTCCTAACAGGGAAATTCATACAATACAGGCCTATCTCAAGAAACAATAAAAAGGTCTAATAAACAATCTAACCTTACAATTAAAAGAACTAGAAAAAGAACAGAATATGAAGCTCAAATTGAATAGAAGGAAGGAAATAATAAAGATCAGAGCAGAAATAAATGAAATAGAGTCTAGTAAAACAATACAAAAGATTAATGAAACCAAGAACTGGTACTTTAAAAGGATAAACAAAATTGACAGACCCTTAGACAGACTCATCCTGGAATAAAGAGAGAGGTCTCAAATAAATAAAACCAGAAATAAAAGAGAAAAATAAACACAGACTCCACAGAAGTACAATAGATCACAAGAAAATGCTACAAGCAATTATACGACAACAAATTGGACAATCTGGAAGAAATGGACACATTCCTAGAAACAATCTCCCAAGACTGAGTCAAGAAGAAACAGAAAATCTGAACTGACTGATTACCACCAATGAAATAGAATCAGTAATCAAAAACCTCCCAAAAAAAGTCCTGGACCAGATGGCTTCATAGGTGAATTTTACCAAACATTCAAAGAATTATCACCTATTCTTCTCAAACTATTCCAAAAAATTCAAGAAGAGGGAAGGCTCCCTAACTCCTTTATGAGGCCACCATTACCTTGATTCCAAAACCAGGCAAAGACATTACAAAAAAGAAAACTATAGGCCCATATCTCTTATGAACATTGATACAAAAATCCTCAACAAAATATTAGCAAACTGATTTCAGCAATACAGTAAAATTATCACACACCATGATCTTGTTGGCTTTATTCCTGGGATGCAAGTTTGGTACAGGATCCACAAATCAATTAATATGATACACCACATTAACAAATCGAAAGATAAAAACCATATGAACATATCAATAGATGCAGAAAAAGCACTCGACAAAATCCAGCATCTAGCCATGATAAAAACTCTCCGCAAAATGAAAATAAAGGGAGCATACCTCAAAGTAATAAAGGTCATGTATGACAAACCTACAGCTAACAACATACTCAATGGGGAAAGGCTAAAAACATTTTCCTTAAGATCAGGAATGAGACAAGGATGCCCACTTTCACCACTCCTCTTCAACATTGTATTGGAATTCTTAGCCACAGCAATAAGACAAGAAAGAGAAATAAAAGGCATCCAAATTGGAAAGGAAGAAGTAAAACTTTCGTTATTTGCTGATGACATGATACTATATATAGGGAACACTTAAGATTCCACCAAA
Organism: Eidolon dupreanum; assembly: GCA_028627145.1. Lineage (NCBI taxonomy): Eukaryota > Metazoa > Chordata > Mammalia > Chiroptera > Pteropodidae > Eidolon > Eidolon dupreanum. The sequence continues at coordinate 31,977,347 of CM053505.1, read as the reverse complement.
AAATGTTAGAACTGATCAATGAATTCAGGAAAGTAGCAGGTTACAAAATAAATATTCAGAAGTCAGTGGCATTTTTATACATCACTCATGAACTTTCAGAAAGAGAAATTAAGAAAACAATCCCATTTACAATTGTGCTGAAAATTATCAGATACCTGGGATTCAAATTAACCAAGGAGATAAAAGACCTGTTTTCAGAAAATTATGTCATTGAAAAAATAAACTGAAGAAGATACAAATAAATGGAAGCCTATACTGTGTTCATGGGTAGGAAGAATCGACATTGTTAAAATGGCCATTCTACCCAAAGCAATCTATAGATTCAATGCAATTCCTATCAAAATACCAATGGCATTTTTCAGAAAGCTGGAATAAATAATCCTAAAATTTATATGGAGCCATAAAAAAAAAAAACCCAAATAGCCACAGCAATCTTGAGAAAGAAGAACGAAGATGGAAGTATCACACTACCTGATATCAAACTATACTACAAGGCGACAATAATCAAAACACCATGGTACTGGCATAAATATAGACACATTGATCAATGCAACAGAATAGAGAGTCTAGAAATAAATAAATGCATATATACTCAATATATGACAAAGGAGGTAAGAATATACAATGGTGTAAAGACAGTCTCTTCAATAAATGGTGTTGGGAAAATTAGACAAATACATGCAATAAAAAAAAGAAGCTTGACCATCATCTTACACCATATAGAAGAATAGACTCAAAATAGATTAAAGACTTAAATGTAAGACCCCAAAACCATAAAATTTCTAGAAGAAAACATAGGCAGTAAACTCTCTGATATTACTAACATGAATTTCTTTTTGAATATATCTCCCTGGGCCAGGGAAACAAAAGACCTGTCAGAATGGCTATCATCAATAAATCAAAAAATAACAAGTGTTGGCAAGGATGCAGAGAAAAGGGAACCCTCATACATTGTTGGTGGAATTGCAAAAAGTAAAACAATAATTTGTAAAGGTCTATGCACCCCAATATTCATGGCAGTACAATTTACAATAGCCAAGATGTGGAAGCAATACCAATAGATGACTAGATAAAAAAGTTATTATTTATATATACAATGGAATATTACTCAGCCATTAAAAATAATGAAATCTTACCATTTGCAATGACATGGATGGACTTAGAGGTTATGCTGAATGAAATAAGTCAGGCAGAGAAAGATAAAATACCATATGATTTCACTTATATGCAGAATCTAAGGAACAAAAAGAACAAACTAAACAAAAACAGACTCACAAATATAATAGGCAATTTGGTGATGGACAGAGGGGAGAGGGGTTGGGGGTTGGGAGATGGGGTGAAAGGTTAAAGAAGTACAAATTAGTAGTTGATAGATGGTCACGGGTATGGGGAAAATGGCATAGGGAATACAATTAGCATTAATATATTAGCTAGGTGGAGAGCCAGGGGAGGGAAGGAGCAATTGTGGTGATCGTTTTCTGAACTATATAGATGTCTAACCAATGTACTGTATACTTGAAACTAATTAAAACAAATACATTTTTTTAAAAAGGCAAAACACCTCCAAAGTGATGTGGGAAAAAATAAAATGAAAGCCTGTTATGCCGACATAAGAACTCCATGATATCTTGGTAAGAGAAAAAAGCAAATTGGAAAACATGTGCATAGTAAGAACAATGTGTAGATATTTCAAACCCACAAAACTATGTATTTCTATAGGTAAATATATATGTATATAATTGCATAAGGAAAAGGTAATTGAAGATTATACACTAGGGAGCAATAGTTACCATCTGGGAGAGTGGTGCCCCACTCACAATATCTATATTTTTTATTCTTTTTCTTAGAATATATTGTTCTGGGAAGAAGCTGGAAGATGGTCTAAAATTTTTGAAATCTGGTGGTGCTGCCATCATTGATATGGTTTCTGGCAAGCCCATGTGTGTTGAGGGCTTCTCTGGGCTGTTTTGCTGTTCATGACATGAGACAGATAGTTGCTGTGGGTGTCATCAAAGCAGTGGAGAAAAAGACAGCTGGAGCTGGCAAGGTAATCAATTTTGCCCAGAAAGCTCAGAAAGCTAAACGAATATTATCCCCAATACCTGCCACCCCAGTCTTAATCAGTGGTAGAAGAATGTCTCAGAACTGTATGATGCAATTGGACATTTAAGTTTAATGGTAAAAGACTGGTCAATGATTACAATGCATTGTAAAACCTTCAGAAGGAAAGGAGAATGTTTTGTGTATCATTTGGTTTTGTGTGTGTGTAGTAGTTTTTAAGTTATTAGTTTTTAAAATCAGTACTTTTTAATGGAAACAGCTTGACCAAAAATCTGTTACAGAATTTTGAGACCCCATTAAAACAAAGTTTAATGAGAAAAAAAAAGAACACTAAATTCAACAGTAAAAAAAAAAATCTTATTTGAAAATTGGCAAAAGATTTAATAGACACTTCACCAAAGAAGATGATATGGATCTAAAAACACATGAAAGGGTGTTTAACATCACTAGTCACTAGTGGAATGCAAATTAAAATCATAATGAGATATCACTACACATCTATTAGAATGGCTAACATGAAAAATATTGACAATACTAAGTGCTGACCAGCGTATGATGCAATTGGGACTCTCATATATTTCTGGCGGGAAATGAAAACTGGTAGAGCTACTCTGAAAACTGGTAGAGTTAGTCTGACATTTCTTATCTTAGAGAATTGTAAACTTATGTTCACAAAAGAAAACCTGCACATGAATATTTATAGGAGCTTTATGTGTCATAGCCCAAAACTGGAAACAATTCAATGTCCTTCAGTGGGTGAAATAATTAAACAAATTGTAATACATCCATATAATGAATTACTACTCATCAATAAAAAGAAGAAAATTACTGATGCAGGAAACAACAGGGATGGATCTCCAGGAACTTATGCTGAATGAAAGTTAATCTCAAAAGTTTACATACTTTGTGATTCCGTTCATATAACATTCTCAAAATGACAAAATGATAGAGGTGGAGAACAACTAAGAACAGATAGGGAAGGAAAGAGAGTGTGTAATTATAAAGCGGCAGCACAGAGAGTTCCTTTGTTGTGACAGAACACTTCTGTCTCTTGACCATGGAGAGAGTTATATCCATCTGCATATGTGATAAAATGTAATAGAATTATACACAAAGACATAGCAAAAAAATGAGTAATGCAAAAACTGGTAAAATCTGAATAAGAGTTATAATCTAGATAAGTATATTGAGCCAATTCATTTCTTGGTTTTGGTATGTACTTTAATTATGTAAAATGTTGCCATCAGGAGAAGCTGGGTAAGGAGACACAGCACCACTCTGTGCTAATTTTGCAACTTCTTGTGAATCCATAACAATCAGGAAATTAAAAGTTTTAAAAAGAAAAAAACCTAGAGTTGGCTAAATAAAGCTACTCCCTAATGTTCTAACATTCACATGGTCCTTGTCTGCTAAAGACTCTATTTGCCCAAGGATGACTTTCCAGGATATAAGCCTTGTCACGGTGTCCAAAAAGAGCCCTTGATCTTGAGGAACTACCAGACTTAAGAAATGGAACACTGAATGTTTGGACAAATTCTTTCCCCTAAAACAAAGGTTTTTAACCTGGAGTCCATGGACCAGGCTTTTCAAGTCTGTCAATGTCCTCTTTGATATTTTAGAATGGTGTTTTTATGTTTGTTTAGAAGCTATACACATATATGACAAAACATTTGTAAAGTACTTATAATGTAAAAATAAAAGCTCACCGGTTCCAAGACTCAAGTATTTCTATCCAAATGTAATTTTACTTTTGACAGTTTTTGTGTTTTCTTCCAAGAAAAAAAAAAAGACACAAATGGTAGCAGACTATATTTACAGTTCCTTGCTTTTTACACTTAACAATACATCTTTGAGATCATTTCACATCAGCACTGCAGCTCTATCCCTTGCTTTTAAATAGCTGCTTAATGCTCTTACTATTAATAGATAAACTACAGTTTATTTAATCAAATTTTAATGATGGATGCTTAGCTTTTTGCCGTTTTAAAAAATTCTGCAGTAAACATCCTTATATACTTGTGTCATGACATGCTTGTTTACCATATGACCGTATGGTAAATTCCTAGCAGTGCTATTCTTAGGTGAAGGATACATGCATGGTCAATGCCGATGCACACTGCAAAACTGCCTTTAAAGAACCTGTATTAACCTTCTGCCAACAGTGGAAAATATCACCTATTCTCCTTATACTTGCCAACCATGAGCACTGTCAAATTTCAAAGTTTTTGGCCATTCTGATGGATAACAAATGGTATCACCTGTTTATTGCTGGAGACAACTTACTTGATTATGATTCTTCTGCAGTCTCTAACTTTTCTCTTTTCCATTGTCACTTATTTTTAAATAAATAATTGTATTTCTTTTTATTACACAAGTAATAAATAACATTAATTATAAAAAGAAACATGAAATGATACAGAAGTATAGTGAGTAAAAAAGGGAAAGCCCCTCTTCTCCTTCCCAACTCTATCATCCCCACTTCCCTTCTAAGAACTGCAGAGACAATGCTGTGAGCCCATGAGTTTCACTTTGCTAAATGCAAATGCATCAGGTACTCATTCTGATTCCTCTATTTGGGATTGGAATGCTTGTGACAGGGGCACAGCTGAGGTTCAGCTTTAGAATATCCATGAAGAAGGGGTTTGCTGAGCACTTCAATGGTAATAAAGACCACAGAGAAAATAGCTAAACAATGTATGTGGGGAAAAATGGCTAAACAATTTATGTGAACAAAATGGCATTAAAGTATTTTAAAAGCTTTAGAGACACAATTTCCCTGCAACAAATATGCAAATGATAAATAATGTGTTTATTAAATCCAAATCCAGAAGCACTTCAAGGAACCAAAGCTTAGTTAACTTATGACCTACATGTTTTGAAAGCATTGAGATGGCATTTAAATAGAGGAGAGAGGAAGTCAGTAAGACAAAGGCAGAGTCTACATGTCTAGAGACAGACTGAGATAAATTATTTGAGCTTTCGTTTCTTCAAATCAAATGGTAATAATTATAAAATATCTAGCTCATATAGCTATTGTAATAAATAATAATCTATGTAAAGTACTTAGCACAGAGTTAGGCATAGAATAAGTACTCAATAAATGATAGCTACTCTTAGCTATTCCTAAAAGCTTTCCTTGGAAGACTGTGAATGAGAAGCACAGAATAATCAAAGCTTGGATTCTAGAATGGGGATGATGTGCTTAGAAGGACAGTGATAAGATCTGACTAGAAGTAGAAAATTAGAACTAGAAGTAGATGGAGAAGGAATGATTGCGGGAAAATGGAGATATTTTAGGCAAAATCATTGTGAAGAGTGGGCAGAACGGTTTGGGATGGGGAAGTCAGGGGAGGGGGTATGGTAGGAGGCAGTGGCAACACAGGAGAGAGGTAAGGGATATGCTAACACAGGAGGAACCATATGGCAAAAACATTGTACACTAAAATAAATGGACAAAGAAATATGGTATATACATACAACAGAATACTATTCAGCCTTAATAAAATAAAGAAATTCTGTAATATGCAAACAACATGGGTAAATCTTGAGGACATTATACTAAATGAAATTAGCTAGACACAGAAAGACAAATGCTACATGATTCCAACTATGTGAGGCCTCTAAAATAGTCAAATTCATAGAATCAAAGAGCAGAATGGTGGTTGTCAGGGGCAGGGGGAGGGATAAATGGAGAGTTACTAATCAATGGGCATAAGTTTCAGTTAAGTAAAATGAATAAGTTTTAGAGATCTGCTGTACAATATTGTACTTATAGTCAACAATAATGTATTGTATACTTACGAATTTATTTAAAAGGTAGACATCATGTTAATTGTTATTGCTACAATAAATTAAAATAATAAAAATGGAAAATAAAAGAATCCCCAGGGCTTGATGCCTGACTATTTAAGGTACGGAGACAAAATGGAGAAGACTATACATGTTTGTTGAATGGGTAGAGTTAGTTGGGGCGAGGGGGATGGTTTTACTCTAGGTGGAGATCTGAGACTGGAAGTCTGCTCCCTACATATTAAGTATGTATGAGGTGACTACATTTAGTGAGACTATAATTAGTGAGGTTTGCCTAGAGATAAAACCAATAAGGCCAAGGTCTTTGGGTCTGATTTCTGGAATTTTTGGCATCTAACAGTTTTGATTCAAAATGTCTAACAACTATTACACATAACCAGAGATGTTAATTTAGGAACACTCACTAACCTCCTCAAACATTGTTTTTGACCTACAGATTTCATCACCATGCCAAAACCTCAGTCTCCTGCCTGTCGGACCAGGAGTTTGCTACATCAGGAAGGCTGCTGTAGTGGCTTGACTCCAAATGGCTCCCATTTCAACCCGTGGCTTCTGTGATCTCAGACTGGTTATAGTTCAAAGATCTAGACCCTTGTAACTCAGAGAGAGGTCCAAGGACCAGCAGTACTGGTATTACCTGGGAGCTCATTAGAACTTTAGAATTTCAGGCTCTACCCCAGACCCACTGAATCAAAATCTGCATTTTAACAAGGCCCCCACATTAAAGTCTGAGAAACGCTGACCTAGAGCATGGTTTTAAGGAGTCAGATAGTTTTAGAATTATTTGGAAGGGATAAGAAAAATTACTTTAAATGTAAATGTAAAATAATGGTATGATGAGTCCCAATTTCAGAAATTAGAAAAATAACGTATCATGGAATTGAGGAAACATGATAACTTCATATTTAATAAATATATCTATTACTTTTGTAACCGAGGTAGATGATGATAATGGTTAATATTAACTTTCATTGAGCACTTAATTTCAGGTACTATTCCAAATGCCTTCCAGATAAGATCTCATTTAACCTTCAAAATAATCTTAAGCCTCACAACAAACCTATGAGAAAGGTACTATTATCATCCTCATTTAACAGATGAGGAAACTGAGGCACAAGGTGTTTAATTGACTTGCCCAATAGTTAGTATGAGAGCCAAGTTTTCAATCTAGTATGTCTGACTCCAGAGACCACAGGCTTAAATTCCATATGTCAATGGACAAATTTTCCCTATTCTAGATGTGGGAAGGTCAATGTTCTTGCCAAGATATCCATATTCTCAGTGTCACTTGGTCACTTTGGACTTGAAGAACCCACCATTCCTGAACTACTCTATATCCCACTTACATCTTACCTCTTTTTGATGATTTTTTCTCTTTTCTCTGAAGAAGCCCCTATATGAGATTCAGTCTCTTTTCCTTAATTTCCACTGAAATCACTCATAAAAGACATTTATTGCTTAGAGCAATGGAAGGGAATTGATACGATAATAATACAAGAAAAAAAAACCTTAACACTGAATATTTGATAACCTTGTCCTTAAAGTCCTTTGTCCACTTCCCTAATAGAAAATTTTCACTGTCTTCCTACCATCTTGCCCAACTCCCCAGGACTTCAATTTCCACATCACAGGACACTTATTCAAGACATTTTCCTTAAAAAAAAATGCCTGTCCCTCTCTAAGGGGAGCTCTAGTCCCAGCTATTAAAATTACAAATGTTTACCACTCTACATACAGATTTTTCATTTGTTTTATTTTTCACAAAATGGAAATATATTGTACTTAATTTTCTGCAAATTGCTTCTTTCACTTAGTTATATTTAAGACTATCCTTATATACCAACCCATACCAATCTACCTTATTCTTTTTAAGATATAGAGCCATCGTATAGCTGTACCATAATTCATTAATCACTCCCATATTGATGATATTTAGGTTATATCTATTATTCCATGGTGCAAATAATGCTGAAATGAATATCTTCTTACATAAATCTTTGCACAATTGTTTCTGTAGAAATGTCTCCCAGAAGAAGAATACCTGGTACAAAGGGTAGGTGCACTTACGATTTGGAAAGATCATGCCTAACTGACCTCTATAAGGATTTTATCAAATTACATGTCAACCTAGAGTACCTGGGGTGTCCTTTTCCTTGTACTCTTTCCAACCCTAGACATCAGTCTTTTTTAAATCTTAATTTATATTTCTTTGGTTATGTGTGAGATCAAACAGCTTTTTATGTATTTATTTGCCATCTGTGTTGTTTCTATGAATTGCTTGTGTTTATTTTTTGCTCACCCACTACACCCCTGCCATTCATGTTTTTAACTGCACTCACCTTCAGTTCCCTCCAGATATCTCAGGCTCAAAATCATGCTCAAATTACACTTCCACCACTTGAGGCTTCAGTCTCATTATTTTTTGAAATGTTCTATTTTATGTAATATATTTCTGTCATTCTTACTATGAAAAGCAAGCTGTTTTTAAAAATCAGTCTTTTTAAAAAGTCATTCTTTCAAAGACTATTGAATGAAGTGGAAAATACAGACTGTTAATGAAACCATTCCTCAAAGAAGCTTGGAGAACTATAGTCCTACTTTTGTAAAACCCATGAATGTGTTGTTGAAGTTGAAATCACAGCTGGAAAATAATTTGATGCCTCCCTTTTGACATCTATTATTGGATCATTATTAGCCTTGGGCTTTTCTCACCAGCCCAGGGCCCATTTGCATTCCCTGGCTCCCTGGACACAAATTTTGGCATATGGCTTTTGTTCTATTGCTTTGCTTTAGTAAAGGACTTGAAACTGCGTCTTAAGGGAGTCACAGATTCTGGTTCACTCCTACCTGTTCCACAGAGCCATCATTTCCTATAATCTTCCCCAGGAAAGTTGAAGGTAAAAATATAGTTACTGAGCAGTCACATGGCATGAGGCAAGCCCATAGGGGCAAAACTCCTTTGGGCTTGGATCCAGGGTCTGAAACAGACTAGAGCTGGCTCAGAATATGCACGCAGGCATGCATGCACACACGCACACACACACACATACACACACACTATTGGTTTTGTTTCTCTGGAGAACCCTAACTGATACAGCAAGGAAATAAGAATGGCCTCTTGCTAACAGCAAGCTAGGAACTGAGGCCTTCAGTCTGGCAGCCCACAAGGAATTGAATGCTACCAATAATCATGTGAGCTTGGACGTGAATTCTCCCCCAGTTGAGCCTCAAATGAGGGCCCTGCCCTGGCCAGCACCTTGATTGCAGCCTTACAGAGAACCCAGCTAAGTTGTGCCAAGACTCCTGACCCACAGAAACTGTGAGATAATAAATGTGTATTGTTTTAGGCTGCTAAGTTTGTGGTAATAATGCTTTACACAGCAATATATAACTAATACAAGAAAGTATGAAAACACTGACTATATAGTTGATCATTATTATTCCTTTCAAAGGCTCTCCTAGCTTCCAACCTGTCAGCCCCGTATAGTGTTTCCTTAGCAGAAATATCCTATGGAAACGTTGAAGCATTGTGGTATCACAGAAAGAGGCTCAGGAGTCATAGAGACCTGGACTTAAATTCTGCCTCCACCACCTCCTCCTATCTGTGTCACCTAGGGCAAGTCATTTCACCTTCACACCAGCATGACCTTCTCTTTCGTCACCTGACATAAAAGGGTTTTACAGCAGTATCTGTTTCTCAAGGTTGTTGTGGGGATTAAACGAAATAATAGATGTGAAGCATGGGGTTTAGTGCTTGAACGAGGGCAATCACTTGATACATGGACTTTTTTTAGTATTTTATTTTATATTATTATTAATTTCAAGTATACAGTACATTGGTTAGACATTTACATAGTTTATGAAATGATCCCCCTGATTACTCTATCACACCTCTGGCTTTACACTAGCCATTACCTTACTGCTGACTGCATTCCCTATGCCGTTCTCCCCATCCACATGACCATCTATCAACTACTAATTTATACTTCGTTAACACTTCACCCCTTTCTCTCAGCCCCCAACCTCCCCTTCCCTCTAGCTGTCATCCTATGTGAGTATGTTTTCAATTTGTTTGTTTTTTGTTCCTTAGATTCCACATATAAGTGAAATCAAATGGTATTTATCTTTCTCTGACTTATTTCACTCAGCATAATAACCTCTAGGTCCATCTATGTCGTTGTAAATGGTAGGATTTCATTTTTTATGGCTGAATAATATTCCATTTCACACATGAACCATAACTTCTTTATCCAATTATTGATGGACATTTAGGTTGCTTGATATTTTGACTATTTTGAATACCACTGCCATGAACATAGGAACACATAGATCTTTACAAATTATTGTTTTAGTTTTCTTTGGATAAATACCCAGAAGTACAATTGCTGAGTCAAAAGGTAGACCCATTTTTTAATATTTTGAGGAACCTCCAGACTGTTTTCCATAGTGACAGCACCAGTCTGCCATCCCACCAAAAGCGTATGAGGGTTCCCTTTTCTCCACATCCTCCCCAACACTTGTTTTATGATTTACTGATGATAGTCATTCTGACAGGTGTGAGATGATATCTCATAGTGGTTTTAATTTGCACTTCTCTGATGATTAGTGACCTTGAGTATCTTTTCATATGTTTATTGGGCATCTGTATTTCCTCTTTGGAGAAATATCTATTCAGGTCTTCTGTCCATTTTTTAATTGGATTGTTTGTTTTTTGTTGTTGAATTGTATGAGTTCTTTATATATTTCAGATATTAACCCCTTATCAGATGTGTGATAAGTGAATATCTTCTCTCGTTCAGTAGGTTGTCTTTTCGTTTTGTTGATGGTTTCCTTTACGGTGAAAAAAACTTTTTAGTTTGATGTAGTCCCATTTGTTTATTTTTTCTTTTGTTTCCTTGCCCGAGGAAATATATCTGAAAAGAAATTTACCAGTAGCCATGTCAGAGAGTTTACTGCCTATATTTTCTTGTAGGAGTTTTATGGTTTGGTGTCTTACATTTAAGTCTTTAATCTATTTTGAGTCCATTCTTGTATATGGTGTAAGAACGTGGTCCAGTTTAATTTTTTTGCATGTATCTGTCCTGTTTTCTCAACACCATTTATTGAAGAAACTGAATTTACCTCATCGCAGATTCTTTGTCATATATTAAATGAGCATATAGATGTGTATTTATTTCTGAGCTCTCTGTTCTGTTCCATTGATTAATGTATCTGTTTTTATGACATTATCATGCTGTTTTCATTACTGTAGCCTTGTAGTATAGTTTGATATCAGATAGTGTAATCCTCCCAACTTTGTTCTTCCTTCTCAAGATTGCCATGGCTATTTGGGGTTTTATATGGTTCCATATAAATTTTAGAATTATTTGTTCTAGTTCTCTGAAAAATGCCACTGGTATTTTGATAGGGATTGCACTGAATCTATAGATCGCTTTGGGTAGAATGGCCATTTTAATGATGTTGATTGTTCCTACACATGAACATGGTATATGCTTCCATTTATTTGTATCTTCTTCAATTTATTTTTTCAATGACATAATTTTCCAAGAACAGGTCTTTTATCTCCTTGGTTAATTTGACTCCTAGGTATTTTATTGTTTTTGATGCAGTAGTAAATGGGATTCTTTTCTTAATTTCTCTTTCTGAAAGTTTATCATTGGTGTATAAAAATGCAACTGACTTCTGAATATTAATTTTGTTCCCTGCTATTTTCCTGAATTCATTGATCAGTTCCAAAAGTTTTTGTGTGTGTGTATGTGGCATCTTTAGGGTTCTGTATATATAGTATGATGTCATCTGCAAATAATGACAGTAACTTCCTCCTTTCCAATTTGGATACCTGTTTGTTAGGTCCAGGAGGGCCCTATCCCTACCCCCCATACAAAAGGTAAGAACCAGACTCCTCCCTTACCTTTTGTGTGGGATCCGGACCTTGCATTTGGGTTGGCAATGCTACATGCTCACTTCCAGTTTCACCAGACTCTCCTCCCTTCCTCATCAATTTACCCACCAAAAATATTCCCAACAAAAAAAGCCCATCTCAAGCCCCATATAAGTTTCAGGTCCCCTTCCATTCAGGGCTGATGCCATCTTTGGCTCAGTTTGGCAGTCACTCTGACACAGTAAATCTTGCTTAACCTCTTTAGCCTATGCATTCCTCCTTCAGCAAACCTAACATCTAGTGCAGAAACCCAGGAGGGTTTGCTGCAGGTTCAGTGGTCACTCCTCTGAGCCACAAGGTTATTGGTTTGTGACCCAGAGAGCAGTGGGCTGCAGTAGCTTGCCCAGGCTAACCTCTGGATCCTACCTTTTCCTTGGGCTCTAAGGGGTTTAACCCTAACCTCCCAAATCCTCCTCAAACCCAGCCAGGGAGGATCCCGAACATGGAGATTCACCTTTTCATTGCTGACCTGCCAGTCCACATCGGTCACTTAATTTTTGGGTGCATAGTTATCTACCTCTTCTCGAGTCTTCTATCTCTTTCATTCTCTGATAAATCCTACCGCTAGGTCAGGAGACTCCTCGGCCTCCTTGCCTCAGGTCTTTCTGAACTGGAGACACATGGCTTAGAAAGGACCCCTCTGCTCTATCAGATGGACTTTTTGTCAGTGGAGATGCCTACCCAAATAGCTGCTTCCTCCTTTGTGGTTTGCCATTCACCCTCCTCATTTTCCCTGTCATTCTCATCCTCTTCATTATGGAGAACACACCCTATACACCCTCCAAAACCACCCCCCTTGGCTGCCTTTTAAGGAACCTAGACTACCTCAGCCTCGAGGGTGATAATAGACCTAAGCATCTCATTTCCTATTATAACACTGCTTGGCCACAATATAAATTGGATAACAGATTTCAATGGCCTGAGAATAGCACCTTTGATTATATAAAACATATTAAAAGACCTTGACAACTTCTGTCACCACAATAGAAAGTGGTCCGAAGTTCCCTATGTCCTGGCCTTCTTTACTCTTCGCTCCAGACCTTCTCTTTGTAAATCCTGCTCTACTTATCACATTTTATTTCCTCACTCCAGTCCACTTCCTTTAACTATGAAACTGACATTTCCTCTTTCGATCCCACTGACCACGGACCACCACCCCCTAAGCCCCACCCCTACAAGCTCCTCTTTCAGCTTACCTCCCAGACAATTCTTCCACTACCCACCCCCCCTCAAGCCCTGGCTCCCAACTCCCCTACTTTCTCTTCCTTTAACCTCTCAGCTCTAGATGAGTCCAGCTCAGATCTCTCAGAAGCATCCTTCTCCCCACCTCACACACATTCTCAGACACACTCCCAGGAGCCTGCTACTGTTTTTCCTTTAAGGGAAGTTGCAGGAGCTGAGGGTATAGTCCACATTAATGTCCCTTTCTCTCTGGCCGATCTGAAATTGAGAAAAAAGTTAGGGTCCTTCTTCACTGACCCCACCACTTACGTCAAGGAATTTGAATGTCTATCTCAATCCTATGATCTTACCTGGCATGACCTCTACATAATCCTTTCCTCCACTCTTTCCCCAGAAGAAGAAGAGAGAGTCTGGCTAACCGCTCAGGGTGAGGCTGATATCTTCCACCAGCAAGATAATCAATAGCCCATCCCAGACAAGATCCCAATTGGAACTATCAGATAGATTCCCCAGGCCACCGATACTGAAATCATATGGTAACTTGCCTCATAGCAGGGCTTCAAAAAGCGGCACACAGGTAGTTAACTATGAAAAACTCAAAGAGATCAGCCGAGGTCCAGATGAAAATCCCTCCTGTTTTTTTGTCTCGCCTAATGGAGGCTCTCCAAAAATACACTAAACTAGACCTTTCCTTAGCAGAAGGCCTCTTTTTCCTACATACTTATCTCATTTCTCAATCAGCTCCTGGCATTAGACACAAATTACAGTGGCTGGAAGATGGCCTTCAAATCTGATAAAGAAACCTCTTAAATGTTACCTTTAAAGTTTTCAATAATAGAGATGAGGAAACAAAAAAAATTAACAATTAAAAGGGATCAGGCCAAATGTCAGATGCTGGCAGCAGCTATCCAGGGCTCCCACAGAAATAAGCAAATTCCTAAGGGCAGAACCCTCAAGTCTCCTCCTGGCCCCTGCTTTAAGTGTGGCAAGGAGGGACACTGGGCCAAAGGTTGTCCTAATCCTCCTCCTCCAGGTCCTTGTCCTCCACACTGCAGCAAGAAAGGTCACTGGAAAGTTGACTGTGACATACCCCTTCAAGGGAGGGTCCCATCTCTTCTTTCCAAAAAGTCAGGACTGGACTTCAGCCTGCCCAGCCTTCTCAGCCTTGCCAGTGAAGACTGATGGTGCCTGGGCCCTGTGGCCCCCATGCCTATCACTCCTTTGGAGCCAAGGGTAACTCTGCTAGTTGTAGGTAAGCCAGTCTTTTTTTCTTATTGATATGGGGGCCACTTACTCAGCCTTACCTGAATTTGCAGGTCCTACCTGCCCCTCTCAAGTCTCCATTGTGGGGGTTGATGGTCTAATCTCCAACCCTTTAGCCACACCCTCCTTAAATTGTCTTTTACTTGGAATACCTTTCAGTCACTTGTTCCTAGTCCCTCCTAAGTGCCCAACCCCAATCCTTGGTAGAGACATTTTACAAAAGTTCAGGGCCTCCCTTATTCTTCTCTCTCCCACCTTTAATTCAGACCCATCTCTCCTTCTTCTTCTCACTAAACCTGAACCAGATAAATTCCCCTTCCCAACTTCTCTAGTCAAACCCAAGTTCTGGGATACCTCTACCCCTTCCACAGTGCAACCCCACTCTCTAACCCAAAACCTCCTGAGACTCACTCACTCCCCATTCAATACCCCAATCCTGCCTTTCAAGAAGCCGGATGGCTCATATTGCTTGGTCCAAGACCTCCACATCATAAACCAGGCAGTTCTCCCAACCCACCTGGTGGTACCCAACCCCTACAACCCTTCTATCCCTTATTCCTCCAGACACTTCCCATTTCACTGTAATTGACCTTAAAGATACATTCTTTACCATTCCTCTACACTCAGATTCCCAAAATCTCTTTGCTTTTACCTGGACAGATCCTGTCACCCATCAGACCCAACAACTTACCTGGACTGTCCTTCCCCAAGGTTTCTGGGATAGTCCCCACTTCTTTGGACAAGCCTTAGCATCAGATATAGCAAAACTAGATCTCCATCCCAGCATTATTCTCCAATATGTAGATGATCTCCTCCTTTGTAGCTGGTCTTATTCTCTCTCTTATAAACACACAGCTATTCTCCTAAATCATTTAGCTAAAAACAGATATCGAATCTCTCCCAAGAAGGCCCAATTTTCTTCCCCTCAAGTCATTTATCTCAGTCTCTCTATTATCCCACAACATCGTGCCATTACTTAGACATAAAAGACCTCATTGCCTTCCTCTTACCTGCCACCTCAAAACAAGAGATCCTATGTTTCCTTGGTTTAGCAGAGTTTATCCGTATTTGGGTCCCTAACTTCAGTATTCTAGCTCATCCTTTATACCTGGCCTCCAAAGGTCCTCTGACTGAACCACTAGATCCTACCATCAATATTAGTTCTTACTTCTGGAAGTTATAGCAGGCCTTTATATTGGCCCCAGCTCTTTCCCTTCCCAACATCTCCAAACATTTTACTCTTTACACTATGGAAAAGGAAGAATAGCACTTGGACTCTTAGGACAAGTCCAGGGACCCGACAATTGGGTAATTGCCTATCTATCAAAACAATTAGACGCTACAGTCAGGGGTTGGCCAGCCTGCCTAAGAGCCCTGGGCAGTGGCCACCCTTCTAACTCTTAAAAGCAAAAATCTCACATTCAGACAACTCATCATGGTTTATTCTTCACATAACATCTCTGACCTCATAATACACAAAGCTACCCCAAATTTCCCTCCCTCTAGAATACAAATTTTTAGATAATCTTTATTGAATCTCCCCTTGTTACCCTAGCCAAATGCCCTCCATTCAATCTTGCAACTTTTACCCATCCCCAACAAAAAGACTTCATACTCCTGTATAGAAATCCTCAACCTTAAGACTCACTATTTCCTAAATATAGCATACTTCTCTTTACCCAATGCCTTACACAATTGGTTTACTGATGATAGTTCTTTCTCCAAGGATAGGAAAATGTTGACAGGCTATGCAATAGTCTGTCTCATAGAGGTCAGAGAATCTAGTCCCCTTCATGTAGGGACTACCTCTCAAAAGGCAGAATTAATTGCCCTCAACAGAGTGTTAACCTTAACATCTGGACCAGAGGTTATCATCTATACAGATTCCAAATATGCCTTCCATATCTCCATTCACATGCTTCAATTTGGGAAGAAAGAGGATTTCTCACTACAAAAGGCTCTCCTGTTACCAAAGCCCCCTTAATTCTTAAACTTCTTCAGGTTGCTTGTCTTCCCAAGGCAGCAGCAGTAGTTCACTGTGAGGGACACCAGGCAGGAAATGACCCCATCATACAGGGCAATGAAAAGGCAGATACAGAGGCCAAAAGGGCAGTGCAGCAACCACCCCGCTTCTTCTCAACTCAGCTATTCCTCATTTGATGACACAGTACTTTCCTAAAGAGTATCATTCTCTCCTAAGGCTTGGAGCGGATAAGGGAGACCCTTGGCTAAAGATGCAAGGAAGGTGTATTTTACCACAGGGCCAAGCTCAAAATACCCTGCAAGATATTCTTAACTCCTTACAAATTGGATTTAAACTGCTTTCACAACTTAAACCCCTCATTAGCTGCAATGACTTTAATGTTCTCCTTTGAGATATTATGAAAAATTGCTCTATCTTCTCTACAGTCTCTCCCCAAGGGTATATACACCCTCCTTCTTTTCCCACTCATCAGGCTAAGGGCAGCATCCCTGGAAAGGATTGGTAAATTGACTTTACACACATGCTTGCATCATGAAAGCCCAATGCTAACCCTTGTAGACACCTTCTCTGGATGGGTTGAGGTTTTCCCCACCACCTTTGAGAAGTCTGCTGAAGTGACCCAGGCACTGCTCAAAGACATTATTCCTCATTTTGAGTTACCCAATTTGTTATAGTCAGATAATGACCCAGCCTTCATATCTCAAATAACACAGGAAATCAACTCCACCTTAGGTATTCAATGCAACCTACACACTCCTTATCGACCTCGGTCCTCAGGAAAAGTTGAAAAAGCTAACTCTTTAATAAAAACCCAGTTAATTAAGCTTAGTCTAGAGATTACAGAACCCCTTGCCTTCATGCACATTAAGGCCTCCCCTAGGGCCCCCTCTTTCTTCAGCACCTTTGAACTCCTGTACGGAAGACCTTTCCTTCTAGGGAACTTCCCAACCACAACATCTCCCTTAGGAGATTACATACCCATACTAAATCAAGTTGAACAAATACTAAGAGAACATGCAGACCAAGTCCTGCCAAAGCCATTCACAGGAGATCTTCCATCTACTCCTATAACCCCTGGTGATTGGGTTCTACTTAAGAATCTCCACTCGGATAATCTTAAACCTAGACGGCAAGGCCCTTACAACTTTTAACCACCCCAACTGCTGCTAAGATTACTGGACACCCAATCTGGTTCCATCTTTCCAGGCTAAAACAAGTCTCCAAGAGTTCACCAAGGGACAAAGTATGGCCGGACACCCTAAATACCACAGCTATTCCATCAGACCTACAAAGCTTCAGCTAATCCAAATTCCTGAAGAAGAGGACAAATGAGACCCTTCTGTTCAGGTTCAGGCTCTCTCTTTCTTCCAGAAAAGACAACACCACTCCCCCCAACAAATTCTTTTAGCCTTAACACAGTCTCTCCTTCCTCTCCGTCTAGAGATTTTAACTTTTTTTATGGGATTAACTTTTACAGGGACACTTTGTTTTGTCATGGACCAGTATCACTCACCTAGTAGACCCATTGAGAAAGGTTCTTCATTATGTAGATCAAGAACACCTCCCATTTCCACCTTATTAATTCTACTTACTTATATTTCCCACCGATCACCTACTTCCTCTTTGCTTCCATACAGAGCTTCCTCACTACCACTCATCTTGAGCATTCACCCATTCTCTCCTCAATAAGTCCAACCCTACATCAGCCAAGGACTGCTGGCTCTGCCTTTCCCTCTCTTCCTCAGCATATTCTGCCCTCCCCATCCCCCTCACCAAATGGGACCATGTACAAACTACCTTTTCATATCGAAAAGAAAAGGGCTCCATTTTCCTTGAAAGGGTAGATACTCTCCTTGGAGTTTACTCCACAGCACAGGCTAATCAAGCTTTAATCTCTTTCACACCTATACCCAAAACCTTGCAAAGGTAGCACATCCCTCCATACCAGTAATAGGACCCACTACCCTTCATACCCTCTTTGATTTCCAAGGCTCCCCTTTGTTTCTCAAGAACCAGTAGCAACATATCTGTAGGACACCTACCCTCCAATCTATGAAATCAGTCATAATCCAACTATCTGACAGACACTAGACTCAATGGATAGACTACCAAGTCTCTCCAGAGGCTAATGGCCTCTTTCTATAACCCATCCACTTCACAGGTTACCCTACAGTCCTTGTAACCTCTTAGAACTATTCTATATACCCACTTCTTTTCTTGGATTACGACTGCCTCTGCAGTTCCCCAACACTTTCATTACAGACCTACTAATACTTCTACTCATCTATCCCCCTTGATTGGAGCTGCTGTAGCTACAACTCTAATGGCCTGGAGTTCCAGGCCTCAGAAAAGATGCTCTGGAACAATCTATTCTCTTACTCATTTTTCTCCATGCATGTTTCCACTTGTATGCCTGACAAAGGGGTCTTCTTTCTATGCAGAACTAGCATTTATCTCTGCCTTCCCACTAACTGAACTAGAATTTGTACTCTAGCCTATCTCTCTCCAAATATAGCTTTAACTCCCAATAACCAGTCATTACCAATTCCCATCACACACTATATAAAACCTAAAAGGGCTATTCAGGTCATCCCACTGTTAGTTATACTGGGGTCACTACCGGACTAGGCACAGGCATAGGGGGACTTGCTACTACTCTATCCTGTTTTGGAGCATTGTCCAATGATCTCCAAGCCAAAATGAGATTGCAAAAAGTATAGTTCAATTACAGGATCAAAATGACTCCCTAGCAGCTGTCACTTTATAAAACAGGGGCTAGATTTACTGACAGTTGAAAAAGAAGGTCTCTGCCTCTTTCTAGAAGAAAAATGTTGTTTTTATGTTAACCAATCAGGACTAGTAAGAGATGCAGCTAAAAAGCTAAAGGACAAAGCCAATAAGATAAGAGAGCACCAAGCAAATTCTTGGTATACTTGGCTAAAAACCAACTGGGTTACCTGGCTCTTACCCTTCATAGGACCTCTAACCTTCATTTTTCTCATTTTGGCCTTTGGGCCATGCATACTGCACCAGATTTCTTCCTTCTTCCAGGACCATTTTCATGTATTTCCAACCAATCTATAGCAGAGGTCACGCTACTTCACTCCATGCCACACTATCAAGCCAGCAGAACCTACCAGTTAATGCCACACTCCAGTATACTATCCACTACTGAAACCCTTTTCAACAGATCCCACCACCCCTATTTGGCAGGAAGCAGCTACAGAAGACCATCGCCATCTCTATTCCATAAAACAAAAAGGTTGGAATGTTAAGTCCAGGAGGGCCCTATCCCTTCTCCCCATGGTATGAAAAACAGACTCCTCCTTTACCTTTCATGTGGGAACCAGACCTTGCATCTGAGTTGGCAATGCTACATGTTCAACTCCCATTTCACTGGACTCTCCTCCCTTCCTCGCCAATTTACTTGTCCGAAATATTCCCACCAAAAAAGCCTGCCTCAAGCCCCATATAAGTTTCAGGTCCCCTTGCATTTGGGGCTGACGCCATCTTCGGCTCAGCCCAGCTATAACTCTGCTACAATATACCTTGCTTAACCCCTTCAGCTTTGTGTGTTCCTCCTTTGGTGAACCTAACACTTTATTTCTCTTTCTTGTCTGTTTACTGTAGCTAGGACTTCCAATACAGTGTTGAACAGAAGTGGTGAAAGCAGGCATCCTGATCTTAAGGAAAATTCTTTTAGCCTTTCCCCATTATGATGTTAGCTGTAGGTTTGCAGTATATGGCCTTTATTATGCTGATGTATGTTCCCTCTATTCCCACTTTGCTGAGTTTTTATCATAAATGGATGCTTGATTTTGTCAAATGCTTTTTATCTTTCAGTTTGTTAATATGGTGCCACATTAATTGATTTGAGGATATTGTACCAACTATGCATCCCAGGAATAAATTTAACTCGATCATGATGTTTGATGTTTTTAATGTATTGCTGAAGTCAGTTTGCTAATATTTTGTTGAGGGTTTTTATATCAACATTTATAAGAGATATCGGCCTATAGTTTTCATATGTAATATCTTTGTCTGGTTTAGGAATCAAGATAAAGGTGGTCTTATAAAAAGAATTAGGGAGCCTATCTTCTTGTTTAATTTTTTGGAGTAGTTTGAGAAGAACAAATGTTAATTCTTTGAATGTTTGGTAAAATTTGCCTATGAAGCCATCTCATCCAGGACTTTTGTCTTTTGGGAGATTTTTGATTACTGATTCGATTTCGTTGGTGGTTATTGGTTAGTTCAGATTTTCTGTCTCTTCTTGACTCAGTCTTGGGAGATTGTATGTTTCCAGGAATGTATCCATTTCTTCCAGATTGTCCAATTTGTTGGCATATAATTGTTCATGGTATTTTCTTATGATCCTTCATATTTCTGTGGAGTCCATAGTTACTTCTCTTCTTTTGTTTCTGATTTTATTTATTTGAGTCCTCTCTCTTTTTCCCTTGATGAGTCTGGCTAAGGATCTGTCAATTTTGTTTACCCTTTCAAAGAACTAGCTCTTGGTTTCGTTAATCTTTTGTATTGTTTTTCTAGATTCTATTTTATTTATTTCCACTCTGATCTTTATTATTTCCTTCCTTCTACTCACTTTGGGCTTTGTTTGCTATTCTTTTTCTAGTTCCTTTAAGTGTAAGGTTAGATTGTTTATTTGAACTTTTTCTTATTTCTTGAGGTAGGCCTGTATTGCCATAAATTTCCCTCTTAGGACTGCTTTCATTGTGTCCCATAGATTTTGAGTCATGTTTTCATTTTCATTTGTCTCTAGGTATCTTTTGCTTTCCTCCTTGATCTCATTAATAACCCATTCATTGTTTAGTAGCATGTTATTTGGCCTCCATGTATTTGTGTATTTTCCAGTTTTTTTTTTCTTATAGTTGATATCTAGTTTCATACCATTGTGATCAGAGAAGATGGTTGATATGATTTCAATCTTCTTAAATTTATTGAGACTTGATTTGTGTACTAACATGGTCTATCCTGTATAATGTTACATGTGCACTTGAGAAAAATGTATATTTTGCTGCTTTGGGGTAAATGCTCTGAAAATATCTATGAAATTCATCTTTTCTAGTGTGTCTTGTAGACCCATTGTTTCCTTGTTGATTCTTTGCCTGGAAGATCTGCCCATTGGTATCAATGGGGTTTTCGAGTCTCCTACTATGAGTTTATTACTGTTGATCGCTCCTTTTATGTCAGTCAATAATTGCTTTATGTATATAAGTGCTCCTATGTTGGGTGTGTATAAGTTTACTAGGGTTATGTCCTCTTGATTAATTGATCCCTTTATCATTATGTAATGCCCTTTTTTGTCTTATGATAGCCTTTGTTTTAAAGTCTATTTTATCTGATACAAGTATTGCTACCCCAGCTTTTTTTTTCATTTCTGTTTATGCAAAATATCTTTTTCCATCCCTTTACTTTCAGTCTGTGTGTGTCATTTGATATGAAGTGGGACTCTTGTAGACAGCATATGCATGGGTCTTGTTTTCTTATCCATTCAGCTACCCTGTCTTTTGATAGGAGCATTTAATCAATTTACATTATAGTGACTATTGATAGGTGGATAGTTATTGCTATTTTATTATTCATATCTATTTGTTTTTCCCCTTCTTTTTTTTTCCCTAGAAGTCTCATTCACATTCCTTGTAACACTGGCTTGTTGATGATGAATTCCTTAAGTTTTTCCTGTCTGAGAAGCTCTTTATCTTACCTTCCATGTTATTTGATAGCCTTGCTGGGTAGAGTATTTGTGGTTGTAGATTCTTGTTTTTCATAACATTGAATATTTCTTGCCAGTCTCTTCCAGCCTGCAAAGTTTCCATTGAAAAGTCAGCATTCTTATGGGGGTACCCTTGTAAGTATCCAACTTCCTTTCTCTTGTTGCTTTTTAAGATTCTCTCTTTGTCTTTGACCTTTGGCATTTTAATTATGATGTATCTTGGTGTAGGTCTCTTTAAATTCCTCTTGTTTGGGACTCTTAGTGCTTTCTGGACTTGTGTGTCTAATTCCTTTGCCAGGTTAGGGAAGTTTTCGGTTGTTTTTTTCTTCAAACAGATTCTTAATCCCTTGCTCTCTCTTGTCTCCTTCTGGTACTCTCATGATACAGATAATGTTATGCTTCATGTTGTTCCAGAGGTCTCTTAAACTATCCTCATTTTTTAAAATTCTTTTTTCTTTTTGCTGTTCCAATTGGGCGTTTTCTACTATTCATCTTCCAGTTCGCTGATTTGATTTTCTGCTTCATCCCATCTACTGTTGAAACCTTCTAGTGTATTCTTCATTTCAATTATTGTATTCTTCATTTCTGTATGGTTCTTTTTTATGGTTTCCATGTCCATTTTTATGCTATCTCTCTGTTGAAGTCTTCATTGAGCTCATTCATTCTCCTTCTAAGTTCAGTGAGCATTCTTTTTTCTATTTTAAATTTATTTATTTATTTATTTATTTATTTATTTATTTTAATGGTGACATTGGTTAACAAAATCCAGTAAGTTTCAGCTGTACACTTTAACAGTAATGTTTAAACTGTATGTTTACACTGTATGTTTACCTCCCGTAGTTAGATTTCTTTCTGTCAGTGAGCATTCTTATAACCATTATTTTGAACTCTGTCTCTGGTAGGTTGCTTACCTGTGGTATGTTCTTTTCTCATTTTATTAGTCTCTCTGTGTTCATTTCTATGTGTTAGGAAGATTTGTTTCATCTATTAGCTTTGGCCAGATGACCTTATGTGGAAGGTGTTCTGTGTGGCTCAGTGGTACACTCTCCCTAATCACCTGTGCTGGGGGCTCTGGACATAATCTTTGTGTGGGTTGTGTGTGTTCTTCTGTTGTAGCTAAGCCTTTACTGGTGTTAGTATATCAGTGGATAGGATTAACGCTTAGGCTGATTAACTGTGGGAACTGGCTGTACCCACAGGGTAAGAGTTGCTGTGTGGGGGCTAACCCCACTGAGTGGGATTTGCCCTAGCAGGCTTGTGTACTTGTTGCAACCACCTTTTTATGTGTACCACTTATGGGACTAGTCAGGAGTTGCTTCGTTGTGGTCCAGTAGCAGCCTCCAGGTGCATTGGTTTTGTGGCCCCTTGGGGGAGCTCCACAGTAGGCCAAGTTCAGCCGCTGCCTTTGATTGCTCAGGGCTACCTGGTGGGAGCTACAAAGTGATCCTCACATGGTTGCTGCCTATGCTGAATATATAGTAAGTAGTAAAGACAACACTGTAGGCCGTGGTCCAGTTACCCCCAGTACCAGGCCTGGGGTGGTTTAGCAAAAGTATCAGTGTGCCTCCAGGCCTGAGGCTGCCTGTCAGTTGTCCCTAAGACTCCGCAACTGGAAGAGCCTCTGGGTGTTATGAGTGTTGGGTGGTGCAGGGAACCTGGGAGTCTCCTGGAAATATTGAGCAGATTTCCCCCTGCCACTGCAGTGTCAGTTTTTATGCCAGCACTATCTTTATGGCTTCCCGTAAAAATCTCAGATTGCAGCAAGGCCAGCCACTGCCCACCTCAGGTTTGCAAACACCTGAGATCTGTTCAAGGTTTACTGTAGCTCATGGGCATGAGTTTGTTGTCTACCACTGAAAGTCTCTCCCAGGATACACAGGCTTTGTGTGGGCTACACAAACTGAGTGTTGTTGTTTGCTGTTGAATTCATGTCCCAAGGAAAGCACAAAATGCAACTGGGTTGACTTGAAGCAGGCTTGCCATAGGTAATTTGTGGGTTGGGTGGGGTGATGTCTCAGTGAGGCATGGGTCCAACAGGTCTATAGAGCACCAGATTTTCTGCCAGTTCTGGGTCCACGGGCTCCCGCAAAAGTCGCAGATCATTGTGAGATCCACTGCCATCTGGGAAAGGCCCACAAATCCTTGAGATCCACCCAAGCGATATGATATCTTGTACTAGAAGCAGCAATCAGCCCACCACTGCTTTCCCAAAAATTTGTGCAATGTGCTAGCCAAAGTCTGTTGCCTGCACAGAATGCGCAACTCCAGTAAGTGGCAGAGTGGGGGTGGCTGCCTGTCAATGGGCCGTGACAATTTATGGATTGGGTGGGGTGTAATCTCAGGGAGGCACGGACCATCAGGCCAACACAACCTCAGTTTTGCTGCAACATCTGTGTCTGCGAGTTCCTTCAGTAGTCACAGATCAGTGAGACCAGTCACCATCTGGGGCAGTTCCACAGATCCCTGTGATACGCCCAAGTGATATGGCAGTTCATACAAGCAGCGGTGATCTGCCCACAACTGATTTCCCCAAAATGCACACATCTTACTAGCTGAGGTCTGTTGCCTCTGCATAATGCAAGGCCTCAGAAAGGGGCAGGGCGGAGG
The DNA here is from genome assembly GCA_028627145.1 of Eidolon dupreanum. NCBI lineage: Eukaryota > Metazoa > Chordata > Mammalia > Chiroptera > Pteropodidae > Eidolon > Eidolon dupreanum. Next base: position 31,952,768 of record CM053505.1, on the reverse strand, counting down.
TAGTTGCCTCTCAACAGACCACCAGAGGCAATTTGTGTGTTGAGTGGGGCAGGGCCTCAGGGAGATATGGGCCATCAGGTTATACAGACTCAGTTTTGCTGCAATTTCTGTGTCCGCAAGTTCCCGTAAAAGTCACAGATCACAGCAAGACCAGCTGCAGTCTGGGACTGGCCCACAGATCCCCAGGGTCTACCCTAGATCGTGTTGGCAGCAGTGATCTGCCTGAAACTATTTTCCACAAAATTCCCTCATATCACTGGCTGAGGTCTGATGCCTGCACCAAATGTTCATCCTGGAAAGGGGCAGGGCAGGGGCAGCCTCCAGGCAACAAGCCTCCCTGGGCAATCTAAAGGTTGGGTAAGGTGGGCCAATACTCAGGCCAATGCAACTTCATAATTGGCCTTGTCAGGGGAGGGTTCAGCACAGGCAAGCTGGCTCCCATCTGTAGACTGTCCCAAAGGGGGCCCCCAACTAAGGCATAATGGCGCTGCCTGTCCAGCCCTCTCTCCAGTGCAATGTAATGCAGACTTTCCCCATGTGACTCTTGCCCAAGCCTCCATCTCTCTGAGAGCACTGAGGGTGTGTGTCCGTGGTGAGAGTGTCTGTGTGGGGGCCCTTTAAAGAGGTGTCTGAGATTTTAGTCTCCTTCTGTCTCATCCAGATGACCCACTGGTTTTTAGTCAGATTTTTTGGGAACTCCTCTTCCCTGGGCTGGGACTCTGGGCTGGGGAGCCTCCATATGGGGCAAGACCCCTCTCTCCTTCAGGAGGGCCTCTGCAGCCTTACTCTCCCTCCTGGTGCTCCACTGTCACCCAATTCTTTGGCCTATTCTACTCTTTGGCCGATTTGCATCTTTGCCCCTCCTACTGGCTTCGATGTGGCTCCTTCTGTATATCATCAGACGTATGTGTTATGATCAGCTGGACTTCAGGTGATTCTCCAAATGGATTACTTTATAATTTGGTTGTAATTTTAATGTGGTCCTGAGAGGAGGCAAACCCCACTTTTACAAAGTCTGTCATCTTGTCTCATTCTCCTCATGGACTTTTTTTAATGATAATTTTCAGGGGGTTCCTAGGCCTATAGAACACCAAGGACAAACACCATTGCCAATACTTGCCATAGATCCAGGGCCACTTGGTCATCTGGGGTGACAGCTAGTAGTGGCATAATGACTGGTGACCATGGTCACCATTCCCTCTAGATAAACCCTGGAACTTCCAGGCCCAATAAATATTTGCTGAAAGAGTATACATAAAACAAACAAACAAATCCACTAGTCTGTAAGCCCTGTGAAGACAAGACTGGGTCTGTGTTGTTTGCTGCTGTATCCCCAACATTTGGTATAGTGCCTGGGACAGAATAGATGGTCAATAAATAGTTAAGTAAATGAATGAATGACTACCTCATATATAGGGCATGAACCTTGAACAGATCTCAGGTGTTTGCAAACCTGAGGTGGGCAGTGGCTGGCCTTGCTGCAATCTGAGATTTTTACGGGAAGCCATATATAGGTTGCATGTTTTTTTTCCAAGATGAGACTCCTCCACCTGAATGGCTCCTTAGAGATCCCTGGGGCTTTGTTTAGGCTGAATTATTTCTACTGCTGTCCTGGGTAACTGCTGATTTCCCCCAAAGGAAGGCAAAGAGCTGTGAGTTGAAGGGCCCTGATTATTTAATTAGGATGAAATAGAAGTACAGTAGGTAATTTTTTTTAGTGCCTACTGGGTACCAGGCACTGCTAAACTTTTTATCCACAGCATCTATCTCATTTATTTCTTACCACAGCTCTCTGGATTAGGTATCAATATTTTCACCATTTGGCAGAAGAGATTATTGAGTTACAGAGGTTAAGTGCCTTGCCCAGGATTATACAGCTAGTAAATGGCAGAGCAAGGGTATGAACTTAGACCTGTCAGACTTCAAAGCCCAAGTTCTTCCTACTACATCAGTATTGAGACCTGGTAGTAGACACAGACTTTTAGAAAGTCAAAGGGAAGTGACCCTATCTTATTTGCCTTTGTGCCTTGAATTCTATCTCAGTGGCTCTTAAAATAGTAGAGATTCAATAAATGCTTTATGAACAAATCTACCAGAGAAGAATTCATCCCATTCATTCATTTAACATATATTTATTGAGTGCCTATAGTGTGCCAGGTATGTCTAGGTAGAAGCTGGGGATACAATGGTAAAAAAAATCCCTATGATATATACATTCCAATTGGGATAAATATACTATAAACAAGAAAACAAGAAAACAACAGATAATAATGACCAAGAAGAAAAAAAAGGGGGGCATGAAGCAATTAAGAATAACTTGGAGGTCAGGGAAGACCTCTGTAAGAGAAGACATTTAAACTGAATAACAGAAAGGAGTGAGTCATTTGAAAGTCTGAAGGAGGTACATTTGAGAAAAATGAAAGAGCTAGTGCAAAGATCCTGAGGCAGGAATAACCTGGGTGTGTAAGGAACTGAAAAGAAAAATAGTGTGCTGGGACAAGTGAGAGAAGGGGTGAATGCTAGAGATGATGAATGTTAGGTTGTGAGGGCTGCCATAACAAAGTATCACAAACTAGGTGGCTTAAACAACAGAAATGTGTTGTCTTGGTTCTGGAGGCCAGTAGTCTGAGGTCAAGGTGACAGCCAGGTTTGCTTCTTCTAGGGTTGTGAAGGAGAATCTTTTTGTGCCTCTCTCCTAGCTTCTCAGTGTTTGCTGGCAATCTCTGATGTTCCTTGGCTTGTTTCTACACAGCTCTGATCTCTGCCTTCATCTTCACATGGCATTCTCCCTGTATGTGTGTGCTTGTTTCCAAATTTGTCTGTCTTATAAGGACACCAGTCATATCGGAAAAGTGCCCATCTTACTCTAGTACAACCTCATTAATTTAATTAATCACATCTGCAATGACCCTACCCCAAATAAGGTCACATTCTGAGATACTTGGATTTGACTTTAGCGTATGAAATAATTTTAGGTGTACACAATTCAATACATAACATGAGGTTAGCAACATAGGCCAGATAAAGATCCTGGAAGGCCTCAGAGGCCAGGTTAAGGGGTTTGGATTCGCTCTGAATGTAATGGGAAGTCACCAAAGAGTTTTAAATCAGGCAAGTGACATGATCTATGTTTCAAAAAGATTATTCTGGCTGTTGTGTTAGATTATTAAACAGCTCCTGTGCCTGCATGAGTCATGACTCCCCTGCTAGGGATGGGAACTTTCATCATAACAACCATTTACTGGACTTAAGGCTTCAGTTTTCATTATCATTAGTTTGAAGGAAAAAAATTAGTTTCTAATTGATGAGATGAATACATCCTATGACAACATATAAAAAAAACGCTTTTTGCTCTCCTGGATGTTTACTCTTAAAAAATTATGAAACTGATACAAGCTTTGGGTAAAAACTTCAAATAATACTGAGGGAAGTAAATTAGTAAATATAGGACCCCAGGCACTGTTCCCCTACCCCTATCCATTCTCACTTCTCACTTTTCTACACATCCACATTTTAAAAGATACCTCTTTGGAGATTTCCTTTCTACAATTGTTTCTGATCATCTCTACACATCTCCATACAGATTTGTACACACATTAAATTTTTAACACTAGGCCAACTGAGCAATCATGCAGGCTGCTATTACTCTCTTCTCATAAACTGACCTGGAAACAGTCAGGATGAACAGGAACACTTGGCCTCAGATTAACAGAAAGATCACTGGACTTGGTGTCGAAAACACTGAGGTCCAGTTTCTGTTACAACACTCCCAGCATCTGAGATAATGGACAAATCACAACAAAGTCTTAGTCTTAGCTTCCTCATATTTTACCTATCTCATGGTTATTGTGAAATTGAAGGGTATGTGTGTAATAAACCATTTCTAGCATATTGCTGCTAGTATATATAACCCTCCTCTCCACTCCCCACATACACACAGCCATATCTGTTGGTATTCATCATATACAAGGGAGTTTGGTTTTATAACTGGAACTAGAAAGAGGAGTTATGCTGGAAGACAGGAAAAGAGGGAAGGGGTACAATTTGCTTTGTCAGGCTGGGTGATATCTGGGGTAAGAAAGAGTTCTCTGAGTGGCTTCAGATGTGGCCAAGTGGGAGCTGGAGCTGGATCTGGAGGGAACAAAGTGGGTGCATCTCTTTTGCCAACCATAGGCGACAAACTAGTTTGAGTATACCCAGGATGCCCTGATTTAGTGGATATCTCAGAGCCATGGAAGCAGAAATAATTGGGAAACATTTTGGTGGGAGAGGAGGTACCAAGATTCTGCTAAGAGAGGACAACAACCCATAAATATTGGACTTGGGAAAAAAATTCTGTCACTAGAATATTCTGCCAGTTTATGCCATTCTGAATTGACTGTGTTTTGGATTTTCATCTAGGGAATGGGTCTTATGTTTCCTTTTATTGAATTCCACTGCCTAGTGGTGCTCAATAAGTATTGGTTGAGTGAAGTATCACCAATGTATGATACAGGAACATTTAAGCAATCAGAACAAATAAGGTATCTGGAATCTCTCAGAAAACACAAGCTTCCCTTCATTTGTCTCCTTATGGTAAAAAATATTAATGAATATGTAAATGTAAAAATACTTAGGTATTTAATAAATCTTTTTTAATAAGTGAGCTGCTCACAGGAGTATGTAGTTGCCTGTTACACTATCCTCTCCCAACCCCCACATCCTGGCCCCCTGATTTTATGATCAGAAATCAACAGCTACAAAATTGAGGGTCCTCAAAAACACACCGGGACACCAGGTTGAATAAGGCTGTGCTTTATTACATGCATAATTACAAATATGTGCTAAGTGAAAATGTATAAAGCAATGGCGACCTGGGTTTAAGCCACACAGAGAAAGGGCTGGACAATCCCATTAACCCTTCTGCCAATGTCCATTCCATTGCCTTTAACGTGATTGTTTCCATTTCTTACAATTTGCATAGCACTTACTTGTCAAAGTACTATCCATTCATTGTCTCGATTTATCCTCACAACAACCCTGTGAGGTAGGTAGGGCAATTAACACTATCCCCATTTTGCAGATGGGAACACTGAGGCACAGAGTGGTTAAGATCTCAAGGCTGGTTAGTAGAAGCATAGGGAACAGAAACCAGGTCTCCTAACTTCCCAGTCCATGTCTTCCTTTTTAGACTGTTGCTATGCATGACCAAGGAGCAGAATGAAGTGAGCAGTACCCATAGCTTTGGTACAGGTTGTGCCTATGAATGGGAATCAACACCTCTAAATGTTAGAATAAAGCTAAGAAGGTGTGACTAAAGGGTTGGTAACACTCGGATAAATAATTGCTCTGAACAGCTCAGCACCAAGCTTCCTGTGGAAACTCAGCCTAATTAGCTTTGGTTGATGCTAGTTTCTAGATGCCTAGTTGATGTCTACACATTAACTTCAGCTGAACTTTTACCACTCTCAGGAACTAAAACATCGAGACAGACAGGTTTTCTTTGGCCACTGCAGTTGGAATTGACGCTACAAATGAACTTATTACAGAGATATTTATATAGTGGTCCATGGTCTAGAACCCTCTAATCCCTCCTGGCCTCATTAGCTCACCCAAAGGGGAGTATTTTTCCTACAGCCAGAAATGAATGGACAGAGGTAAAAGCAGGATGCTCGCCTTGGTCAAAAGAAGAAGAGTTGCCATCATGACATCAATGTCATCCTCAAGTGATATGACTGGGTGCTGTCTATCAGGCCCAACTCTTTTCTAGCCTGTACCTGGTTAGCAGCATAGCTTCAAAAGACAGTTTAAATGAACAAAATATTAAACACATCATTTGTTATCTGGGATGAAATTAATTCTTAATCATTGCATAGTCCCAAAGGACCAAATATATAATAAAAAAGTAAATACTAAAAGCTGAGTAGTAAAAAGACAGGACAGTAGGAAAGAAAGGAGGAAGAAGGAATAAAGTAAAATGGAGGAGGGAAAAGGGACACTCTTGAATTACCATATATTTTGAGGTACACTCAATATGATAATGAGGCTGAAGATTCCCGTCCTGATAAAACCATCTCAGGCCACTCCCTCGTCCCCTTTTTGCCAGATGGCATTTCACTCAGCAAATCCTAGACTGCCTCTGACTTTCAACAGATTTGGCCTAGTAGATAATAATAAGGTTTAGCAATGAATATTTCATATATCTGCCTTGAGATGCTAAAGCCCTTGACACTCCCAACAAATACCACTGGCTTTCACCTCTACAGTGGAGCAAAGCCCTGTTGGCACCATCAACTCAGAATTATCTTCCATTCTCTATTTTCAGAATGAACTTCTCCCTTCCTCAAGGTTCACATGCAAAACTTATGCTTGTAACAATTGAGAAAAATTGAATTTAGGGCATGGGGAGTGGGGAGAGAAAGAGTGAGACAGAAAGTAAAAAAGAGAGAGGGAAGGAGGGTAGGACAAAAGGAGAGAGGAAAGGCAGAGACCATTTTTTAAAACCCTCATATTTTTATACCATCACATGCCTTTCTTTAGGCAAGATATTCATTCAATGAGTGTGCACACAGAGGCTGAAGACCCTTTGGCAGGAACTTAGAGGTAGGGATTTATGACTGCGAGATTGGGCTGAGTGACTCAATAGGTCCCCTCCAAGAAACACAAACTCCACACATCATATACTTTATTTCTTTCTTGGGTGATTTGGCAAAATCAAACTACACAGTGGAAAAAAAACAATCTTGTTCCCTACATCACTTCAAAACTTTGTCCAGATCCAGATGTTTAGAAATGGGACTGTGGCCAGCAAATATTTAGGGAATAGCTTGAAGTTGCTAACACTTACTATTCCAAGAACTTCTCTTCTTGGAGAAAACAACCAAAATTGAGGCAGAGCAAAGTAGAGTGGTCACCACAGGTCCACTACACCAATTTCATTTCAAATTTACACAGTTCCTTGAGCTCTGATCTGAGAAACCCTCACTTTTTTCTTTCTAATATACAGTAAGTACATACTGGGGAAGCAAAACATACAGATTTAAAAATATTTTGCTATCAAAATTCAAGACAATCTACCTAAAGCTTATCATTTAGTTAATGCAGTAGTGGCTGCCCTCCTTCATGTGTAGATGTCTTGTCTTGGGTCAGCCCTCTCCATAAAAGCAGACTCACTCCAGCCAAATGTTTTTACTTAGAAAGCCTAGTATTTGGGAAACTATTTGACTTTTTCTTCCCTTGAGGCACATAATCAAGAAGTTTATAAATGCTAGAATGTATGTCTGGCCTTCCTTCCACCATCTTACATGAACTCATATATTTTCTTACTAGGGCTTTTCCACTGCCACAACTCTCCAATCCCTCTCCAAAGGGAATCTAGGCAATCCCAAAGGTGCTTTTAAAAAAATTAAGAGTTTAGGATACTTAAATTCGGAGTACATATATAGACATCTATTTTTTTTAAAGGAATCAATATTCTACCTCCAATTTATTTTCTAAATTCCTAATTTCTTCAGGGTTTTCAAGAGCTCAATACTCTATGCACTGCCATGAAAGATGCTCTCTTGCTTTCTCTGAACTGATAGATGGTCTGTATTTGGCTCTGATCCAGTGTAGGTATACTGATTCTTCTAGTACAATGTGGTCAGTCGTCAGCAAGTAGTTGGTCAATATAAAACACACTGGCTGTTTCAAATGCTCAATACTGTCTTCACTGCCATTACTAAAAACCAATTTTAAAAACTGCACTCCTTGTGATTTGTTTTTTAAAAAAACCCAAAAACCAAAGATACTGTGAGGTAACAAGTATACCTTTCTTTTCATAGCATAACAAAACAATCCAAGATCAAGACCCAACCAGGATAGGTGATTTAAATACTTAAAACATACAGCAATGATTACATTCTGTGATGGACTCTACTGCATGCTAAGTTTTTAAAAACATATTTGCTCCCCCCACCTCTGAACAGGTCCATAACATGATTGAGAATTACTTCACAGCCTTAGACCACACTGTCTCTACTGTTTTATCATTTTCATTTCTAACTATAATTGAAAGCCAGCTATAAAAATTTATATTGTGCTCTGTGTTTCCTGTAAAGGGTTCAGATTCAGCCTCTGGTGCCAAAAAAATTGAACTGCTTTGCAGTTCAAATCAGCAAGTTAATTGTTTGCTCTGCCAGCTGGCAAATCCAAAGTATCACCAATGTCAGATTATCCACCAGAGGATATCTGTTCTGTGGACTATACCACCTCTGCTCCATAGCTGGGCTGAGCCAGAAGGAATCCAGAGCCAGAAAAGAGGAGAACATCTGAACAAACATCTAAATATGAATGATCTTGAAAATGGCCATTATTTTGCATTTTCAGTCCCCTGCTTCTTCCCTTTAATGGTATAACTAATCATCCATTAATTGCTTCGGCTTCTTTAATTCATTACATTGAAAATCTGGAGACCTTCAAAATATAGCATACCTTCTACAAATCTATAGACTCTTACTCCTTTCATGGCTGGATGTCTACCAGATTTTTTTTCTTGGAAAATCCTCTCTCTAGATGTCTACCAGATTTTTTTTCTTGGAAAATCCTCTCTCTAAGTACTTACTGGCATTCTTTTGTAAATCCTTCCCTTGTGTCAGGCACAAGGGAATTTTCTTTTTTTAATACCAAAATAAACCAGTCTCAATTCATATTCATTTTTAAAGCACACATTATTTAGTCTTTTTCCACTAAGGTATGTGGCCATTTGAGGCTACTGACAAAACTTTTTTACATTGGCCTCATTTGTTGGTTAAGTATGTCCAACTGCTGAATTGGCAGTGTCAGAAAGAACATTTTCCTTTGCCTCAAGACAAGAAACTGAGTGTTAAGGTGCTGAGCTAGCAGTCTAGCAGGGAACTCTAGCCACAATCAGACAAGCTCTGAGCCAAACCATTGTGTTAGACATATAATGGATGCCATACACTACAGTTACTTCTAGCATATGGGTTAAAGAATTCCTGAGAAGCTGAGGTTAATAAATGAGATTTATCAGGACTGAGGTATCAAAGGGATATTATTCTCTGGAGGATCAATCGGTGCTTAACATCTAGAAAGTATACCTTGGCACAGTGTTATCTGATTTCTTGAATTTATTCTCTGAAGTAGCACCTTAACACTGGCTCATCTGTCTAAAATAAAAAACAGAGCCTAGAAGAAACACAAAGGCAAACTTAGACACCCTCCATATTGCTGCTGCATTATGAAATGCAACCAAATCTTTCACTGTCATCAAATACCAGAAATACTAACATTTCCTGTTTTGCAAACTTTAGTTGGACGGTTAATAAGAAAATCTAGGTAGTGAACCAGAAGTATACAGATGAGAACTTTGATTTCTACACAATATACAGGGGTGGTCAGGCAAAATAGCCACATCTCATGTGAGGGAATCAGTGACATGGAAGGGACGAAAGATGTAAAGTAACTGAGTCATGGCTATCATATAAAATAATATAGATTTTTTCTCTTTCATTAAAATGCTAGAATGATATACTTAAAAGGAGAAACTCTGGTGACTGCCTTGGTATTTGAAAGATAAAAGTCAAAATAAGCCTTGGCTGCCCAGCTGCGGGCAACAAAAGAATTTCAGATTTTGGAAAGATAAGAACTAGGGGTAAAAATCCTAGAATCCAGAATCAGCAACTTTTAAAATAAGGTACACTGAGGTGTTTGGGGAGGGGAGGTGGAGGGTTAGGGAAGATATGCTGAGTGACTGCTGATTCTAGGCCAGAAAGATGGAGGGAAGTGCTGGGAACAGACTTGTAAAATGGGAAAGGCTGAACTCTCACCCTTGGCAGTTGCCTCACTGCTGTGGGCATGAGTGTGGAAATTGAGGCATAGTAGCAGCAACTGGGCTACAGAGCAAAGCAAATGGCTGTGTGTTACCTCTGGTCCACATGCCATAGGATTACTGGGGCTTGGTTTATAATTTAACTAGCCCTGGCAGTTATTTTTTATTATAGGAATGATTAACCAGGCAGAGTGCTCGATCCAAAAGAGAGGACTCGAGACTGAAGAGTGGGAAGGAGCAAAGAATAGAGAGGGAAATAGGTGTTGGAATGATGGTGGTGGCTCTGTAATTTTACCAGGTGTCCCTAGACTGTGATGTTTTCCACTGCAGTTAATGTGGTAGGAAATTGAGGCAGGCACCTTTTCAACTGGATACAAGCACCTTTGGTGTCACCAGGCCTTGTCCATACCTGTGGGTCTTAGGATGGTTCGGCATTTTATTTAGAACTCTAAGGAGCCACAAGGGAGTCACAGCTGCCTATCCTGTTCCAATGTTGAATATTACTGAAAGTAACCTAAACCTAAATTCATGTTCACGGGACAACACTGGCCTGTTTACGTACTTATCACTGGCAGGAGGTATGAGTGTCCAGTTATTTTAGTACTGGTAGTCTTTATAAAGGAATGCATGAGAATGCAGATACAGCTTGGAATCTTCCCTGGTTTACCAGTATGCAGTCTGGACTTGGTTCCCTTTACTATTCTTACATATTCCAGAAGCCTAAAGCACCATCACTCATGGAGGTGGCATCTGGGTAAAAGGATTAGCTGGGGCCTCACAAAATGTGAAATTCCTAGTCACTGACTTTGCTTAGAACTTTAATAATCATTCATTTCAAGGAAGCTGGAGAAATTATTCCTTAACAAATTCATGGCAGAGTCCTTGTCTACTAGCTAACAAATACCATCTGGAAAACTATCCTTCCTGCAGACAAGGAAAAAGCTCTGTAACTTATCTTTGTGCACTTCAAAAGAGTACCAGGAACAAGCAAACTATAAAATCAACCTCTCTAAATTTGTTTAGAGGAGTTTAACCAAAAGCAGCATTGTCTTATAATCAGGTATTAAAATTAACATACACATACACACAAACTAATAATGCTAAATATTGTAACAGGAACAAGATAACATCTGAACTGAATTTTCACAGTCTGGAAAATGCCATTACTATTTTCCTTCTGGCTTTCTTTTCTGTGGTTGGAAAAGCAAAGCTCCTTAGTTTACACTTCATCTTCCACCAATGACAGTTAAGAGTCCAAAAAAAGTGACTTTCATGAGTTTCCTGCAGGCTATCAGTCGGGACGGTTGGAATTTTTCTTGCATAGTTTTCAGTGATTGCATATTGGCTAACAATTATATTTTAAATTAAAAAAAAAAACCTTTTAAAAAAGAATTAAACCATAACAATCTTGCTTACTCTTTTACGAAATCTTTCTAATACAATATCACAGAAGCCTAACTGCATTTTCTCCTAAACAGAAGATTAATTTCCAGAGATTATTATGTAGTGCAACTGGTTACCTTATAGGAAAGAGACAACACACTAATATGACTTCGCCATCCAAATATGGGAAATGTGTTTTGAGTACCCAGTTAATAAAATATACCCACAGTCTGCAATGTCCTTGCTGTTTTGTATCCAGCACAACCCTATGATTCTAGTTGAAGAGAATGGAATCAGGATCCTGGTTTGCCATCTGTGCTATATGTTTTAACACATCCTTTTTGGTAATAATTCCAAGCAATCGCCTAAAAGACAAAACAAGACAATATGAATTTGACTTAACTTTTGCAACCCAATTCAAATGTCCCTCTTCCAGAATAGCTTCCCTGTTCCTAAAAGCCAGCTATAACTGTACCCTCCTCCCAGCAACAACACATTTTGTTCACTTGTCTTGTTTGATGTTGTATTATACGCACTTGTATGTTCTTAGCTTCCCTATAACACTGCCTACTCCTTGAGGGCAGAGAAGGGTTTTATTCATTTTTGTATCTCCCTGGAGTCTAGTGGAACACCTTCTTATATGAAGTAGGAATTCAGTAAATGTTGAATAAATCAGTTAAGGAAAGTCCCCTTCCTTATTTAAATCCTACAAGACATCTGTTACACCATTTACAAATTTTAGAGGGTAAAATTCTTATGTAATTGCTAGATTAACATACTATTTCAGAAAACAAAATTCACCCTTCTCAACTTCCCTTACTGGATAAGAAATATCCCAAAAAGAAAGAGCCTAGGCCTTGGGAGTCAGAAGACTTGTGTTTAAAGCATATCTCTGATATATATTAACTGGGAACACTTGTGTAAAGGGCTTTTTAAATCACATGGAAGCTTGGTTTTCTCATTCTCAAATAATAATAATGAAAGCATTATAAAGACCAAATACTAAACACATACTACTTAATACCATTTTAATTTCAGTGTTGCCTGTTCATAAGAACTCAGATGTTTCTTTTTTGGGAGAGGAACTGAGTTATTTATAATGTGCAACTAGCAGTTCATATCTCTTAAACCTACTTTCTGCTCCACTCCTTTTCTATTAGTTATGATGATAAAAGAAACTCATTCATCTTCATCTCAGAGCTTCATAAAGGCCTATAAGTACTACTAATATTCATTTGAATTAAGTTCTTCTTTCTTTATCTCTCTACAGTCTTTCTCCCATGATCCAATTCGCCTTTGCAAAAGAGTTCTCACCCATTGTGTGTCACCAGGCACTGCCGCAGTCCCAGCTTGCGGAAGATATCCACAACAATCTCCATGGGGGTAAGGTCAGTCACAGTGAAGGGGCTGAGATCCAGGATATTCCGAAGCTTTAGGGTGGGTGGAGTGTATGGTGGCATTGGAGGAGAATGCTCAGTAAAATAAATGATGGATGTGCTCACAACTCCATCTTGTTTTTTCCGAGCATTTTCTATTTGAAAAAAAAAAACCAAAAAATTAAAAGTTGAAAATGGAAGTGCTATATCTATCCTTCTGGCCCCTAACTAGTCCCCTCTTCCCTCCATCTTCTTCCATTTCATAAATATTATTTCCATAGTGGATTCCATTATCCCCTTTCTGAAATCCTTACCAATTGAAATAATGAGATCTCTTCGGAGGACAAAACCCACAAGTCTTTGGGACTCCCGGGACACCACTACTGGGAAGCCACTGTAAGTGGTTTCACTGATTACGGTCTCTACATCTTCTACAGTCATACTGTCCTGAGTAAGGACAGTCAACAAAGGATCATTTCTCCGGGGTTTCATCACATCCATTGCCAGGGTCTTATGAGCAAATTCTTCTTTGGCTTCAAGAAAGGGGTATCCATTGAGACGGATGTGGGCATCATAGATGCCCTCCCGCCCAAGAGCATCTGCCACCCACTTGCTAGTCATTGCTGCAGCCATCAGAGGTACAATGTATTCCAAGCCACCAGTTAGTTCAAACATTATGACAACAAGAGAAACAGTCATCCGGGTCACCCCACCTGCAAAGAAACAGACACAGGCTACTGAAAGCAGGAAAAGTAGAGGATTCATTACAATTATCAGCCTGTTAAAGGTCCCATTCAGGGAAAGCTTACTTACCAGAAACATTGCCAAAAGGAGGCCTCACCTATAAACTGCACAGACCTCAGCAATGAATTAAAGGAAGTTTATAATGGGCACGAGTCAGATTTCTCAAAATTCCATCTACAAAAGTACAAGATGCTTTATTGATTCTTCTTTTTGTTTTGTCTGTCACTTCCCCCCTCAAATTATAAAAGTAATTGCAGAAGATAGCCACAGTTTGTGTAACACTACAGAGACTAGACGTTCTCTGGGATGTGCAGGCCCATTGGGGAAAATCCGGAGGAAAAAAAGTATATAAGAGAAAGTCATTATCTATAGGCTCACTATCTAGAAACAAGCAGAGTAAAAATTTTGAATGACTTTTTCAAGATGTTTACTATGCAAAAATATGTTTTTACATAGGTCAGCTCATATTATATGTTTAATTCCCCCACATGCTCCCCCCACCACACACTTTAGTCGGGAATGTTTTGTGTATCATTACAAATTTATTTAACACCATTATATCTAACATCTTTAAATACAGTGTTAAATAAATAGTATAACATTATATGGATATACCATAATTTATTTAACTAGTCCCTTACTGTACACATTTAGGTTGATTCAGACTTTTTGCTATTATAAATAATACCACGATGAACATTCTTGTGCAGATATCTTTCTCTAAATTCCTAATAATTTCCTCAGTATGACAGAATTTGAGAATAGAATTACTCTCAAAGGGAAGGAATGTAGATATATGGTAAAAAAAATGCTTTCTTAAAACACTTGAAAAAATGACAAACCCAACAGGAAACAGATGGTCGCTTAAAAAGAAAACTTCAATTATGTTTAATATTACTCTTCTTTATTATGTCACCCAGGTAGCAACTTCTTTGAAATCAATGCATACACTACTCACCTAAGCAGGCTGCAGCCCCAACCATCGCATAAAGACCAGGGGTGATGCAATCAGCTCCTTGGCTACACCAGCTATTGAAGATGGCCCAGTCCTGGTGGTAATAAGCCAGTTGTTCCATTCCTACACCTAAAAGTCGACCTGCTATAGCACCAACAGCCATGCTAGGGATAAAGAGGCCAGAAGGGATCTGCAAAGAGAAAGCAATAGATGGTTAGTGAGAAATTATGGGATTGACTGGCATGTGGAAGGACTAGAGGATTGACCCTCTACAAAGCAAACGGGCCAATGACAATGTAACTATGCACTATGCTAGCAAGTGGCTGTAAAGATTTGTGTAACACTACAGAGACTAGAGGTTCTCTGGGATGTGCAGGCAAGTACGACTGCAAAGAAGCTTACCCTGATTTGGGGTCCATCAGGCTAGAGCCTGAACTCTCCAGACCAACACAGAACTGGAGGCAGAAATTAAGCCTTTCCCAAAGAAAAAGGAAAATAGATGGAGTTTTTCATATATGCAGGCATTTTCCTCTTTTTTGAATTCTTATCAACAATAATTATCTTTTATTTGACTATCTACTATGTTCTACCCTGGATGCTCTAAGGCAAGATTTTAGGAGGTAGGTACTTTTATTGCCAAATCACAAAGAACCTAAGGTTCAGAGAGGTTAAATAACTCACCCAAGGCAAAGATTTAGTACATACTGGTGCTGGAGTTTAAATGTAATGCTTGTAACCACTCTCATGTATTGAATCCAAACTCATTGCTCACACAAAAATGATGGCACATGACGTTTCAGTTTATTTTGGAAATAAAGATTAAATGATTAAAGTTTTTAAATGATGTAGTGACTGTGGTTGCATAACTATACAGAAAGAGAACCTTTATTTATCTCTCTGCTCTTTTTTGACTCCTAGGATACTATAGTGAATTCTCAATTTTCAGAACTAGAGAGGAAAATGATGACAAGGATAATGAAAACAACAGATTATTTTTAAATAGCTTGTGTTTCATTTTTGGAATACATTTGAATCTGGATGAGTCTGATGGTCTGAAAATTTACTTCAAATAAAAGAGTAAGGCCACAGGTGAAAATGAATTCAATAAGCACTGCAAAACTTCCCAGGCTGTTGAGGAGAATAGATGATATCATCTCAGAGATTATATTACTGCCTAAACTGAGTTGCTGTCTCTAGTTCCCTGGTTTGACTATCCATTTCCCCAGAGAAATAGGGGAATAACTTGGTAGTGGGGTGCTAAAGAAAAGGCACAAATAAAAACCTACAAAGGAGGAGGAAAATACCTTAACAAAATTTATTTTCTGGTTTCTTCTGAAACATAATGATAATGGCTACCGAAAGTAAAACATACTGGCCTAATGTCTGCTTTTGTCAGTTTAAATATTAATTTAGAATAATCTGTGAAGTTATTCATAACTGAACACTGATACTAACTGTAAAAACTACATTTAGCTATATATCGGGCTAAACCATATGAAATTGCCATTTTAGTGGTAAAAACAGTTAAATACTGGCAACCTCATTTGGTTCAACCTAATATTTTTGCTTTATTTGGTAAACTCTAAAGCTACCCTATAAGGATCAACATTGTGCTGATCAGATATTTTTTTAATATGCAATGCACCAGAATAAATACCTCACCATCCTTTTTGAGGGGCAAAATGTTTTCCACAGAAAAGAAGACAACATTTCTACTTAAAACCTCAGCACTGAGGTTTGCATTTGCCCTAACACTAAGCTTGGACAATTTTAGATAGAGGTACAATCGTCTAAGAAGTTATCAGGGCATGTGGGATAAAACAGGCTGTGAGGGTTGAGGAATACCATTGGATGAAGTTGGAAGCGCCACAGGAGCTATGAGGATTGTATAATATCTTGGCTTTGCCCTCCAAACCCCTAGCCACACATACATTCACCAAGTACCAAAAGAATCTCCTCACCTTCATGCCAAAGGTGAATATAGTAATGACAATTTTCATTACGAGTGTCAAGGCTAGCTGCCACATGGCATTGTAGACTCCCACACCAGCCGGTCTGTCGGGCAGTTCATCCCCTTTGCTTGTGTTGAAACGGTTTTCATAATCACAGAGTTTAGAAGAGTCTAGAAGGCCACAGTCATTGAACAGCTCAGAAATGAGCTCACTTGTGCTCATTCGGGTGTATTCATTGGGGAAAGCCAGGATGGCAGTGATGGCTGTCACGATGAGTACCTCAATGACAGGATACTTGCCCAACTGGGTGGTCTTACGCTTCCGACACCAGGCAATGTTTGTGCGGATAAACAATGCTCCCCACAGGCCACCAAATATGCCCAGCAGAATGAATGGCACAAGCTCAAAGAGATGCCACGGTGTGTGAAACTCAACGTAAAATAGAACCAGGCGGCTGTTCCCAAAAGGATTGATGGAACGTAGAGTAAATGCTGCCACCAAGGCAGCAAAGAATGAACGCCACAAAGTTTTGAGGGGAAAATAGTAGCTGACCTACAAGAGAGAAGGTGAGATGCAAATTCAGTCAATACACAGAAACTGTTTCAGGTGAAAAGTTCGTACTGCAGGAATTAGGAGTTGAGGATGAAAACTGCCCAGAAACCTCTAGTTACATGGTAAAGCACTGAGTTGCACAGAGCACTTTGATAAATACTGGCTAGGATTCCCAACACAAAAATCATGCACATGCTACAGTTAAAAGTAGTTACCTCTTCCAGGCTGAATAATACTCCGCCAATAGGTGCCCCAAAGGCGACAGATACACCAGCTGCTGCTGCAGCCGACAAAACCTACAACCCAAAACTCAAAATTAGTCATAGAATAATGCTACTTTCCCACCTTCAATCACAGTTTTAAAAAGAATGTTAGTGATTACCAAAACATTAAAAAAAAAACCTTTACATGTACCATATCCAATTTATAAAAAATGAAGTTCAATTTATATTTACTGTGAGAGGGAACATTGTATGCTGGATTTTGAATACATGGTTCACATGCCTGAACAAGCAGAGTAATTAACTTAAGTATGTGATTTATTCCAAATTATGTCCCCCTCCCCAAAACTCCCAACTCAGTAACTTGAATTTGAGTTCATAGACGTATTCACCACCTAAATGTACTTACAGTGATGTGTTTACATAGTACTTTCTTTGTAAAGGAATGCTTTTTAAATGAGATTTTCAAGGAAGGCTTTAATGATACAAAACTGAAGTCACAATTGGCTCACAGCTATTCAGGGGCTACAAATATTCATACAATAGATACACAGGGTTTCCTGTACTATGTGCCCTATCCCATGCCTAGTGACCTATAGAAACAGAATTAGGGAGGCAACTAGAAGCAAGGTTGGAAATAGATTTTAAAGGGAAGAGAGACCTAAGTATATTTAGATGAAGCAAGGTAAAAGGCTAGGAGAGTAGGGAAGAACATAACAAACACATCAGAATTAATAGAAGGATAAAGTCCTTTCATTGGATTCTGGTTGCTGTGGAGTAACACATGATTTGGGATAGTAAAGAAGTATTTCAAAGTGAAAGTTGAACAAAATTAAGAATTTTTAAAGAATAAAATGGCTCTTGGCAAAATAAGCAGACAGGTTTCTCTGGGAGTACAGGATGGCCCAGGAATATGAAGGGAAGGAAAGAGTAAGATTTCTGGCACTAGCTGGGAGGACTTCAAAATTTATGGCTTTATTGGCTTTCATCTGAGAAGATGAGGACAGTCAACACAGAACTTGATGGGGGATTTCAGTGATTCTGTTTATGATGAATTATGTGGGAAAAGAAAGAATCAAAGTGGCTAGTTTGCTTTAATTTTATGTTGTAGAGTGGAGTCTATGCTCTTCCTTCTCAAATCCCTATTTTACTCTCAATCATCTTCCCACTTTGACAAGGCCCTGGGACACAAAAGGGTTGCTGCCAATAAACAGGAAAATATAAGCAGAAAGTCTAAAGCAATAGGAAGTTAACTAAAGATTCAAGTATTCATGAATCTAGTTAGAGAAATATCTGACTTTTGTACAAAGAAACAGCCAAGATCAAACTCCGCTCTCATTATATAAGGACTTATCTGAACAAAAATGCCAATTTTATGGAATTAAAGTAACCAGCAGTCTATAGTTTCAGTCACCTCTACTCATGCAAAACCAGCAACAATTAGCACTTTACACTTTTGACAGTTTAAATGTTTTTTTCAATTCTTTAGCTTCTGTTGTACATTATCCCCATAAACAACCTCACCAATTTAATACAGCCTTTATGTTCCTCTACCATTTGACAGCTAGCTAAACAATCTACTCAGATCTCTCATCTCTCGTTTTCCTTCTCCCCTCTCCCCGCCCTCTCTCCCTCCCTCCCTCCTCCAAGCCTTCCTCTTTGGCCAGGAACTTTCCCTCTTGAACCATCAAAATGTATTCCATATTTGAAATTTTAATATCTCTGAGTTTCCTTCTGGGGTCTTATGGTTAATTTTGGGGTGGCTTTATTTTCAAAATAAATCACTAGGTTCCAATTTTGTGAAAATCCTTTCTAGTGAAATGATCTTATTCTTTACCTATTCCATATGAGATTTCTTTGTAATTCAAAGAAAATAGAGCAAGAAACAATTTTTTTTTAAATCTTAATTACGGCAGGATGGAAGTAGCCAATGACTTTGAACAAACTTTTAAAAATGTTCTCTCAAAATGATACACATTAACAACAGCATAAACATGAAAATGACTACAGATATGCTGCAGTGGGACTAATTTAGCACAGCTAAGGCAGAGAGAGAGATCCAATACAGAGATAAATTAATTCAGGGTGGAATCAGGTAGAAATAAAACATGAAAAAGCTGGTATCTGAAAGATATGCTGAATGTGGATTCTTTCACAAGAATAAACAACTTTTTAAAAATCTAAATTTTTCTAAATTATTTTGTAATAGAAATGGCACACACTTATATAGAATTATATATAATGAAAAGTTTAAGTCCTTCCTTTTCTTTCCCTACCACCATACTTTCCCATTCACCAGACATAGATATTTTTAACGGTTTGGGGTAAAAACACTTTCTAGACATTTTCTTTCTAGGTGCACATATATACATCATTAAAAAACATTAATTGAATCATACCATACACATTATTCTGAAATTGGTTTTCTAACTTAACAGTGTTTTCTAGTCATCCTTTCATGTCAGTATAAGAAGGGCTATCTTGGTCTTTTTAACAGTTGCACAGTATTCTACAACATGGACAGAATATTGTTTATTCAATTGGCCCCCTGTTGATGCACATTGTGAGTGTTTCAGTTTTTTGCTATGTTGACAAATGCTGTACTGACTATACCCATACTCCTTTGGGCACACACATGCTAGGATGTCTGTAGGATAAATTCCTAGAAGTGGTAGAATCCTCAAGTTTTCATTCTTAAGATTGTACTATTTAAGCTCTCACTAAAAAAAAAAAGGACAGAGAGAGACTATTAAGGCCATTTGTTATTACCTCTCTGCGCTTGGCTTCATTCTTCCTGTATTTGTTGAAGCAGTGGCACAGGATGTTCCCACAGCAGCAAGCCACGTGTACTAGAGGGCCCTCTTTGCCCAGGCTCAAGCCAGATGACACTGCCAGCACCAATGTAATGGTTTTGATAATTAGGGTCCACTTACCCAAATAGCCCCTAATAATGAAACCACTCAAGATAGTTTTTATCTGCAGGTCAAACACAGAGAGATTGAATATAGACCAAGCAAGTAAACCAGGCTAAGAAGCAATAATCTGAACCTCATTATAGAAACTATACCTTTGAACAAGTGACACATAAATGCTTGACCTACAGTGATCCCAGTTTGGAAGGGAGCCAAGGAGCCCAAAAAAGTGAAAAATTCTTTAAGTTTTCTTTCTTTTGGCCATGTGATAACTGGGCAAGGGAGCATTTTAAATATGAGAGTATGTGTATATGGAGAACGAGCGGTGGAAAGGGAAGGTATTATCCTTCCAAACTGCCTTGATTCTCTGCTAGAAAAATCTGTAAGTAAGACTTGGTCAGGAAACCAAGAGGGGCAAGGTCATCTGGATAACCTTAAATCTCAGTAGTTTCAGGCACTGTCAAGCAACTGAAACCAAAAATAGTTAGAAACAGGGTTTTAATCACCCTTTTTCTAGTCCAAATCACATTGTAGGAAATATAACAAAATAGTTTTATTTCTTCTGCTCTAACAAAGTTGACAATACCATGACATTTTCAGGCCAGAATCTTGTGCTCTATCTTAGGAGGTTCTGGGGGATCTGGCTTACTAGGAACCCCTAAGAGGCTAGGAATCAACTCCCTTTAAGGTCCAGGCACCTCGGCTGGGAGGAGACTTAGGGAAGACCTAAAAAGAGGCCTAGATTGCCTCAGGATCTCATCCCGTTTAACATTCATATTGTAATGTGTGCTGGAATACATGTTAAAGGGTTTTAACCAAAAAGGATTTATCGTTAACATTTATAAGCCACTTTTGAGACTCACCTCAGGGATTCCAGAGCCACAGGCGTAAGGTGCAAACACTCTGACAAGAGATACAGCAAGGAAGGCAAACAGGAGAGCCCAGAGGACGTACATGAAATAATTGACTATGTAGGCAAAGGCTCCCTGGAACAGGAGAAAAAGAAAGAAGCTTGTTTTAGCTCGACAGCCTCAGTGAGGCATGCACCTCTTCTGAGTAATGGGTTTTCAGGAGAGGCAATCAAAAAGCAAGACCAATATTAAATCACTTAAGGTGTTCCTTCCCTGATTGTCAGCAAAGCAACTACTGAAATACTGTCAGCCCACTTGCTACTGAATATGCTACACCCAAAGGAAAGTGATAATGGCTTCTAAGGATGGACAAGAACAAGAGCAGACAAAAATCCCAAAGCAAATTCACTTTCTATGAGTGCTTTGATAGATTTTATAGTCAAATATACAGCTGAGCTTTGAACAACACAAAGGTTAGCCCTAGCGCAGTCAAAAATCCTCATATAACTTTTGACTCCTCAAAAACTTAACTACAATTGGCCCTTTGCATCCACCGATTCCAGCAACCATAGATCAAAAACAGTATTTTTGATCTGCAGTTGGGAAACTGCAGATGGTAATATGAAAATATCATTTTCAATCAGTTGGTTGAATTTGCAGATGATTGAATCCACAGGTGGTTGAATCTACAGAAGCAAATACAAAGAGCTGATTATATTTATTGAAAAAAATCCACATATAAGTGGACCTGCACAGTTCAAACTCGTGTTGTTCAGGGGTCAACTGTATATGATAGATATTACGTGAATTTTATTAAGAGTATTAACATCACTTTTATTGGAATAGCTGAACCCTGGCTACATATTTGAAGTGACTGGATCTAAAGTTCCATTAAATTCACCTTAGGCTACCTATCTTGGTGTCAAATTCTCATAGGAGGTTATAGTGTCTAAAATTCCAGGATGTTTTTCCTAAAATACACAATTATGTTCTGCAGAGAACAACGACACCTTTGAGGGAATTTTGCTACCACAGGTTCAGCAACAGGCTTATGCAGTAGAAAGTTTTGGGCTCTGCTCATAAAACGAAACCAGTGAAATGCCAGATATCCCAAAGAATAAAATGGTAACACTGTTTTTTAAAGGGAGAGAATATATTTTTGAGACTAACCGCCTACGATAACAAGGTCTGCTAGAAAAGAATTCCAATTTTAACCACTAACAAGGATTTACCAACATTAAAGGGCTTGCAAACAGTTACGTCTTATAAAAAAGCTATTTTGAACACTAGGAGATTATGGTTGCTGATAGAAATATTAGAAGTTAAAACTCACTGAAATTACATGAAATGCAAAATTCAATGAACTTTTGACTTTTTAAAACATAAAATACTATTATAATAATTTGCTAATCTACACAAAGATAACCAAAATGTTCAGGTTATTCCTTAATTATAATTTCGATACAGGTTTTCCATTATCTTAGTCTCTTGGAGGGACAGATAATTGCTCTCTCTTTGCCTCTGGAATGTAGCTAGGGAAGAAGAAGACTCCAGAGGTAGGAAACAAAGAGGGAAGGGGAGTATAAGAGAAAGTAGTGGAAACTGACTAGTGGCAGACCCCAGGAGGCCAAGTCCTTGGCAAGAGAACTTTTTAAAACCCAGAAGACTCTTTCCCCAGGTAAGGATTTCATTCATAAAAGGACAACCAGGGAAATTTGTCGCTTGAGCAAATCTCAAGTTTGAAAATTAGGGTTGGAATACTTAGACACACACACATAGCTATAAAAGGGTAGCACAGGAGAGCCTTGTGGTGATGCAACGATAATTCTATATCTTGATTGTGGTGGTGGTTACATAAATCTGCACACGTGATAAAATTGCAGAGCACTACAAACACACACATCTATGCCTGTAAAACAGGTGAAAGGTCTGTGGATTGTACAAATGCTAATTGCCTTGTTTTGCTAATGTACTATAGTTATACAAGATGTTACCATTGGGGGAGGCTGCGTGAAGGATTGGAGGGACCTCCCTATACATTGTTTTGCAACTTCTTATGAATTTATAATTACTTCAAAAATAAAAGTCATAAAAAAAGCAAAGGAATCATACATGTACACACACATGCATATACACACATAGTCTCACCCTAAGTTCCAGGGCTTCTCAAATTTTTCTACCCAAGTACTCCTAATCTAGGAGAGTAAATAGAGACATTAGGGTAGGGGATAGGGTGCCCATGAGCAGAGCTGAAACAGAGATTGTTTTATCTTAACAAACATGGAAATTTTGCATTCCTTTTTAAATGATTATTTACATTTAATTTCTGAAAAAAAAAAAAATCTTTCAATTATTCAAGAAAAACTGATATTCTGGGAAGGCACATAGTGTTTATCTTGTTGTTTCACCTACCCTCTAGCACGCTGATCTTACCCCAGAGTTTGAGAAGCATATACATAAAAATTCTCACACATATAGGATATATTTAGCCCTGTTATTGAACTTTCCCCAAACCAAAAGATATATATATATATGTGTGTATATATATATATATATATATACACACATATATATAAACACACACTGTTATCTCTGACTTTATTATTTTCCTATCCTTATTTTCCCTTGAATAATTCTCCTTGTGTGTGTGCCATTTCAAATTGTTTGTGGACCAAAGTAGGTGTAAAAATAAATTTTAAAAGTACAAACATATATCCTAGTCTTGTCCCCCTCAACTCACCAACATAGTGGATGAGTAGTGAGCTGAGATGGTATCTGTTTCAGTTGTTGGAAGTCAGAGTGGAATTGGGAATTGAGAGCTGGTTAGTTTTGTTTTAGTTTGTGTGTTTTTGCTTTAGGAAGGATCTAACTTACAACCAAGTGGTAATAGAAAGGTAAGGAACTGAAAAACAAAGTTACCTCTGCATCTAGAAACATAGGCTAGAGAACAAGGACAAATGAAAATATTGATTAAATCTCAAAATGGGACTGGCGCAATTTTATTCCTGGGTTTCTGTTGTTTTGATATGGAATGTACCATAACTTTTTACTGTTCTAACATAATGCTCCAGGAAAAGTTACTTTTGGAATCTATACAATAAATATGTTTTTAATCCAGTCCATCCTCTGTTAGAAGTTGTAGCTTATCTGTTAGGTGGCTCTAATATTTCTACTGAAATTATTAGAGAAAGATAGATTCAGTCACATGGTGTACTACCAACTAAGAAGTAACGTCAGGTTTGTTTAAAATAAACAAAAATGTTAAGTCATTGTGTAAGCAACAAATGACTCCACATGCTAGAAGAGATGGAAATAGGGCTGCACTTAAACCACAGAGAAAGGCAGCTGGCACTGGTTCCTCTTTTCATGAAAAGGAAAATAGGGAGAGGTTCCACACTTGTCATGAGTACAGTATAAAAATGAAGTAAATGTAAGAATAAAAGTCAATAGTTCTGAAATCTTCACGACATGTTACCTCATCTGTGTTGATGAGAAGCTGGGACCAGCTATTCCACTCTGGGCATTTGTCTTTATCTTCAAAGGTGACATGCTCGGAGTTCCAGCAACAATGTTCAAGGTTAAACCACAATCCCCTTGTGCATATACCTTCTTTTAAGTCTGTCATCCAATGAGCAGAGATGTCTATCAAGCCAGCTAAGGAACCTTATTTGTGAGGAGGGAAGGAAAGACCAAAATTGTCAGAGGAAACAAGGGGAAAAGAATCAATATAATAGATGGGCATCTAATTTCCCATTCCATCTGCAACCTCTTTCTGATTGTCTGCTTTATTTTCACCTATTATCTCTAATAGATTTCACCTATTATTAAATGTCTGTTCAAGAGGAAAAAAACAAAATGAAACACTGTCCACATTAAACACTGTGCCTGTAGAATTTCCATATATGGGAAACTTAAGGGAGAGAAAAGTGGTTGGGTGGGAGCAAGGGGCAAATATATTTGACTGTCAGCTGATTTACACAGCAAAGATTCTGCTTTGACTTAAAGTTGATGAATATTGATCCATAAAGATAGTCAAGTTTATTAAAGATTATTTTATTCTCACTAGAAGATTGAGAAAATTAACATTGCCCATATTGAAGAATATTATATGATATTTTATTTGAGATGGCTTGGGGAGGGGAGCTGATGAAGACTATGAGAAAGGCTTGGTCCTGATCATGATTTTGTTCCATGAAGCTGTAGACATGTTGAAGCCTCCTGAGACTAGGACATGAACATTTTGAAGTTTTCTTAGTGATAAGGTGCAAACAATATCACATACATAACACTCATCAAAGAAATTATGAGAAAATGAATAGTGAATGGGGACTTAGGCACTATGGCTAATAGACTGATAGAGTTAAGATAATTATAGCACTTTTAATTCTGGCTTTCTCATCATTTCTGTCAGCCATATGAAGAAATTCTTGCACAAAGAAATTAAATGGTTTAGCATAGCACTTTAGGGAAATAGGAAAGACATCATAAAATTCACAGCCCTTGTCTACGACCATGCCACCTTGAACAAGCCCAATCCCGTCTGATCTCAGAAGCTAAGCAGGGTCGGGCCTGGTTAGTACTTGGATGGGAGACCAACTAAGAAGACCAGGTGCTGTAGGTGTAAAAACATAAAATAAAATATAAGGGATTGTAAGCTGGCAAGGTCCTTGCAATCTGTGAGGTCAACCAAGGGTTACCTCGCCTAAAAAAAAAAATCACAGCTCCCAAATTCCCAGGCCGATCCTACATTCAGACACACTGCTTCTATTGTTGCTCTCCAATGCTAAAAAACAAAATAACCTGTATGTATGAGGGAAAGAAAAATATTCACTGACCACCTAGTGACAAGAAATAAATTAAAAAGTTGAGGACATTACGTTTACATTCCAACAGGCTAGAGACTATGTTGTGTGTATGTTTTGTTAGGTGCTAAAAGCGTTAACACAGGTTATTTACATACTTGAATAACCTGTTAAATCTAACACAGTTTGACACCTACTCTTGGCCACTCCAGTCCCCATCTTCTCTTCCTTCTAACTCTTATTGCACTTATTAGCTGGATTCAGAAAATTAATGTGATGTTATGGAGTTTGGCTTGTTCTCTAGTTGTTTTACACAGGCATATTTTATCACTCTTAGCACTGGTACCCTCAGTTTTATTCCTTTATACTACTTCTCCTTTTCTCAATTGGCTCCTTCTTCCCTGGTTACAAATTTCATCAAGTTTCCCTTACCTGAAAGAATTTCTTTTGTCCTTGTTACCATTTCAAGTTTCCGTCTCTTCTCTACTTCGAATGACCACCAAAATTTCCACACTGCTTGTCTCCCCTTGACTCTGGCCCCTAATATTTACCTGAGATGGCTTTTCAAGGTTATTGGTATCCTCCTAATAGCTAAACTATCTAGCCTTTTCTTAGCCCTCTTTCTTCTCTTCAGCATCTCTGCCATGCTTGAGACCATGGACCACCCAGTCTATTATTAGCCAGCTCTAACCTGGTCAGAGCATGTTCTCTCTCCTGTGTGAGCAAGTAGGAGCAACAATATCACCCTAGACCACAGGTTGGCAAACTATGGCCTCTATGTTTGTAAATAAAGTCTTTTTCTTGGAAACAGCCCTGCTCATTTGTTTACCTATTGTCTAGGGCTGCTTTCCTGCTACAGCCACCATTTGGCCTACAAATCCTAAAATATTTACAGAAAAAGTTTGCTGACCCCTGTCCTAGATCATCTTTGATAAGGCATTCCTCATTTGCAGCAATCTTATGATGTATGAATTATCTCTAGTTAACAGCAGCAGCACCGATAACAAATGGACACTGTGCTGAGAACTATGTGTGCTATATCTCATTTACTCCTCACAATGAACGTGTGACATAGGTATTCATTATCCCCATTTTACAAATCGGTAAACTAAAGCTTCAAAGGATTCAGAAACTTGCCAAAAGTCACAAAACTAGTAAGTGGTGGGGCTGAAATTCAAATTCAGGCAGCCATAAACTAGAGCCTGTGATGTTAACTGCCATTTCATCCTATGCATCTCCAGGTTTCCAACCTAACTTCTATTTTATCTCAATATTTCAGATCTTTCTAGGCCCATCTTTTTAATGTCATACGGATACAACTCTAAGCATCTCTGTCATATATTCTTGGCTTCCTATTTCCTCCATGGTAGGGGAAACCTGCTTGGGGAGTTGCTTTAAAGGTATATTTGCATCCAAGTATACTATTCCTAGTTAGATTGTATACTATTTGGAGTGGCTTAGGAAGTTGATGGAGATGACAGGAAATGGTAGTACCATCCTACTTCTCAGCCACCATGAAAGAATGAAATGGTAAGCTCCCTGAGGGTATGAGCCATATATTACATGTTTTTCTTTACCTCAAAATGAGAGAGTAGATATTTAAGAAATATCTATACAAATCTCTCAGGAAGTCCTTTTCTACAACCTCTCTCCAAAACCCAATGCAGTATATGTTTTTAAAAAGCTGATTAACTCCAATAGAAGGGTTCTTCCTCAAGACAAGCACCAAAAGACAGTACTAACAGTACCTTAAAATGAATATATCATTTTATAACATACAAATGCATTTAAATGTATTTCCTCATTTAACTTCATTTACTTAAGGAATGAGATGCAGGTATTAGTACCCTTTTTCAGATACTGACATGGAGCTTCCAAAAGGTCCACCAGCAATTCATTTCATGTAAGAAAATCATAAAGCATGGCATTCAGCTCAGGTCATGACATAGGGAAGGAGCATACAAAATTTTAGATGTGTTTAGAAAACTAGCAGAGTTTACCATACCTGATAAAAGCCCAATAAGAAGCATCAACAACCAGCCAGAAAAAGCATCACTCACACTGTGAATTAAGGCCCATGTTGACTCTTTGCTTTTATTGGTAATCTAAGGAGAAATGAGAAAACATTGGTACACTCTAAACAAACTCTTGCTTTTTCACCTCAAAATGCACAAGAGAGTAAAGAAACACAAAAACAAATCTACTCATTGGGAATAGAGACCAATTTGGGGTTACTCCTCAGGTAATCTTGGGCTGAACCAATGTCACCAAGAATTTTGAGGTTTATTGAACCTTGAGTACTAAACCCCACCTTCATCTACAATGCCTGTAAGTATCTTATTCAGGTCTTCCCCATTTAGTGGCTTATTTCTTATAGCATCCGATTTTTTGCTTATTGGAGTGGTCTCTTTCTGCCCTGGACATCAGATATTCCAAGGATGGTCCCTTGACTCACAGTAAATAGTTTGATTATTTTTCAAAGAATAAACAAGTATAAGCTTATTTGAGTGGTGAAAGTACAATTTGAGGTTTACTATCCAGAGTTGTACTTCAGGTAAGGCAAATTTCAAGACTTGATCCCATAAACCCTTAACTGTACATTGATCATAGATATTAAATGATATCAGGAATGCATCTCTTTACTTTCAAAAACATACTGGAAATATTTCAGGCTATCATGAGGTGCAGAAAGTTTCACCTTTTAGGTCCTAACCTTGTCAATTTAACCCTTTTCAGTGCCAACATTTCAAAATCAAGCATTCTGACAGCTTTGTCATTGGTACTTCCTCCTTTTCTGTGCCTCTATCTCTGATTTTTGAAACTGTAACGTAGCTACCCCATCATCATCTACAGCAACATCATAAATAGTTATAATAAATTATTATAAAATTTTTAAAGTAGTTAAAAATTTCACTTCGATCTATAACTTTAAGTTTCTAGTTCAGTGCTGAAAGTAAATGAGGTGACATTTTTTTCCTGTGACAGTGTTTCCATTCTGATGATGAACAGTTAATGCTAAAAAAAAGAGTCCCCCTTGAAAATTTAACAAATACATTTTAATTGATTTTGCTATATTATTAATTGGCACAATTTGTCTCAGATGCAACCATTTTAATATAATGGGAAATATGCCCTATCACAGGTGATTTTCACAATGTAAATAACACTGAATATACAACTGATGATAAACTGAACTCTGAATTACAGAGAGCAGAAATTCTAAAGTCATGCAATTCCAAATTTTAAAGTCTGATGAATTGGTAGAATAGACAGAAAGAATATGTATGTGCTCCTAAATGTCAGAAACCTTATGAAAAATAGAGAATGTTTTATAGAGATAATCTTTTTAGATAGGATAAGAAAATTCAGTGGGATTATCATAAGTCCAAGGATTACAAAGGAATTTCGCAAAACCTATACCTAGGACAACCTGACTCAGGGGTTCAAGTGGTCATCAGAAAACCAGTCAGGACCTGGGAAAGGCTTAAGAATGAAAAGTGATTTGTTTGGGAGATTCACTTGGCTCTAAGAGGAGGAAATCATGAACTCAGGATAGAATGGAGTCAAGTTAAAAATCAAATTTTAAATTCGGAGTCAAAGCAGAAATATTAAGAAAGAAAAAATAATAATATCTACTGTTGGTTGAAGAAATGTCTCCCCAGAGGATCACCTACTGAATCAGAGCCACCGGGGCTGGAGCCCTATCTTTTTAATAAGTTCTCCATGTGCTCCTGACACCAACTAGAAATTATAATTCCCTCATTTAAATAATACACAGCAACAAGTTCAATGCAAATGACCTTGGTAGACTGCTCTCTGAGAAGTTTTCACAGTACTTCAAAAAAAGAAAAGTGGGGAAATTCTCATTATATTCAAAAGAAGTTGTATCATAGCCATAAGTGCCATCTATTACATATCATATTAAATCAATGTCCTTAATTTGAATTTGATTGGTCTTGTGGTTTTGTTTGAGTCGAACATACAAATTTACTTTGATTTTGTACAGGAGCTATAATCACATAAACTTTGTCCTGTATGCTTTAGTAAATACTAAGGCTCTGAGAATTTTTTCTTTTATTCCTTTGAAAGGAGTCCATTTTCTTTTCTATGTTCTAAAAACCCAGCTTCAAGAGAAAACCATAAAAGAGAGATAAAATGGGGAAGGAGGATCTTTGAAATTTATTTCAGCCCTTCCCATCAAGCTTGTTTTCACCTATCTGCATAGGCATTTATACCCATTTCAGGGCTCGAAGGATCCTTTTCAACTACTTTCTGTAGGAAGATAAATTATCATTAAATACAAATTCTTTTCAAAATTAGATAAAAGATGCCTTAAAAATAAAAATAAATTATAAAACAAAACTCTACATTGCCAATAGAAACCAGATTTGGTCACATCCAGAGCTGAAGAAAAGAATACACATAAAGAATATATATCTTCAACTTCTTCTCCTGTTGTTTCCTAACACTTACTCATATACCATCTTTTGTCTTACCTCTCGATGCCTATCCCGATCTCGAGATTTCTCTCTCACCCAATCAATGGTATTGAAATCATCATAGGTCCCCACACCAGGGATTGGCTCCTCCAAGAAGTCCATCATTCTATTTGAAGAACCTATTCCTCCACCATTGTATGACTTGTCCTCTGTTGTAAACAGCAAACAGATATTAGTACTTCAGACACTAGACATTTTTAATAACTCCTTTCTGTACACCAAAGGTGAGTCCTTAAACTACCAGATGACTACAGTTAGGGTTTTGCTGACAAAGCAATAAAATCAATCACCTAGTGAGAATATACATCACATTCAGAGGTTTCTGTGGTCTAGGCACAAAATGACTGTCTTAAGCCAGCGTGAATGGAAGGGGACAGATGAGAGTGACAATACAAAAGGAGAACTGACAGGACTTGAAGTGCAGTGGGAAAGGATTTACAAAGCAAAAGATAGGAGCTTGGAGCAGCTTAGTTATTTTACGTTATGGAAAGGAGACAAAAGGGTCAAAGGCCTTTGCAGACATATCACAGCAGAAAGCATTTTATATTAATGAGGCAGTTATTCAATCCTAGGAAGTGGCTTTTGCCTGAATGAAGACTCCAAAGAAAGCATGTAGGCCTCTTCAAGAGTTAAGCTAGCTGGAATGTACATATCTCCCTTCAATAGATAGAAGACTTTGATACCTGATGTAATGGGCTTGTAGAAACTTTTACTGAGTACATCAGAACAGTCAAAGATTTACAAGTAGAAATTTAAAGAACAGTACAAGTCTCCATGATGATATCCCTTTTTGATTCTTCAACTATAAGAAACATATCTATTTGCCCAACTATCACAGTCCTTTATCCGCTTCACTTTTAGCACTTCTATTACAAATACTTATGTAAATGCTTTATCTTCCTTTCTAGACTAGAAGTTCTTTGAGGGCAGCCCTAGATCTGTTTCATCATTGCCTTGTCCATTCAACATTGAACCAAACATTAGACCACGACTCAATAAATATCAGCTGAATCAAAGTTTCTTTTAACAGTAGTGACAAGGGAGTATTCAAACTCAGAAGTTGTACTCATACAAGGTTACTTAGTAGTGCTAAACAAACTTGTTCAAAATATTTCCACAATCCTCTGGTGGAATAACACTTTGCTATTAAACACAAAATTTAAAACAGTATTCAGGTATTTATGCAAATGCACACTGAGGAAAAATGCAGAGTAATGCTATCACTGAACTCAAAAAGCCAGAGCTCACATTTGCAGCATCAACCTTGGCAGGGACAAAGCTTTACCCAGACTGCTTGGTGATGAATCCCACTGCAGAGAAGGCCAAGTGGGACTGAACTCACCTCCCCACCCCCATCTGGATAACTATCTTCATTTTAAATTTCTAACAGACAACTTCAGCACTCTCATAGGGTCAGTTTGAATTAATATCCAAGATGTACTTGGTTTACAAATTTGAGTCTTCCAAATACCTAATTCAGCATACCTTTCACAAGCTAACACACACATTTGAAAGAAAATGCTCTGCAGAATCCAAATCATATTAAGGGTAGGGATGGGGGTAGGGTTGGAGTGGAGGAGGTGAACAAGTTAATCTTAAAACCCCTAACCAAAGTCCTTTCTCTATCTTCCAGCCTACCTGGCTGTAAAATGGTTGGCTGCTGAATCATCAGCCCAGTATTTACTATCATGTTAGTGGCATACTGATAAAGATCAGTGTTGGTGTGCTGTTTGAGAGCTTGGAGGGAAACAGCCAGCTAGGAAATGATGGCAGAAAGAAAATAAAGTATGTGAGGAAGAAAAAATTAAGCTCTTTCAATTCTCAAGACAAATGCTGACGTAAACACAAGGTGCCAAACAATCAGAAATTTACTTTTAAGAGCAGGTTAATGCTTCAACTGAATTTGCTCTAGTTTGAGTGGTCCTTTCAGAAGAAATTTTAAAAGGATTTTGTGAAACTGATTTTTAAAAGCATCCAATAGCAATCTAATATTACACTATATATCAAATGAAGCCCCCCAGCTTGAAGATTATTAAGACAAAATGAAGATCTGCAACAGCTTCTTAACAGAAAAGAAAGAATCCTCTTACATCACTAGGTAACATGAGCACTGCATCATCCTTCTTTGTAGTCTCCTGTTATAAACGCAAATTGTCGGGCAGCTCTAAAAGAGCAGGCAGTGATTAGAATCTGACAACAGACTGCTTACGATTCTCCAGATTCCCGTCTCCCCTTGGGTCACGTTTTGGTCCCTCTCCAGGCTCAAGTATGCTTACCTTCAATCACAGCTTTCTTTTTTTCTGCCTCAAGGAAGAAATAACTTTAGCAGCCTGCATTTAGTCATCTAGGTTGAGGAGCTTTTACAGAAGGAGCTCTGGTATGAACTGCTTTAGAAGGGCACTTGCTGTGTTCTCTGCCTTTCACAGTAACAAATGCCACCTAAAGAACCACCAGTGTTCCCCAGCGGTCAGAGTATGATGTCACTGTTGGAATCACATGACCAGACCCTTGGACCAGCCTTGGAGAAAGGAAGATTTTTAAGGGAGCACAAAAGCCTTAAAGATGTAGTCTCATCTAAATAAATGCCATCAAACTGAGGGCAGTCAGGTCAGTTCAGAAAACTGGAGTCCAATTCCATCTGACTTATTTCACTTAGCATAATATCCTTAAGGAAAAACAAAAAATAATATGCTATCACTCATGTGGAATATAAAACAAAACAAAACAAGTAAAATAAATTACAGGTACAGAGAACAGATTGGTGGCTACCAGAGGGGGAGGGGGTGAGGGAGAGGGGGAGGGAGAGGGAGAAATAGGTAAAAGGGTTCAAATGTATAGTAAAAAATGGAAACTAGACTTTGGGTGGTGAGCACACAATAGGGTATACAGGTATCAAATTATAATGCTGCACATCTGAAACTTGTGTGTTATAAGCAAATGTTATTACAATAAAAAAAAATTTTTAAAGAGACTGGGGTTCAGAGAAGTTTTAGTCTTCAGACCTCATTTAGCAGAAAATCCAAAAAGGAAGAAATCTCTAAAAGCATTTAGAGTTACATGGATGCTAAGTAAAAAAGGGAGAGAAGCCAATATAGAAAAGGCTTTTTAAAACATGTACTGGATAGAAATAACAAGGATAAAATCTCACAGACATAACATAGACATAATAGAGCACATAACATGATGCTATTCATACAAATTCAAAACCAGGCAAACCTAAATTATAGTTTTTGTATAGGATACAAACACAAGTTACTACATTACAAAGACAAGCAAGAAAATGACAAAAGTAAAGACAGTGTCTACCCAAAGGAAAAGGAGGGGTCATCATCTGGATGGACTACATGGTGAGGGTGGGGCTTCTGGAATGTTGGTAATTTTTCTTGATCTGAGCATTGATTACCTGAGTGTTGACATTATAATTATTCTTTAAACTGTACATATATGTTTTATGTCTTTCTATGTAAACATCATTAGAGAAAAACATGAAAAATTGAATTGCACATGAACTGATTACACAAGGTCAGTTTTTTTAAAAGCACATAGAAACTTTGAAAACCCAGAATACAGTCAATAAAATTAGTTGTTTCTTAGTATTAATGCTCTAGTCAGAAAGCAACATCAGATTTAATCTCATTAATCCAAACAGGGTAAAAGTAGTTATTTCAGCCATGAAAATAAATTCGCTGCTACACTTGCATTGTTTTAAAGGCTCTTTCTTCCCAGGTCCTATTCTGAAGGCTATTTTTAAGCAGGTCTTAATTAATTGTGCAATAAAGCCAGTATAGTGAAGAATCAAATTGCCATCTCCCAACTTCCTAAGAGACTCTACAGGACAGCCACTGTTTAACATTAATCTAGTCAGTGTGCTCCAAAAATCAGACCTAAATGGGGGGCTCTGAAATGTTGGGGTACTCCTATCAATTCTTAAGGCCCAATGCATCCTGAAATGCTAATACAACAAAACACTGAGAAGAATTAAAATAAAGTTGCAACTGATAGTATTGTGACAATGAACTAAAAAACTTAAAATGCAAAAGCTATTTGTAGCCCAAGTGTAACTGTTTTATACATTTACACTTTTAGAAAAGGATATTATCTTACTTAAAGAGGATAACATGTCCAGCTACATAATCCTCCTTCAAAGTCATTCTTTATTAAATAGGATTCTACCTATAGGACCACTACAGAATTCATTTACATTATTTAATAAGACTTATGTTACCTTACTAGGTTATTTACACTTCAAGATGCTAATTGGGTTTTTTGGTACCCCCAAAAAATGTATAGTTGAAGAACATACAATGACTGGATTGGAAAACTAGTACCATGTTAATAACTTTTGATTAAAATTCTTGTTTTTCAAATGCTACATCAGTGTTTCTAGAGGAAGGAATTTTATTCCATGTAAATTTACTTCATTTGAAAACTAGAGGGATGGTAGCTATGATGCAGTCCTCATATTAAAATGGGATTTAATTACAATTTAGATTAAGAAACAAGGCACTGGTATTCAAAGTCCGACATGTTACAATTTACTTTTTAAATGTATTTTTATATTTTAATTAAAGTTGGCATATGATACTGCATTTCAGGTGTACAACATAGTTATTAGATATTTATATAACTTATGAAATGATCACCCCGATTAATCTAGTACCCATCTGACACCAAAGTTATTGCAATATTATTGACTATATTCCTTATGCTGTACTTTATATCCCCAAAACTATTCTGTAACTACCGATTTGTACTTCTTAATCCCTTCCCCTTTTCACTCACCCCGACCCACTCCCATCTGACAACCCTCAAAATGATCTGTTATCTATTAGTTTGTTTTTGTTATGTTTATTTTGTTCTTTGGATTCCACAAGGAAGTAAAATCATATGCCATTTGTCTTTCTCTGTCTGACTTACTACATTCAGCACACTACCCTCTGGGTCCATCCATCTTGTTGCAGATAACAAGATTTCATTCTTTTTTATGGCTGAGTAACATTCCATTATATACATGTACCACTTCTTCTGTATCCATTCATCCACTGATGGACACCCAGGTAGCCTCCATATTTTGACTATTGTAAATAATGCTGCCATGAACATATGAATACACAGGTCCCTTCGAAATAGTGTTTTGGGTTTCTTTGGCTAAATACCAAGAAGTGTGATTACTAGGACCTTCTTTGGCTCCTGTTATAGCCTTTGTTTTAAAGTCTTTCTTGCCTGGTATAAGTATTGCTACCCCAGATTTTTTGTTTGTCTCCATTTTCATTAAATATCTTCTTTGACCCCTTTATTTTCAGTCTGTGTGTCTTTCTATCTGAAGTGAGTCTCTTGTAGGCAGCATATATGAGGGTCTTGTTTTCTTATCCATTCAGCCACCCTATCTTTTGATTGGAGCATTTAATCAATTTACATTTAAAGTAATTGTTGATATATAGTTATTGCCATTTCATTATTCGTATTTTTATCTTTTTTGTTTGTTCGTTTTTCCTTCTTCTTAAAAAAGTCTCTCCAACATTTCCTGTATACTGGCTTGGTGGTGATAAATTCCTTTAGCTTTTTCTTGTCTGGGAAGGTCTTTATCTATCCTTCAATTCTAAATGATAGCATTGCTGGGTAGAGTAATCTTGGTTGTAGGTCCTTGCTTTGCCTCACTTGAAATATTTCATGTCAATCCCTGCTGGCCTGCAGTTTCTGTTGAGAAATCAGCTGAAAGTCTTATGGGAGCTCCATTGTAGGTAATTAATTGTTTTCTCTTGATGCTTTTAAGATTCTCTCTTTGTATTTAACCTTTGGCATTTTAATTATGATGTGTCTTGGTGTGGGCCTCTTTGGGTTATTTGGAACATTCTGTGCTTCCTGGGTTTGTATGTTTATTTCCTTCATCAAGTTAGGGAAGTTTTCAGTCATTATTTTTTTCAAATAGGTTTTTAATTATTTGCTCTATTTTTCTTCTGGTACTCTTATAATGCGAATGTTGGTATGCCTGATCTTGTCCCAGAGGCCTCTCAAATTATTCTCATTTTTTTGCACTCTTTGTTCTTGCTGCTGTTCTGATTGAATGTTTTCTGCTACCTTCTCTTCTAAGTCACTGATGCAATCCTCTGCTTCATCTAATTTACTACTGAGTCCTCCTAAGGTATTCTTCATTTCAGTTATTGTATTTTTCATTTCTAACTGATTCTTTTTTATGTTTTCTATATCTATATTTTCTATCTTTTTGTTCAAGTTCTCACTCAGTTCATCTACTTTTCCCCTAAGTTCACTGAGTATCCTTACAATCAGTGTTTTGAACTCTGTATCTGGTAGATTGCTTGTCTCCATTTTATTTGGTCATTTTTCTAGAGCCTTTGTTCTGTTCTTTCATTCGGTACATGTTTCTTTGTCTTCCCATTTTGACTGCCTCCCTGTGTTTGTTTCTATGTGTTAGGTAGGGCTGCTATTTCTTTGTCTTAATAGAGTGGCCTTAGGTAGTAGGTATTCTGTGAGGCCCAGTGGTGCAGTCTCTCTGGTTGCCTGACCTGAGTGCTTCAGGTGTGTTCCTTGTATGGGTTGTGTGTGCCCTCCTGTTGTAGTTGAGCCTTGGTTGCCCTCGGCATGTCAACGTGAGAGACTGACCCTCAGGCTGATTGGTTCTGAAAACTGGCCAGTGACTACAGTAAAGGAGCTATTATACAGAAGCTGACACTATAGAGCAGAATTCACTTTAGCAGGGCTCTGGTGCCTGCCCTGTCTGCCCTTTGGGTGTGTCATCCTCGGATGCAGCCCTAGGTGGTGCTCTGGCTCAGACTGAAGCTGGCCACTGGGCTTGCAGGCCGGGGTCTTGTGGGAGGAGCCCCGCTGCAGCCCAAGTTCAGCTGCAGCCTATACCCTGCCTAAGGCCACCTGGCATGAGCTACCCAAGCAATCTGCAAAAGGTCGCCACCCACTCTGGGCATTGAGGTACACTGAGAGGCCAAGCCGCAAACCAAGGCCACCTGCTGCTAGTGCCAGGCTTAGGGCTGCTCAGCAAGACATATGGGGCACACAGAAGCTAGATACTGTTCGTTTAGGTTTTGTGAACCTTTGTGAAATTTTAGGAAAGTCTGCAGGATAAGCCAAGATAGGCTATTTGTATGGACAATCCACTGGCAGTGGCTTGGGTGGGGCAGGCTTTCAGGGAATCACCAGGCAGAGTGGCCAATGTTAGCCAGGTTGATGGAGACTCAGATATGGTGGCCTGGGTCTGCATGCTTGGTGGGGGAAGACTCAACAAAGAAATAATGCCCTCTGCCAGCACTTCTGACTGAAAAAAAGCTGAGCCCTTATCCTGAAGCCAGACAATTCAATACCTCTCCATATGTCCCTGGTGCCTTTTGAGCTGCTGCCGAAGCACTGGAGCTCAGAGCAAGTGAATCCATCAGAGAATAAGTCCATGTCTGGGTCCCTTAAGAGGAATGTCTGCGACTCCAGCTGCCCTCCATTCACAGCCAGAAATTGTGGGTACTTCTCTTCCCGGCACTGGAACTCTGGTTTAGGGAGCACAGTGTGGGGCTGGGACCTCACACTCCTCTGGGGGGGACCTCCACAGCCAAGATATCCCTCCTGATTCTCAACTAGCACACACAGGTGTGGGACCAGACCGTTCTGTATCTCCACCCCTCCTACCAGTCTTGAGATGGCCTCTGTGTGTCCCTAGTTGTAGAATTTTTATTCAGCTAGACTTTAGTTGACTCCAAAAGATAGCTGTTCTGTACTTTAGTTGTAATTTTGATATGGTTGTGAGAGGAGGCAAGCACAACATTTTCCCACTCTGCCATCTTGACCAGAAGCCCCATATTTCTTTTGCTCTTTACTACCCCCCTATTCCCTTCTCTGCCACATTTGTAATCTCTAGTGTATGTTCATTACACAGACTGCCAGGTTTAGGGCAATTTATATCATTGTGAAAATAAGACAAAGAAATGCTTACCAACTTTTAATGCATCCTATGATAGAAACATAGTAATACAGTAAATATTTGGAGATAAGCAGAGTTACCTTTCTGGAACACAGATCTAATCAGATCATTTTCTTATTTCTAAAATGTGAGTGGTTTCTGTAGCCATCTCTTAAAACTTTCAGCATACAAAGACCATGTAATGAGCATTTGGTATAAGTGTAGACCAGGAATTTTAATATATTCATCATAATTTTAAAAATGATAAATATAAAATATTTTAATGTATAATAATAAGGATGACAATGATATTACTGCTATTTTAGATTTCATGAATGAGAAGAATTAAATTGCTTGCACTCTTTCATGGAGATATCTATAATATCTGGCCTGATGATAAATAGCTTAAGCTGTGGATCATATTCCACATCCAATTGGTTTCTTTTCTTACCATTTTCTTAGTAGAAAGAAAGAATAAATTCATAAGACTTAGTTATCAAGAATCCTAGCAGAGATTACCTGCCCATTTGGGACCAACTACTGAGGTATAAAGAAAGTAATAAAATGCAAAATCCTTTTCAAAAGACAGTGTGTTGAGAGCTAAGTTTCTGGTGTATAAATACTATGCCAAGGAAGGTACAGTAAAATTAAACAACAATCCTAAATGTCAAATTTGTGTACTTAGATAAATCTAGATTTTTGTCTCTATACAAAAGAAAAGTAAAAAATTTTAACACAAGTTTTGAAGGCATAGTATACCCTAAGTTATATATAAAATAATTTAATGCTCTAACAGGAAAATGATTCAAGTTAAAGTACAATAAGATCTCATCTTGATTAATAGAAGAAAAGCCCCCAAAGGTGAATTTGCATTACTTGAGGGGGGGGGACTGGAGAAAGTCAATATCAAAACAGCTTTTCTAGTAGGCTACTCTTAGGTCTAAAAACTTAACAGTAGATCTTTAGAAATACATTGCTTGAATGAGGAGGCATGTAAATGAATGCAATTAGCTCATTTTCCTTTATGGAAACCACTTTCTAATTATTTTTCTAAAAATCACGTGATGCCTAAAACTAGAAAATATCTTACAAGAAAAGAAATTGTTACATGAAAATGTTTATTTCAATCCCTAACTGACATGCCATTAGAAATTTATTGGGGGAGGGGAGGGGCTGAACAGTAACTGATTAAATGAACTAGTTAAACACTAACAAAAACACAAGGGGAAAAGAGGATTAAAAAAAACCTTGTGCACCATGCAGGGACCCTGAAGTACTGCTTTAGTAATATCACAGCTACGTGAGGACGTACTTATTGGCAGCAGCCCAAAGAAAAAAATAAGCACTCAAAGAAATGGAGCAAGGCTATTGGTATGTATCACTGGACTTGAAAACAGTCATATTTTTAAAAATGTGTTCAGTTTTTACAGGGATATATTGTATTTTTGCAAGGCAGGGATCACATCTACAAAACAATTCAACACTCTACCTAGCACACATCAGCAGATATTCCTCCTGGGGTCATTTAAACATTATCTTCATTCTATAGCAAGGACACAAGTATGAAGAGCTTATTGTATGCTACTTCTCGCTTCATACCTGCTCTTTATTGGTTCACCTTCTTTATTGGTTCATCCATTCTAGATCTCCCCATAAGTCATGAACTCTTTCACATTCCATTCACTTCTAATATTTGAGAATGTATAACAGCTGAAATCCCAATAATTAGTCAACATTTTTAGGACCTTCCCATCTATCAATGTGTGGCCTCCATTTTGTTTATATTTTGCTTTCTCACTTACCCAAACCCAGTAGCTGAAGAGCAAATGGTGGTGGAGTAGCCCTCCCATCTGAGCCCTGGATAGTATCACAAGACTATGTCATGCTTTAATATACTATCTTAGTTTGGTCCCTTGGACACTTATCCAGGGCAACTATTCCAGTGGCACACATATGTACAGCCACACTGGTTGTTAAATATTGAAATACCTCCATAGCTATAGACAAATAACCACTCTTTACTGAGGACTCTCCTCTCATCCAATTGTCCCCTACATGGCTTCTGTAAGTTCCCATGATGCATCAGCTAGAATACCAGGAGGCTCCAGGACACAACCCAGCCCTATGTCTGATATCTAAACAGACTGATCAGTGCCTGTGTTGCATTGAGTGTCAACCAAGCGCTCATTTCATATAGGGACTGACTGCTGTTATTCTTGTTCACAGCAGGTTAAAACTTAAAGTTGTCTAAGATGGAAGGAAGGACAACAAAGAGGAAACTCTATCCCAACTCTGCTGAGAGCTAGACAATAAAAGGGATGATGAGGGATATTGGTAATGGAACTACAGAAACTGAACCAAATCTCTGATATATACTATTGAGATGAAGTTTGAGAATTATGTAAAGTATACAAGAAGGTGGGGCATAGCAGAAAGGGATAGGGAAAAGGCTTTCAAAATAAGCATCAGTCTAGATTCTAACACTACCTTGTGACTTTATTTCCAACTGGATACAGCTCTATACTCACTGAGTTGTAGACATTTGCTTGGGCTGTACCTGTTATGTCTCCTACTCCCAGTATCTGCTTTAATCTGGAAGTTACTAACCCAACTCACTTTCATTATCATTGGAGCCAGGGTGTTATCTGCCAGAATTACCAGTTAGGAAAAATCACGTAAGGATTATGGCTTGGTATCTACAGGTCCCCACTGGACTAGATGCCACTAAAGTCAATGGAGAACTGGAAATAAAGGGGCTATATTTGACAAAGTTGCTGAGTAGGTTATTCATATAAAAAAAATAGCCCTCTACTCTATTTCCTGCTCTTTGTTCTTTCCTTCTCAAATTTATATATTTATAAGACTGAAAAAAGGACTAGGGAGTGTAATGGGTAGGGAGACACTGCCTTAAAATGCACATTACATTCTACAGTGTTGGGAAACCCTTTGGCTAGCATGATTCTATATAATAACTTATAATTATTGTTTTAAAGCAGCAATTCAACTAAGTCTGCATTGGTTCCTATTAAGCCATTATGCTTTAGCAAGGAAAAAACTTTGAGAGGAAGTACCAATGAGGAGATTCTTCTTGGATTCATGGAATAATGTGATGTCATGGACAGAAAAATGAGTTTAAAAAGATATTTAAATAAAATCTAGGAATTGCTCTTAAAGAAGTACTTGTATATACCAATGTATATATGTTATTCATTGCAGCACTTTTAGTTGTAGCAAAAACCTGGTAACAATGAGAGTTCAGTGATAGAGGGATAATGCAAGGAAAGTAGACCGATATGTACTGAAATAGAAAAATCCCCCAAACATATTATATAAAAAAAGTAAGTCAAAAATAATAAGTAGATTAAAAAAATACAATATATGTTTCTGTGTTAACTGAATAGAAAAAAGAATTGAAAAGGTCATACTGAATTATTTTTAGGGGTGGAAAGTAGAGGGGGCTTTCACATTATATATGTATATTGTTTGAATCTTTCAAAGTAAAGTATATTTATGTGTTATATAAATGGTTCTAAAAGAAAAAAATGATAACACAGCTAGCAGAGATGGGATGCTGCAAAGGATAGACTTACATTCTGAGAGGCAGACCACTGGGGTATTTAGAAATGAAGTAGGTGACAGTTTCTGGAGAACACCAGGAGGAAAACACCAAAAGGAAGATAGTTTACTAAGTTTTCAATGAAAGTCAATGAGAAGAAAGTCTTTATGATCAGACCTATTGTTCAGCAGCTATAAGAGGCAAATTCTAACCCCAGCTCCACAACTCAATAGTTGTGTCACCTTGGGCAATTGTCTTAATTTCTGTAGGTTTCAGGCTCCCCATCAGTAAAATGAGAGGGTTATTAGCATAATTTTTTGGCCACTCATACATTGTGCTGAATGACTTTTCAGAAGATCTTAGCTTTGAGCCATTCCAAATAGTATTTTGATTGTACACTTGTCTGAGAACACACTTCTGGCAAGATCATAAAATGGCACTACCAATCTTTAGAGAAAAAAAGTAAGACAGTTCGTCAGTGAAGTACAGGACAACCTGGGACCCAAGGCTTCTGGGATATTGTTAACTAGAGCTATATAAATATAACTACAGTATCCTCGGAGTACCTGCTGGCCACAAACCCCAGAAACATCCAACACACACTCCTAAAACATTATAGCAATCCTTTTATCTATCCAATGCCATAAATTGGAACAGGTGAGGTTAAAAGTAGTCCACTCAGGATTTAAAGTACTGTCAAAGGATCTCTAAAAATGTGTGTGTGTGTGTGTGTGTGTGTGTGTTTTCTTTCAAGAAGGTACAAAAGTGATTTCCCTAATTGAAAAATAAATGTAGAGCTTCCAGGTTCAGCTCTGGCAAGTAAAGAGCTTTAAAGTTGTAACTTCCGCCCTTAAAACAAACTGAATAAATTGGACTACTGAAAAATCAATAACTTTTCTTGGGCCCAGTAGAGAGCTGAGGTTGCAGGGGAAACTGCAACCTCCAAATTTGAAGAAAAGGGCTTAGCCAAAGAAACACAGTTGAGATCGGCTTACCTAGAGTAGAAAATGCTGGAACCATAATCTCAGAGGGACACTTAAATGGCAACTTTGAGGAATTGCTGTAGGCTGAGTGTAGACTTACATGGAAGTGAGAAACTCCTGTGGCTTACACTTTTGTGGGCTCTATCTCCAAATTCTCTACCAAGTTCTCAGTGAAGATTCAAGAAAGATCCCCTCCTGACTCTGAGAAGGGGAAATAAAGACTAACCACTATGAAATATCCCAGAGCTCTTTATAACAAAGGCCTATCTATGCTCCAGGGAAAATTCTTTGGCTGAGCCTTATCCCAGTTGGGGGAAGGGCATTCCTCCTTCTCCAGGCCCCTCCCTTCCCAGCCTTCTTATCTAACCTAAGAGAGCCTCCAGGAAATGGGCTAAGAAAGCTGAGGTCAGGAACAGGAGTAGGGGGCAGGGAGAACAAAAAGCTATACCACTGGACTAAAACTTCTGAGGTTGCACTCACAAGACACAGGCCCAACAGACACTGGGATTTAATAAAAAGATGATAAAATGATCTTTTTCACAACTTAATTGGTAGATTTCATATACTATGATGTTTTTCATTTTAAAAGACTGTTTTTTCTTTCCCTAGGAGGTTGGGAGGTTATGTTGAGGTTCACAGGGGTAGCCCAAGCCCACTGTCACATGCTAGGAGGCCATGACCTGCCTGAACTTTGAAGTCACCCATGACTCTCTTCTAGTTTATTCCCCATATCTAATTAGCCCTATCAATCCCCACCTCTGAAATTTCTCTAGAACTTAGTCCTTCCTCTTCATTCCTGTTGTCTTAATTCAGGACTTTTGATCTTTTGCCTAGATTTTAAAAAAATAACAGTTTAACTGGTCTTCCATTCTCTAACCTACTCTTCCCATGAATCCATCCTCCACACTGCCATAAATTCTCTAAAACACAAATTCAACCATAACATTCCTCTGTTTTTAAATCATTTGATGATGCCTTGCTTACAAGATAAGGTTCAAAGGCAAAAACAATCTGAACCCACCTAGATTTCTAACTAGATTGCTCACTTTATTCCAGCTCTCCTCCCTCCAGCTCCAACTGCTACCAGTCCCATCCTTGGAGCCTCAGAATTCTGACACACGGATTCTGTTTCTTGAATAGAAAAGACTCATGCTGCTGTGCCTTTACCTCTGTTGCTCTCTGCCAGGAATGTCTCCTTATTGAACAGTTATAGAGTAGCAATAAGGCATGGTAGGTAGAAATACAAGCAGGTGAGGGGAAGAAGGGACTCAAAGAGCATTACTAAGACAGCACAGTGATTGGTTCAAATCTGGGTGCTTTATAAATATTGAATGAGTGAATGGATAAATGAATGAATGAATTGTTGACCATGAGGTCTAGGTTGCAGAGGCAGGCAAGTGAGAACAGATGGCCTATGAGAATAACTATGAATTTTTTCCTGTTACTCAAACTCTTTTTCCATTTTCTTCCCTATCTCCTTCTTTCAGATCTCCATGTTTATGTTTCCTCTAATTTACAGACTATTATAACACTACCTCAAATGCATTTAACTGTGCCATGTATATTTTATTTATTCATTCTTCATAAATCGA
Source organism: Eidolon dupreanum (assembly GCA_028627145.1). Lineage (NCBI taxonomy): Eukaryota > Metazoa > Chordata > Mammalia > Chiroptera > Pteropodidae > Eidolon > Eidolon dupreanum. Next base: position 31,908,661 of record CM053505.1, on the reverse strand, counting down.
TCCCTCTAGCCACCTGGAAAACAAGAACCACTCTATTGCCTTTCAAGTTCCTTTTAACTAATCTTTTTAGTACACACTATTGTGCCTCGTACAATTGTGCACAGTTTCACCACCGAATATATAGGACTTTATGAGCTTTTTTTTGTTTTGTTTTTATTAGGAAGTTCCATGTGAAGATGTTAAAGTAAGAACAATAAAAAAGCAAAGCAAGAAAATTACATTGCTACAGAGTGTAATGACTGATTTTCATTTTCATGTGTAGCTCATGGAAAACAGCATTTTATTATTTTATGGTCAGAACTTGTAAACCACAAGCAGTCATTCTCCTGTAAAGGCTATTTAAAAGTGAAGGACTTCTCATGTCAAAACACACTCTACAATCACAGGCAATGTCAAAATCTTGTCTGTCTTAGTTTTCTAGTCTATTAAATGGGAATAACAGATACTTGCTTGTCCCAATCACCTACTGAGAGCAACATGAACTCACAAAGTACTTTAGCAATCTGAATGCTATATGAAATCATTTTCTATTAAAAGCAATGATGATAACTAAGCTAAACCACACTGGTTTGGGAGAGGTAGCCAGTTTAAGTTATAAATGATCACGTCTCTAGAGCAAGAATTGTTATAACTGACTCACTATGGTTATACCTATACATAAGTGGAAGTGATACACAAACACATGTCCCTTTTATAGAAGTAGGCAAATATGCCAAACCACCAAATACCAAACAGAGAATACCTTTCTTTTATGAACTTCAAATTCAGGGACAGTCTTCTACTGTCACTTTCCTGAGATACCTTTACTAGGCAAATTTCTTGATATCCCTTTGAACCTGCAGTTTTCATACTAGTGTATTTATCCCAAGTCGGTCACCTCCTCAAAGAGACCTTCCCTGACCTTTCTAACTAGTGTTAAGCCCCAGTTACCTTCTATTATCATTCTGTTTATTTCTATCCTAGTATTTATCACAATGGGTAATTAACTAGGTAATCTGTTTATTCATTTACCTAACTAGATCTAAATTCCAGGTCATCTTGGATCTTATCTAAATTAATCCCACTACTGTATCGCAGTGCCTGCAATAGTGCCTGGGTCATACAGATGCTCAAAAAGTATTTGTTAAATGAACGGGTAAAGAAATTTGCCCTCACAGTAACAATAAAGTTAATCCAAACTTCTTAGTGTGACACCGAAGGCCCCAACTTACTTATGTGGGCTCATATTCTGCCTTTATAACTTTGTATATTATGACTGTTGATATCACTGTAAAAGTTTGCTTTCTACCTGGAATCCTCTTCTTCCTATCAAATAACTAATTTTTCAAGGCCTTTCTCAAACACATGAAATCTTTTTCAATCCTACACACACACAGACGCGCACACAGAATGCTTCTTCTGCTAAGTTCTTGTAAGAGTTATAGCACTTAAAATATAGTGTTATAATAGAAATAATAAAAATGATAATAACTTTTTATTGAGCATTAACTTGATGCCAGGTACAGATATAAGCACTTTTATATGTTATTACCTCATTTAATCCTAAAAATGACTCTAAGAGATAGGTACTATCAAAAGTCCTTACATGTCTATTTAGCTAGCTAGAATCAACTTCATGAAGGCAGGGATGGCACCTTAAAGCCTTGCTAATTCCCAGAACCTAGCAAAGTATCTGCAATGTTATATGTCCTTAATACAAATTTGCTAAATACTGAATTCTGACAGTAGTTTCTGGTCCTCTGACTTTACTCGGGGAATGGCAATCCCAATTAGTTAAAGAACAAGTTTAAAGTAATTATACAAATTTAATCTTAAAGTGATGTAGTCCTTTCTAATTACAAGAAACTCAGAAGTCACAAAAGAAAAGGGTAATGTACCTAGTTATATACGATTTTTTTAGATATTTGTAGATTGAAAAACAAAGTTAACAAAGACAAACCAGAAATGGAAAAAATATATTTAACCTACATTAGACAAAAGATTAATCCTATTATATTAATAGGAAACTTTCAGAAAAAGAAATTTAAATGGTTAGTAAACATGTGAAAAAATACTCAATTTCATTAATTTAAAAAAGTAAAATTTAAAATGAGAATGTATTTCTTTATCTATTTTACTTATCTTACTTTAAAGATGAAAAACAAATTATAATATTCAACACCAGCAAGGCTGTGGAGAAATAAGCAGTCTTATACACTCACAGTACAGAAATGTTTTCACATACTTAAAAGATATCTATGTACACACACATACACACACACAAAGTTATTCGTTGCAGCACTGTTTATAATAGCAAAAGATTGGAGACCAGTGAAACGTGTATCAATAGAAGCTTGGCTAAATAAACTACACTATTTCGGAATACAGCTATACTATGAAATTGTATGCAGCTATTGAAAAGTATGATGTTACCGGATAGTCAAATACTAGATGAGGGGAATTCTCATTTTATAAATATATTCTACATACTAAAAACAAAAAACCAATTATAAAAAAGAGAAAGAATTTAAACAGACAGTTCATCAAAGAGTATGTAAGATTGGCAAATAAGCACATAAAATAATGGTCAACATGATAAGCCATTAGGGAAATTAAAACCATGATGTGATAATACTACATACCTATTAGAATGGCTAAAATAAAAAATTATGGAACATACCAAGAGCTGTCGAGGATGTGGAACAAGTAGAACTATCATACATAGCTAGTTCAGATGCAAAATGGTACAGCCACTCTGGAGGATGGTTTGGCAGTTTCTTATAAAGTTCAACATACATTTACCACAAGATCCAGCAACCCCACTCCATGATATACTACTCAGCAAGAAAAAGGAATGAATAACTTGGGTGAAACTCCAAAGCATTAAGCTGAGTATATGAAGTCAGTTTCAAAAGGTAACATATTATGCAACTACATTTTTATATGACATTCTTGAAAAGGAAAAACTATAGGGACAGAGAATAGATCACTGGTTATTAGGTGTTAGGGGTAGGGAGGTCTGACTGCAAAGGGATAGCAAGAGGGGATTCTTTTGAGTATTGAACTCTTCTGTATCCTGTCAGTGGTGACAGATACAAGAATCTATGCATGTGATAAAATTCACAGGACTGTATACCAGAAAATTAATTTTACTATATGTACATTAAAAATCCTTTTTTAAAAGATAAATTGTCATTAGCAGTAATGATACCTTCTATTTCTCCATCTAACGGAGGAACATCATCCCTCATGGAGAAATCCATAGCTGTTCCTGGTATGTCCATCAAGTCTTCATCACTGGAGCTGTTATGAAAGCTATTGAAACTCCCCTGCTGAAAGCCTCTGTTATCCATGGCTCCTGTGCAGAAAGGAAAACAGGAGGCTTATTATAATGACCTCCAAAATCATTACCATTTACTGTTTTTCAAATTGTGGTAAATACACATAACATAAAATTTACCATTTGACCCATTTTAAACTAGAAATTCAGCAGCATTAAATACATTTACAATATTGTGCAATTGTCACTATCTATTACCAGGAATTTTTCATTGTCCCGAACAGAAACTCTGTACCCAGTAAATATAACTCTTCATCCTCCCCTCAACCCCTTATAACCTCAATTCCCATTCTGTTTCTATGATTGGCTGGTTCTGGATGTCATACAAATGTAATCATATAATATGTGGTCTTTTGTGTCTGGCTTCTTCCACTTCTCATAATGTTTTTAAGACTTATCCACATTATAGCATGTATCAGTACTTCGCTCCTTTTTAGAAATGAATAATACCCATTTTATGGATATACCATAGTTTGCTTATCCATTCATCAGTTGATGGACATTTGGGTAGTTTCTACCTTTTAGGTTACCATTTATTTTTATGTCTTCTTTCATACTCTTTGATAATATAGACGTGCTAACTACTTAGTATATTCAGTTACCCTCCAGATATAATAATGTACCTCCACTCTTACCATGTAGTTGAGAGCAGTTTTTTGAGAACCATGTGAACAAACAAGCCATATGAGAATATGTGTACAAAACTCATAGTAGTTCATAAGTAATCAACTGAAATAAAAAAAACTACTCATCATTATCAAGAAATGTGCTAGCCATTTGGGAGTGGAAAAACATTTCCTTATGCCTCTGAGTCTCCCAGAGCTCCTAACACAATGTAGATGCACAGAAATACTGGGAGGAAAAGGCACACTGTACCATTCAATGTTGTTCTCTGCTCAAGAATTTAATATTAAAGATGAAACATTTTTGATATCCCAAGTGTGAATCTTCACATATAAATTCTACTCAAAAAAAAAAAAAAACTTAGTACAGTCAACCATACTTTAATTAAAAAGAGCTTTATATTCCAGGAAAAAAAACTTAGTATTTTGTTTTTTAAAAAAGCAGCATTATATATCGCTTCTTGGCCTTTTGGCTAAGATCAAGTGTAGAAAACAGCATTATAGCCTATTTTACATTATCTACCCTGCCTTCTCATTTTTTTTTATGAAATCTTGATTCAAAATCATAGTCAGCAAAATTCTATTGGGTTAGGCAAACAATATTCCTTTTGAGGTATTCCAACTTTTTAAAGAAACTACTTATTCTAGGTTATCAGAATTATGTGTGATGAATGTGGTAAAAACCAAATAGGTTAAACTGAGCAATAGGCCTGAAAAATTGGAATCATAGCAGATAAATATTTTAAACATTGAGCATAAAGGAGAAAAAAAAAAACAACTTTTACCAGATACTTATCAGTTTTCAGGCACTGGACTATATGCTTAAAAGTGAACTCTTTCATTTAATTTTTCCAACATTCCTATGCTATGGCATTATCACTCCTAGTATAGATTAGGAAACTAAAGCTAAGAGAGGCTAAGTAACTTGCTCAGTTAGTGTCAAATAAAAGTTAAGCTCCAAATCATGTGTTCAGTTTCACAATACCTCACTTGTAATAAAGAGACCAGACTGACTGAAGTGTGAATGATATTTATGAATCACAATGTATAAATCATTGTGGAATAATTAGGCAGATGCAAAAAAAATGATGCTGGGTAAGCCAGATGTGATGAACTTTGGGAGACAGATTTGGGAGTTATCAGTTCAAGGTGGTGGTTGAAACCAAGAGAACAGATATTCTAAGGAAAACTTGCTGGTCACTTATGGATAAGGATGAATATAAATAGAAAGGCATTCTCAATATCTTTCCTTAATATGCACAAGTAGCTTGAATTCTGTGCAGATGTGAATTAAACAATAGGTTCCCCAGGAAGATTACCATGCTGATATGACATATGGTCACATAGAGTAGGGTAATTTATCCAAAGGTAGTAATAATGTACAAAATTACTGATCATAAAACCATGTCCTCAGCTACAAAACTCTAACCTTGCTATGTAGATCAAATGAGTCCTAGGATACTAGGAATCCATGCTTTGTTGTCTTAGCCAAACTCCTTCACTGCTCCCCAACCCTTCATCCTCAAGGGACTCCTCTCCCAGCTCTATCATGCTTCCTTCACTCCTCTTTTCCAAGAACTCCTGAAGCAATGCACTTATACAAATTCCCTGTCTCAACTGCCACTTCTAGGGAACCTCATCTATGATAGGATCCTTAGCAGTTTTTTCCTATTACTAACAACAGATAGGAAACCCTGAATCTGTCTTCCCTCCTGTCATCCAGGAAGATGTGTTTTTCCTCTTTATTTAAGAAAAAAAAAACAGTCCCTCTACTTTGCTCTGGATCTTACTGAGATGACAGCTCCTTCCCTGCCTTCTGGTTTACAAAAGCCCCCACCTTATCCATAGGGAATAAATCCCAAGACTCCCAGGGGATTCCTGAAACCATGGATAGTACCAAACCCTACATATACAGTTTTTTTCCCTGTACATACATACCTATAAAGTTTAATTTATAAAAGAAGCACAGTAAGAAATTAAAAATAATAAAATGGAATAATTATAACAATTTCCTATAATAAAAGTTATGTGAATGCAGTCTCTTTCCGACAATATATCTGGTAACTGAGATGGCTACTAAGTGACTAACAGTAGGTAGGATATACAGTATGGATACACTAGACAAAGGGATGATTCGCATCTGGGGTGGGACAGAGTAGGACTTTCATCATGGTACACAGAATGGTGCATAATTTAAAACTTATGAATTTTTTTTTCTGAAATTTTCCATCTAACATTTCTGAACCACAGTTGACCGTGGGTAATTGAAACATGGAAAGTGAAACTGTGAATAAAGGGGGGACTACTGTACTTAATTTTATCCTTTAAGGAAATTTACTGTCTCTAGCTTTCATCTCTACCTCAACCTCCAGTCCTGAATTCCTAAGAACTCCATTTGACAATTCTGTTACTACTTTAAACTCAATAGGATGAAAATGAACAACAACAACAACAAAATAAATAACATTAAGTTAAACAGAAATAATAAAATTCAAACAAGGCCTGTTCCTGGACTCTCACCCTCTATATCAACTTTCCTTTTAAAATGCAGGTGGCATCAGAGTCAATATTTGCAGTTAATATTTGTCTAACTCTGGGATTTACCTGATTCAATGATCCTATGAAATTAATATCAAAGTAGACATTCAAGGTTTCTGGAAATCTTAGCTAAAAATAAGCACCATTTTAGCTGATGAGAACTAAGACTAACAGGGTAGTACAATTCAAGAGGTTTTCTTTTGTTTAAATTTATTAAGTGCCCATGAATTCTACACAGTGAGTAGCACTGAAAGAAAGTGAGATAATTTGCAAAACGAAGCAGAATCCTTTCCCTTTCTCTCCACTGTTTACATGTTTCATTCAGGAAATGGTTTAAAATACAGAATTCCAATGATTCTACATTAGCCACACAAATCATAGAAATAAAATGTATGGGGAGTGCAAAAATAACTTATGTTTGGCTTTGGGATATGTTCTGTAGTCATATTTTCAGGTAGGTGTAACTATTGTTCTAGGAATTCATTAAAACAAAGTAATGACAGTACAAGATCAAAATTCAACAAAGGAGAAGCTGGAAAACTTACCAGTTTCCCCATAGGGACCTTACAAACTCCTTCCTGTAACCCACTGACATAGAACAATTCAGCTAAATTGAGATGCTTCATTCCAAACATTTCCTGGAGCAGGTTATCTGGTTTACTGTTTGGGTTATAAAGTGCTTCCTTAATAAGTACATAGAACTAAAGTATCAAGAAAAGAAAATTAGAAGCAGCAAGCAAATGAAGCAAAACAGATGCTATAAATGGGAATTCAACAAAGGAAATAAATACAATCACTAAAATTCAAAGTGATATTTGTCCATGGATAAACCATTCTGGTAGTCTTTGGTTTTATTTTGATAATAAGAAGTTCAAGAGGAAAAGTTAAAGCAGCAGAAAAATGAAGAAATAATTTAAAGTTCTTTAAAGCTGAGATTCGAATCCACATCTAGTTGAACCTAAGCCTAGTTCTCTCACCGCAACACTTTGGGTCTTCACTATCACATGTTGATCCAGAGAATGGCATATCTGGAATAAATCAAACCTCTGATGGACCAAAAGAACAACAACAACAACAACAACAACAACAACTACAACTCTAGATGGCCACAAGCCTGCAATCAGTTAGAATTTAGGGTAGGCCAGGAACAAAGTAAGGGGATTTGATTTATTATCCCAATTGGTGGATATACGTATAAGCGCTTGTCATATAATAGAGGCCTATGGAGAAGAGTGATCAAGGGAAAATGTTTTGGTTGATATTTGTGTTACATAGCTGATGCTTTCAGCTTAAAGGCACTTTCAGTGCCTTATGTCGCTTTCTTGCTTAAAATCATAAGCTGGTTCCCCACTGCCTATGGGGTCAAGTTTAAATTTATTTTCATGACATTCAGGGAGGTGTCAAATATACATCCTATCTACCGAGAGAGACTTGTCTACTGCCACAAATTTGTTATACTCCATATAGACCATGTACTTTTATTCTTCCATGCCTTTGCTCAGGCCAGATACTCTATCTGGAATCCCACATAGCCCTCTCCCTCAATCCTCTTTTCAACCTGGTGAAATCTCATTCAACCCATCTAGGACCAGTTTAAAAAGGCTTTTCCCTCAACACCCTCTTTGTTTAGACATCTATGTTGATTCCATAATCTCTTCTACTGAGTCCTGTGACTACATACACTATGTTCTTCTCATTTCTGTTGTCTCAACAACTCTAGTGTTCCAGAGTACATGCTCAATAAACGCTTATTGAGAAGGATTCCCATTGGAGAGGAAGGATAAACATACAATCAACATATTTATATGGCTGGTACTCAATAAATCTATTCCTTGCACTATGAGGGTAGAGAATTGGGGATACAAAAAGCATTTGTTACCCTGTCACTACTCTCAAGGAATTTTTGATCTAGTTGGGAAGAAAAATTTTCACGTAATGCAATTATACAATAGCTAAGTATTAAACTTTTAAAATAAAAGTGCATTTGGCATTCAAAAATGGAAGGGAGATTGTAAGCGAGAGAAGGCTTCATGGAGGAGAGAGGATATTCTAGGCCCAGTGTAAAATGGCCGTAGTGTTGTGATGAGAAAAAGGTTGGCATCTGTGCTTGACTAGAGGACAGGGTAGGTATCTTTGAGCAAATAGATGGAGATTGATCATGATGGACCTAGGAAACCAATGGAGTCACGGTGGTTTTTGAGGAACAACATGATAAAAACATTATTTTAAGAGGTAAGTGTGGCAGCAGTGGGCCGGAAGCATGAGAGGAAGAAAGGGCTAGGAAGGTAGTTTGCTACTTTCAGTTTTGATGTAGGTGATTTAGGATGGAGGAGGCATATTCCCAACAGTTTCACTGAAAGAGCCAGGTTGGGGTGGGATAGTTTGTGGTATAGCATACTGGCATCTTGTTTCACTAGTGACAGTGGTATGTATTGGTTCAAACAAATTAATACCTCCATCTCAACAAGCCCATTTGGCAAAAACAAAAGTATAAATCAGTGAGTGAGCTGATACATGTGACTTTCAAATGAAAATATAATGTATATCACATATTCCAATGCTAACAAGCACAAAGAAGCAATACACTTTTCCATTTCTTATTTTTGCTCCACAAAAATATCTGTTGATCTGCACATGGCATTCTGTATATTATTCATATTAATATGAAAAGTTTTGATCTTGCAGAGCCCCCCAAAAAGGGTCTCAGAAATCCTCAGATTAATCTTTGAGAGTTGCTGAAATAGAGAAAGAATAAAAACTGGAGAAACTATACTTGGGCCACACCCACAAGATGGCTACAGAAGTGCCATGAGGTTCAACGACAATGGTCTGTCAGGCCTGACAAAAACAACACTCAAAACAGAGTTTATAGATTACTTTCATTTTGAAATATAGGATCAAAATTCCTAAATAAACTTTAACAAACTGAATATAGCATCAGATTGAAAGATTGCCTGATAAAAATGAAGACGGTTTATTCCAAGAACACAAGATTGGTATCACAAGGGAAACTCAACATAATTTGTCAGATTGACAGATACAATTTTAAAAGCCATACTTATCTCAAAAGATGTCAAAAATGGGTTTTTAAAATTTATATTTATTATGAATATTTAAATATATTCCAGGCAGAGATTTCTTTCCTGACATGATAGCAAATATTTTAACTAAAACCAAGAAGCAAAATATAATTCCATTTAATACAGGAAGGAAATGATGCCTCCTATTGCCAATTATACTTAACATGGTACAAAAAAACTTTAAGAGGAAAAAAGTGGAGAATGTATCCCAGGTCCTTGAATAACATTGTTTTGTTCAACATCACATTCTTATAACGTTGATGTGATGCCATAGTAACAAGTCGTATTTACATCAATTAGCCTGTGGTAAAGTTAGTTTTGTTATACATTGTTTTGCTTTAAGTTGCAGAACCTATCAACAATGTTAAGTGAGGACTTACCGTATATAGGAAAGGAAGAAATATAATATTCTGATATTTGGATTGCACGAATAAATATCTATACAACTCTAGGAATATTAACTAAAATAAATAAAGATAATTATAAAGTAAATATATTTTAAAACTGCATTCCTATGTATTACTATAGAATTAGAAAATACAATAATTTATTTATAATGGAGACATAAATACAATAGTACTCTAAAATTTATAAAAGCTAAGCAGGAGGGAAACGAAGACATGTCAATCCAGATCTATCTTGCTCTTGGATGGAAAGTCTAAATATAGCAATAATGAAACAGATCCTAGTTTGCATTGTATTATATCTATATATTACTCTAAAGTCCCCATGGCACCCTTTATATAACTTGAAAGGTTGTTAGTGAAATTCATCTAGAAAAATAAGTAGGCAAGGATACTAGTGTATGTATTTTCTTAAATGTAAATATGGCAAACTTATCCTGTCAGATTTTAATCTTCTACAAAGAAACAATCATTGAAACCTTACAGAATTAAGAATAGAGATTCTAGCAATAGATACAAACTATTATAAGAACTTAATAGTTGATAAACCAGAAGCAACACAAATATAGAAGAAGAATCACTTTTTAGTAAACAGTTGAAGGATTGCTATATATCAAAATGGAAAACAATATAGGATTACAACATAAATCATATGGCAACAAATCCCAAATGGGATTTTTTACAGTTGGTTGAAAAAAGAACACAGAATAGTATATTTATCCCAGATGCAGAGAATAGACAAAATTATTCCTGACTATAGAAAGATATAAAATGATTAATTTATATGTACTAAAAATAAATAATTTTTTTGCATCAGGGAATATATGCAATAAAATGAAGTGAAAGGAACACTTCATTTATCTTTATCACTGATAAAGATAATAAAAAAAGTGGATACAAATATCCAAGTAAAAATCAAAGGAGGACTTCCAGTTTCTGGGAGAGCAGCTAGGGACCTTGGAAGTCATCACTCTGATCCTCACAATGAGAAGAAAACTGGACAAAATGAAAATCCGCAACTCTTCTTAGATCCATCAGAGAACTGAGGTCATAGAGAAAACTGCTGCCCTCCAAACTGGGGAGACAAACAGAATGATACATAGATTCATAGCTCATATAAGCAGAAACAACCATGAGAACCAGTACCAGGGTAGGAGAACTTAAATTGTAATTGAGGAATAGCTGGAGGCTCAGTGTGGACAAATTTGAGAGTTAAGAACTAGAGAAGGCCCAGTCTTGGGGGGACCCTACATTTCTGTAAATTTTGCCTCCAGGAGCTCTACTGGTGAAAACCAGAGAAAAACCTCCTTGTGCTTCTAGCAGGGAGGCAGAGAAATGAACCAGAGCATTTAGTTCATCTTAACAAGAGAAACTATTTTAAGAAGCCTAACCAAATTAGAGAAAGAAAAAAAAAAAGAAACCTCAACTCTAGTTCCCTCTAGTCTTCCTGTCTCACATAAGAGAAACAAAACAAAACAAAACTGAGAAACACTTGTGAATTTCACAACCAAGGGGTACAGGCTCACTAAAAGACTCAAGCTTAATTATAGGACTATAGAACACTTCCCTTCTCCCCACCACCTTACTACCACATCAATAGGGCTCTTGAATAACAACAGGTGAATACAACTACAAAAACTGCATGCCTTAAAACTTATTTAAGAAGTCATCTCTAGTGAAACCAAATAGAAGAGACAAAAAAAGACACTAGAGAAAATTTTAGTCTCTGACACATACAGCTGCAGCAAATAGTAAACACATCCTAACCTCTTTCAGATAAACATAAAACCTCACATTAAAGGCCTATTTACCTTAGTTACTTTTTTACCCATATGTCATGTCCAGCTTCCAATAAAAATTTACAAGGCATACTAAAAGAAAAAAAAACCTGGAGAGACGGAGAGAGATATGAAAAAAATGTTGGCTTTATCACAACAGCAATTTAAAATAACTATAATATGTTAAGGGCCCTAATGGAAAAGGTGGACAAGATGTCAGAACAGATGGGTAATGTAAGCAGAGAGGCAGAAATTCTAAGAAAAAAATAAAAATGAAATGTAAGGAATCTATAAAAGAAATAAAGAATGTCTTTGATGGCTCATCAATAGACTGGACACAGCAGAAGATAAGAATCAGCAAGCCTGAAGAAATGTCAAGAGAAAGTTCCAAAACTGAAATGCAAACAAAATTTAAAAATGAACATAATATCAAGAACTGTGGGACAACTACGAAAGATGTAACAAATGCAGAATGGGAATACCAGGAGAAGAAAGAAAGGAAAAGAAAAAGAATAGTCATGTATCATTTAATTACAGAGATGCATTTTGAGAAATGCATTGTTTGGTGATTTCATCATCATGCAAACATCACAGAGTACACTTATGCAAACCTAGATGGTATAGCCTACTACACACCTAGGCTATATGGTTATAGCTCATTGCTCCTAGGCTATAAACCTGTATGATGTTACTGTGCTGAATACTATAGGCGACTGCAGCAAAATAGTAAGTATTTGTATATCTAAACATATCTAAGCCCGAAAAGTAAAAATATGGTATGAAAATAAAAAATGGTACACCTATATAAGGCACTTACCGTGAATGGAGCTTGCAGGACTGAAAGTTGCTCTCAGTGAGTCTGTGGGTCAGTGGTGAGTGAATGTGAAGACCTAGGACATTACTGTACACTACTGTAGACTTTATGAACACTGTCTCTCAAGCCTTCCCCCCGCTTCCTTCCTATAGGTTCAGAAATAGAACATCAAAGCTATCAATGCCACTTCATGAACAGGGATATGGGCTGGATTGATTGGAAATATTGAAGAGAAATTGGCTGGATAAGGCATAGACACCATACTAGTGACTATCAGGAAGGAGTAAAAGGTGGCCTGAGGATCATAAGGAATAAAAAAAATCAAGATAGAGACAGAAAAAAACTTAGAGGATGGTCATGGCAATGTGGTTTTAACTATTGTGAATTGGAGCAGTGGTCAGATTAAGAAACTTTGTGGTATTCATTTTAAAAAGAGCATGTTTAACATGGAGAAAATGTAGAACTGAGGACTCAATATTTTGACTTTGGAAATTTGTTTTTGGTTCCATTGACCCTATCTGGCACAAAGGACTCTCCCTGGCATAGAACTGATAGAAGAAATAAAACTTATCTATGTTTCACATCATTATGACCTGAAAATACTTCCAAAGGACAGGAACAGGCTGGCTCAACACTACCACAGAAAGCTTTTACTAAAGTGGCAGTGGCACTTAATACTTATTAAACTAGCTCCTGTATACATCAGTACTTGTACAGGACCTTAGGTCCTTGACAAAAAATTTACTGCAAGGTACTCTGAAGAGCATCAAGCTAGATATGTGAGGGCTATAGCACCTCTAAATATGTAATGAAATAGGTCAGTAGCTGACTGATTGAGATATAATCTATATACTCAAAATTGAGGTGTTGTGAATGAGAGGGAATCTACTGCCAAGCCCCACAGATATTGCTCCCTTCAGAGAAAAAAAAAATTACTCCTGAACCACATATCCTTCATTTCTTACAGGAAATTTAACTCTATTATAATCTATCAGGATCATCGTCATATATACAATCTGTCATTGACTGAAATGTCATTATGTGGCACATTGAATGCATTTGAAGCAATAATGACTGAGAGTATTCTAAAATTAATGACAGATACCAAACTACATGTCCAGAATTTTCAGAGAACACTAAGGAGGATAAATATTTTAAAAATCTACAACGAGGCATATCATATCTAAACTGCAGAATATTAAAGAAAAAAATCATGAAAGTAGCCAGAGGGAAAAATTGCCTTACCTATAGAAGAGCAAGGATTAGAATTACATCAAACTTCTCTTCAGAAACCATGCAATCAAGAAAAAAGTAGTATGAGATATATGAAGGGCTGAAAAGAACCACCAATCAAGAATTCTGAGTCCAGAGAAATAATCTCTCAAAACTGAATGATAAATTAAGATTTTTCTCAGAAAAACAAAATTAAAGGAATTAGCAGTAAATCTGCCTTGTAGGAAATGTTAAAAGCAATTCTTCAGAAAGAAGAAAAATTATACAGGTAAGAAACTCAGGCCTACATAAAGAAAGGAAGAGCTAGAGAAGGAATAAATAAAAATAAAAATAAAATATTTAATCCTTTTTATTTTCCCCCATCTGCCTTTTCTTAAATTGAGATATAATTGCCATATAACAACATGTTATAATATGGCATAAAATAATAATGTTTCAGATATACAACTAACAATATGATACTTGTATGTATTGTGAAATAATCACTACAATAAGTCTAGTTAACATTTAGTTATTTTTTATTTTTAATTAATCTAACAGATAAGTTTGTTCAAAATAATAATGGCAACAATGTATTCAGTGATGACAGCTTACAGATAAGTGAAAAGACAGCAATGTTATAAAGGACAGGAAAAAGGAAGTAGGAATACCCTGTTATATGGTACTTGCATTATCCATAAAGTCATATTGTGTTATTTGAAAGAAGCCTTTGATTAGCTGTAAATGTATATTGCAAACACAAGGGCAACCACTGAAAAAAGTTTTTAAAAAGAAGTATAATTGGTATGCTAAGAGAAAAAATAGAATAATACAAAATGCTCAACTAAAACCAGAGAAGGCAGAAAAAGGGTGAAAGACAAAATAAGGAAGAAAAAAAAAAGGACAATGAATAGGAAACAGTAACAAACATGACAGATCATATGGACTCAACCACATCAGGAATCACTTTAAACGTCAATGGTCTAAACATAACAGTTAAAGACTGTCACAGTGGGCAAAAATGCAGGATCTAACTATGTTTTCTACAAGAAATCTACCTTAAATATAAAGGCACAGATTAAAAGGAAGGAGATAGATAAAGATATAATATGCTACCACTAATCAAAAGAAAGCTAAAGTAGTTAAATTAATTTCAGACAAAGCAGATTTCAGAGCAAGGAAAATGATCAGGGATGAAAAGTGGCATTACATAATGATAAAGAGTCAATTCTGTAAGAAGCCATAACAGTCCTTAATGTTTATGTGCCTAACAACAGAGCATAAAATTACATAAGGCAAAAACTGATAAAATGGCAAGGAGAAACAGATAAACCCACTGTTATGGCTGGAGACTTCAATACCCTTCCACTGGAAATGGACAGAACCAGCAGCAGAAAATCAGTAAAAATAAAGTTGAACAGAATCATCAATCAAATGGACCTAACTGACATCTGTAGACACTTAGTATCTAACAACAGCATCAGAATATACAGCCTTCTCAAGCTCACGTGGAACATACTCTACAATAGCTGACATTCTGGGCTATGAAATATACCTTAACAAATTAGAGGAAAAAAAACAAATCATACAAAGTCTGCTCAGATAATAATGGAATTAAACTAGAAATCAATAAAGAAAGATAGGTAGAAAACCCCAAAATACTTTAAGATTAAACAACACACATCTAAATAACACGTGGGTCAAAGAAGAAGTTGTAAGAGAAATTAAAAAAAAAAACATTTTGAACTAAATGAAAATTAAAAATAACTTATCAATATTTGTGGAATACAGAAAACCTAGTGCTTAGAAGGAAATCTACAGCATTGAATGCATATATTAGAAAAGAAGAAAGATCTAAAATAAATTACCTAAGCTTTCACCTTAGGAAACTATAGAAAAAGAAATACAAATTAAACCTGAAATAAGCAGAAGAAAATAAGTAATAAAAATTAGAGGAGAAATCAATGAAATTGAAGACAGGAAATCAATAAAGAAAATCAAAACCAAAAGTTGGTTCTTTGAAAAGATCAATAAAATTAACAAACCTATAGCTGGGTTAATTAAGAAAAAGAAGATACAAATTACTAATGTCAAAAATGACACAAGGATCATCACTCTTAATCATATGAACAATATAAAGATAAAGGAATATTATTAGCAATTCTATGCTCACAAATTTGAAAACCTAGATGAAATGGATTAATTCCTTGAAAGATACAATCTATGGCAACTCATACAAAGAGAAATAGATCAATGAATATGTCTATATCTATTAAAGAAACTGAATCACTAATTAATAAGCTTTCAAAACAGAAAGTACCAGACCCAGATGGGATCACTGGTGAATTCTATCAAATATTTAAAGAAGAAATTATATCAATTCTCTACAATTTCTTTCAAAAAATAAAAACAAAGACAATACTTCCTAACTCATTCTATGTAGCAAGAATTATCTTAATACCTAAATGAGACAAAGACATTACAAGGAAAACTATAGACCAATTTCTCCCTCAAACATTGCAAAAATCCTCAAAAAAAATCAGCAGATCAAATTTAACAATGGATAAAAACAACTATATATCATACTAATTGTGATTTATTTTAGGCATGTAAGGCAGGTCTAACATTAAAAAATTAATTAATGTAATGCATCACATCAACAGGCTAAAAAGAGAAACGTTATAGGCATATCGATTAAAAAAAAAAAAAAGTATTTTACAAAATCCGACATCTATTCATAATAAAAATCTCAGCAAACTAGGAATGAAGGATAATTTCCTCAATTTGATAAAGAATGTCAACAAAAAAAACCTAGAGCTAGCACTCTTCGAAAAAATGGCATAGATGATAGATGCTTTGTTCATTCTTCTTGTAACCAAATCAAAGTTGTGAGAGAAATACGGAGCAAACAGAGAGGAAAGTTGCTTGGGATCTAGATTAACAAGCCCTACAACTAGGGAGAGAAATAAGAAATCAACCTGCAATGGTAGAAGGTAGGAGAGGGCAAAGACGCGAGGCTGCCTGGTCCCCAACAGCTTAGTGGGACAGAGGCTGAGGCCCCAGCAGCCAGCAGCTGCAGATGCCTCTTAAAGGGGCAGTGTCCGCGAGTGGATTTTCACGGTGAAGGAGCTGCTCGTTCTAAGCACCAGCACCGGGTCAGATGCACAGGAGGCACCAGAAACTTACAGGGGGACCCTGAGTTGTCCAAGTGAGGGCCTGAGGTGAGGCTCTCTCCTGGGCAGAATTGCTGGCAGTATCCATTGTTCCTCTGTTGAGTCCTCCCCAATCCCAGTGTGCAGACTCTGCAACACCATAGCTGAGACTTCCTCAAACTGAATAACAGAGGTCACTCTACCCAGAGGATTCCCTGAAACTGCACCTCCCCCAACTCACAGCTCCACCCAAGCCACCTTCACTTGTGTCCTGGGTGAGTCCAATGATCCTTGCTGAGCAGTTCCAAGACTCACACTGGTGGCAGCTGTCCTCCCTTTCTGGTGTGGTTTCTTGAGATAACTAAAAGCACAGCATTTGTGGATTGCTTGCTGAATCTTAACAGGTGGCCCCGGAGGGGCACAGGCTGGGGCAAAATTTGGCCTGCAGCTGAACCCCTCTCAGCACTGTGCCACTGGACAGACACCTATTTCACAAATCCACACTAATAAGACCGGGACACTTAGGAGCTTTGCTTAGTACATAGAAACAGACACGGAAAGGCAGCCCAGGTGGGAAGACAAAAAAGCAGCAACCCTATGAGAAAACAGCATAGAGATTCAGGAATAATGGAGTCAAGTAATCAAAGAGATACAGAGTTCAAAACACTGGTTATAAAGATGCTCAATGAACTTTTGGGAAGTGTAGATAAATTCAGTGAGAACTTCAACAGGAGATAAAAAAACATAAAAATGGAAATGGAAATTATAAAAGGGAACCAGTCAGAAATAAAGAACACATTATCTAAGATGAGAAGTATACTAAATGGAATAAACAAAGTGAATAAAGAAAAGGATCGAATGACCTATCTAGGAAACGGGAAATCCAAGGACACTCAATCAGAATGGCAGAGAAAAAGAAGTTAAGACTATAAAAATAATTTAAGGAGCATATGGGACACTATTAAAGGTCAAAATATCCATCTGATTGGTGTACCTGAAGGAAAACAAGAAGTTGAACAGCTATTTGAAGAAATAATGATAGAAAACTTCCCTAATCTGGTGAAGAAAATGGACATAAACTCCCAGGAAGCTCAGAGAATCCCAAAAACCAGGGATCCAAAGAGGCCCACACCAAGACACATCACAATTAAAATGCCAATAGTTAAATACAAGGAAAGAATACTAAAAGCAGCAAGAGAAAAACAGTTAGTTACCTGCAAGGAAGCACTGATAAGCCTGGCACCTGATTTCTTGAAAGAAACTATGCAGGACAGAAGGGTTTGGCACAAAATATTCAACGTGATGAAGACTCAGGATCTACAAACAAGAATACTTTATCCAGCAAAGCTATCATTTAGAGTTGAAGGACAGATAAACAGCTTCCCAGACAAAAATAAACTAAGGGAATTTATCACCATCAAGCCAGTATTATAGGAAATGTTGGAAGGACTTCTTTAAGAAGAAAAAGCATGTATCAAAAACAGGAATAAAGAATGGGAATAACTACAATTCTATCAATAAATACCTCAAATGGAAAAGAATTAAGTGCTCTCACCAAAAGATAGAGTGGATAAATGTATAGGAAAACAAGACTCATACATGTTGCCTACAGGAGACTCACTTCAGATTAAAAGATATACACAGACTAAAATTAAGGGGATGGAAAAAGATATTGCTTTGATGAACCTAGAAGGTATTTAAGTCAGATAGAGAAAGATGAACACTATATGATTTCACTCATATGCGAAATCTAAGGAATAAAAAGAACAAACTAATCAAAAACAGACTCACAAATACAGTGGACAATTTGGTGATGGACAGAGGAGAGGGGGGTTTGGGAGGCTGGCAGAACAAGATGAAGGGTTAAAGAAGTACCTATTAGTAGCTGATGGATGGTCATGGGGATGAGGAGCATGGCATAGGGAATGCAGTTAGCATTAATATATTGCCTAGCTGGAGGGTTAGGGGAGGAAGGGAGCAATTGGAGGGATCGTTTTATGACCTATGTAGATGTCTAACCAATGTACTGTATACTTGAAACTAATTAAAATAAATAAATTAAAAAAAAATAAGCTAAGGGAATTTATCAACATCAAGTCAATATTACAAGAAATGTTGGAGGGACTTCTTTAAGAAGAAAAAACATGTATCAAAAACAGGAATAAAGAATGGTAATAACTACATTACTATCAACAAGTACCTCAAATGGAAAAGAATTAAGTGCTCCAACCAAAAATTAGAGTGGCTGAATGGATAAGGAAACAAGACCCCTACATATGCTACTTTCAAGAGACTCACTTCAGATTAAAAGACTCACACAGACTAAAAGGAAGGGGATGGAAAAAGAAATTGCCTTGATGGACCTAGAGGGTATGGCACTGAATGAAATAAGTCAGACAGAGAAAGACAAATATCGCATGATTTCACATACATGTGGAATCTACAGAACAAAATAAACAACAACAACAAAAAGAATTAAACTCATAGAGAATATTTTGAGGGCTACTAGATGGGAGGGGAGTTGAGGGGACAGTGAAAAAAGGCAAAGGGATTAAGTTAAATGGATAGTTACAAAACAGACATGGAGATATAAGGTGTAGCATAAGTAAAATCATTAATAATGTTGTAATAAATATGTAAGGGGGAAGATGGGCACTGGATTTAGTGGGGTGATCATTTTGTAAGTTATATAGATCTCTAATCATTATGCTGTACAACTGAAACTAATATATTATTGTATGCCAACTATAATTGAAAAAAAAACCTCATTGAATTGTACAAAGTACAAGTAACTAATTGTCTACTATATTTCAATAAAGCCAGAAAAAAAAACCCTAGAGCTAACATCATACTTAATGGTTAGAAACTAGATGCTTGCCTGTTAAGGTCAGAAACAAGGGAAAGATATCTGTACTCACCACTCCTATTCATCCTCTTACTGGAATTCCCAACTAATCCAAGAAGACGAGAAAAGGAAACAAAAGGTATACAGATCAGGAAAGAAAAAATAAAACTGTTCACAAATGACATGACTGTATATAGAAAATCACAAAGCATCAACCAAAAAACTGCTGATACTAATAAGCAACCATAACAAGTTTGCAGGATTCAAGGTTAATATAAAAAAGTCAACTGCTTTCTTATACATCGCAATGAACAATCAGAATTTGAATTTTAAAACACAATGTTGTTTATATTTTAGCACCAAAAAAATAATTAGGTATAAATCTAACAAAATAGGTACAAGATCTACATGAGGAAAACTACAAAACTGTGATGAAAGAAATCAAAGATCTCAATAAATGGAGACATAGTCCATGCACCTAGATAGGAAGACTCATTATTGTCAAGATGTCAGTTCTTCTCAACTTGATCTATAGATTCAATGCAATCCCAATCAAAATCCCAATGAGTTATTTTTTTGGATATTGACAATCTGATTATAAAGTTTATATTGACATTTATCAACATAAATGACCCAGAATAGTCAACACGACATTGAAGAAGAAAAAATTTGGAGCATTACCCAACTTCAACACTTACTATAAAGCTAGAGTAATTAAGACAGTGTGGTATTGGTGAAAGAATAGGCAAATAGATCAATGAAACAGAATAGAGAGCCTCGAAATAAACCCATACATATATGGTCAACCCATCTTTGACAAAGGAGCGAAGGTAATTCAGTCGATAAAAGATAGCCTTTTCAACAAATAGTACTGGAACAACTGGACATGTACACGTGAAGAAAAATGTATCCAGATACAGATCTTCAACATTCACACAAAAAAAGTGACTCAAAATGGATGCTAGACCTAAATGTAAAATGCAAAACTACAAAACTTCTAGAAGATAACATAGGAGAAAATCTTGGTGACATTGGGTTTGGCAATGATTTTTTAGATACAATACCAAAGGTGTGATCAATGAAAGAAAGACTTGATAAATTGGACTTCATTAATATTAAAAATTTTTGCTCTGCAAAAGCCACTACTAATAGAATGAAAAGACAAGTCACATACTAGAGAAAATATTTGCAAAAGACATAAATGATAAGAAACAGGTACCTAAAATATAAAAAGATTTCTTAAAATTCAATAAGAGAAAGAACCACCCAATTTAAAAATGGAAAAAAAAATCTGAACCTAAACAAAGAAGATATACAGATGGCAAATAAGCATATGAAAAGATGTTCATATCATGTGTAATTAGAAAATTGCAAGTTAAAACAACAATGAGATACCACTACATACCTATTAGAATGGTTAAAATATAAAACACTGACACTAAATACTGATAAGGTTGTGAAGCAACTGAACTCTCATTATTGGTGGGAATACAAAATAGCACAGACACTTTGGAAGACAGTTTGGCAATTTCTTACAAAATTAAACATACTCTTACTATATAATCCAGCAATTGTGCTCCTTGGTATTTACCCAAATGATATGAAAATTTACGTCCACACAAAATCCCGCACACAGATGCTTACAGCAGCTTTACTCATAATTGCCGAAAGTTGGAAGAAACCAAGATGTCCTTCAGCAGGTGAGTGGACAAACTATAGTATATCCAGATAATGTAATATTATTCAGCGATAAAAATAAATGAGCTATTGAGCTACATAATATGTGGTGGAGTCTTAAATGAAGTAAAATAAATCATTCTGCAAAGGCTACATATTGTATGATTCCAATCATAAGATATTCTGGAAAAGGCAAAACTATGTAGACAGTAAAAAGATCAGTGTTCATCACGGATTTGGGATGTAGGAGGGATGTACATGCGGAGCACAGAGGATTTTTAGAATGGTGAAACTATTCTGTATACTATAATGGATACATGTCAAAAGAGGGAACTCGAATGAAACTATGGACTTTAGTTAATAATAATATATCAACATTGGCCCATCGATTGTAATAAGTGTGCTATACTAACTGCAAGATGTTAATAATAGAAGAAACTGGGGTGGAGGAATATATGGTAACTTAGTACTTTCTGCTTAATATTTCTGCAAACCTAAAACTGATGAGAGAAGTCTATTAAGTTCTAAAAAAAAACAGAGACTGAAATGGCAGTATACACATAAGGAAATTTTGATTCAAAAAAGCATCCTGTGTAATTCAGAAACTTCTATTAAAGTTATTTAAACCAGTGGTTCTCTAAGCTCAGTATACATCAGAATCCCCTGGAGGGCTTGTTAAAACACAGACTGCTTCCCCTTCCCCAACTTTCTGATTCTCTAGGTCTGAGGTGGGGAATGCTGATCCTGCTGGTCCTTCACATCAAGAGAGATGTAAAGTCTGGGGGGGGGGGGAGGAAAGGCATGGCTAGTAACCAAAATAGGATTTTAGGGTATAGGAAAGCTAAGGAGCACATATTAAACAACCTGAGTCTCTTCTGCAGAGTATAGTGGAAGAAGTTGGGAGAGGACTGAGAGTCAGGATTTTTAAGTCCTGTTTAAGAATTCGAGAAAGAAGATTGAAATGTAGTGTCTATCTCCTCTCCCCTCCTCACCATTTGTAATAGTGTATTGTTATGCTGACCTGAAAATCGTAAATCTATAATGGGCAATGGGCAAAGGCACTAAGAAAGGTAGGAATGAATAGATCAGCCTACTCAAAGTAGACAGTGTACTGAAGAATACTGCTAAGTAGAAACAGGCTAAAAATGCTAGACTAAATATGAATTCTCCAACCACTACCCTTTTTCTCTTAGTGATTTATCCTAAATAGCTTACCTCACAGGACTGTGCCCTCATTTCCAGGAGAGAAAATGTGCTGCTGATATACAACTTTGAACTCTGGGACAATACTCTTCTGCCTCCCTTTACACCCAAATGTGAGTTAAAAAGTGGATAGGGAACATATTAAGAGTTTCTAAGAAACTCCTGCATGTGCCCACAAAACCAAACACCTAATACTATCTATTTTGTACAGTAGTATTTCTAGAAACCAGCATAGTGGCTGGCACATAGTAAATACTCCCCAAATAACTGCTGAAAGAATGACCAAACCTTAGGGAAGTGACTTAAAGATGAACAGTCCTTCTATATGATCACAATGCACACTGTTCTTAGACCAAGGCATATAGATAGTCGATTCAGAAAGCACAGCATCCATATGCAATGAATATGAGAGAAGGAACAGATCAAAAGGCTCAAGCACTGGAATGGTATGTGTACATACATGTGCAAGCTCCTTTACCTACCTACAAGGACAAAGCCCATCCGGACATACTGCATGTGTGCGCAACAGGTAA
This sequence comes from Eidolon dupreanum, assembly GCA_028627145.1. Taxonomy (NCBI): domain Eukaryota; kingdom Metazoa; phylum Chordata; class Mammalia; order Chiroptera; family Pteropodidae; genus Eidolon; species Eidolon dupreanum. The sequence continues at coordinate 31,885,483 of CM053505.1, read as the reverse complement.
TGAGTAAATTTACCTTTCTATATGCTTCCAATAGTCTGCTAAAAAGAAGATTCACCATTTTGGGCATAGAGAAGAAGAAATAAGTCTCATTTATTCATACTCTGAACATGGCACAACGATAATAAAGATTTTTATTCTTATGCAAACCCACTAAACATCAAAACCACTGTATCCCCAACACCCAGAAGCCCCTCAAATATTTATCAAAGAAGTAAACGAATGAATGGGAGAGAAGGGTAATATAAGGGCACTCTGTACTTGTCAATGTCAGATAAAACTCACTCTCTTAGAGTCCCTGTACTGGAGCACAACAGTGAGAGAGCACTTGGGCCTAGGTACTAAGGATGGGACAGAAGGAGTAAATCCGAACATGGGGCACCTGCATAGCCTAGATGAGACAGAGAGAGAGAGAGAGATGAAAATACACAGGTAGTATGGTAATATAAAGATATAGGCTGTTCTCATTTCTACACTGTGTGATATGCATAGAAGGTAAGCAATAAGGAGGTCCCCCTGCTCTTCACTACCTCTACAATTCCAGAAGAGTCTGTGTTGAACATCTTAAGGAATATCACAGTCATGCTTCAGGTCCTGGGAGATAAGAGCAGCTCGAACTCACACACATCTATGAGTGTAAAGCTTCTCCACTAATGTGCACATATCTCCATCCTCAGAGGATATAGGGTGAGAGTCCCCTCAGTAGGTGGTGGGAAGAGGAAAGTTCACTCTTTGGCACCCCCAACATTTGTGCCTATCTGCACTGTGGATCTGTATAAAGTTCATTCTCCTAAAGTTGTCCACCAAAGAGCACACTCAGTGATTTTTGCCTGCCTTGTTCATTATTGTATCCTTAACACTCAGTACAATGCCTGACTCATTGCAGACACTCCATATGAATCCAGAAAGGCAAGAAGGTAGACATAACAGCACTCGGTCCTGCCATATGTAGGGGAGGTTCCCCTTCTTTGAAAACTTGACTAAAGACAATATTTGAGATAGCATCCACATCTAGGTTGAAAGAAGTTAGGGAGGGAGCAGATGGGAAGGCTCTGATCCCTGCCCACCATGCTGTGTATAGAAAGCATAAGGGGAATAAAGAAAAAGCTCACTGTCCAGCACTCTGGACACCTAAGCATATAGACATTATTTGATAAGAACATTTCTTCTAGAACACAGACAAGTCCAGCAAATGGAAAGCCTGAAATCCCTAACTCTTCTGTTCTCCTGTGCTTCCCCAGCACCTACCAGTCACTCAAAACTCCTACTGGGAAGGAAGAGAAGGTGGAAGAGGGACAAGGGAGAGAAGAAGGGGGGAGAGGGAAGGGTGATATATAAGCTCTGTCCTTCTTGGTGCTGTTGAGCCCACCCTCTCTGAATCCTTGCCCAGGTGCATTGCATTGAGACAGCACTAGCACCCAGATAGCAAGGATTAGAGAAGGGGGACAGGGCAGAAGGCTCAGGATATGCACACCACATGCATGTCTGTGTGAGGGGAAGAAAAGAAACTGAATTCCTGAACCCTGAGCCCATGCAGTTACAAGCATTATCATGAGGAATTTGACTCTTCAGGGGCCTACTAGACAGTAAGTCTGGTGTCCCTACAGCTAGTTCACCATGGCAACCCCAAACAGCAGGCTCTGTAAATTTGTTAAATGGATGGATGAATAGACAAAGAAATCCAAACACAAATAAATGGCTGAAAGAACAAGGAAAGTACAGGAAGGGGAGTGTTGTACAGACTCTGCCCAACACATAAACCAGGCTCACAATCTTGTATTCTTGCACAAGACCACTGCATTGATAAGCCAACACTTGCACCTAGGGTGAAAGAATAGGGGGAAAGGAGCAAACATCATGGTTCATGTACCTGCACACCACATGTGTATTTGAGTGCATGTGCAACAAATAAATTGCAGTTGTACAACATTTCTGAAGACAAGTGTAAATAATAATGAAGCCTTTCTCCTGCCTTTCAGTTCTGTGCAGAAATGTGTCTACATTTATGTGTGTGTGTGTGTGTGTGTGTGTGTGTGTGTGTGCATATGCATGCATGCACAGAGAGAATGTGGGTATGCACAGGAGAATGAGAAGGCTCAATTCCTGGTATACTCTGCATGCCTGTTGTCTAGGCCTGGGGAAGTTCACTTACCACACATCAATTAGACAGGAAGTCCTGTAAAGAAAGAAACTGTCTAACCCAGTCAAAATAGCAGAGTAGGTAAACGCTGTGCTTGTCTCCTCTCACAACAACATCAGAATTACAACTAAACCACAGAATAGCCATTATTGGGAGCCACCTGAATTCTGGCAGAAGTCCCATAACTGGGGACACACAGAAGAGGCCACCTCAAGACTGATAGGAGGGGGCGGAGATATGAAACAGGCTAGTCCAACACCCACGTGTGGTGGTTGAGAATTAGGAGAAATATCTCAGCTGCAGATATCCTCCTGGAAGAGTGAGGAGTCCTGGTCCCACACTGGGCCCCTCAGTCCAGAGTTTCAATGCTGGGAACAGAAATCTCCACAACTTCTGGCTGGGAAAACCAGCAGAGATGGTGGCTGAGTGAGATGGAGGGTTGAGGGAGTCACAGACGTTCCTATTTCGGGGACCACAAGTGGACTTACTGCTGACTGACCTGCTCTCTCTGGGCACCAGTTTTGGGGCAGAAGCTCAAAGGGCACCATGGACACACAGAGAGGAACTGGGTTGTCTGGCTTAAGGGCAAAGGCTGGAGGGGTGGCTTTCTCCTAGACAGAAGTGCTGGCCGAGGGCATTGTTCCTTTGTTGAGCCCTCCCCACTTTGCTTGCAGAACCAGAAAGGTGTCATATCTGAGTCTCCATCAATGTAGCTAACACTGTTCACCCTGCCCTGGTGATTCCCTGAGACCTTGTCCCTCCCAACATTTAGGCCCATCCAAGCCGCTTCCAGTGGATTTTCCATACAAACAGCTTGCCTTGGCTCATGATACAGACTTTCTTAAAATCTCTCAAAGGTTCACAAAACCTAAACAAGCAGCATCTGGCCTCAGCATGCCCCGTACCTCTTGCTGAGTTGCCCCAAGCTTGGTACTAGTGGCAGCAGGCCTCGGTTAGTGGCTTGGCCTCTCAAGGCACTTCCACACCCAGTGTGGGTGGCGGCCATCTGAGGATTGCTTGGTGGCTCACACCAGCTGGCCCCAAGCTGGGCACAGTCTGTGGCTAAACTTAGCCTGCTGGCCCCAAGCAGGGCACCACCCCCATGAGGACCCAGCCTGCACACCTGATGGCCAGCTTGGGTCTGAGCCGGAATACCACCAGGGTTACATCTGAGGATGACACCTTGAAAGGGCAGACAGGGTAGGCACCAGAGCCCTGCTAAAGTGACTCTTGCTCTGTAGGGTCAATCCCTGAACAACAGCTCCTCCACTGGTCATGGCCAATTATTACAACCAATCAGCCTGCGGGTCAAATCCCTCCCACTGATGAGCAAACAGTAACCAAGGCTCAACTACAACAGGAGAGCACACACAGCTCATACAAGTGTCAAAACTGGAGCACTCTGTTTAATGACCAGGGAAGACTGTGCCACTGGGCCCCACAGCACACATACTACGTAAGACCACTCTAATAAGTCAGGAAGACATAGCGGCCCCACCTAGTACATAGAAACAAACACAAGGGAGCAGCCAAAATGGGAAGAAAAAGAAATATGTCCCAAATAAAAGGAAAGAACAAAGCTCCAGGGGGAAAAAAAAAAAAACTAAACAAAATGGAGACATGCAATCTATCTGATGAAGAGTTCAAAACACTAGTAATAGGGACACTCAATGACCTTAGGGGAAGAGTAGATGAACTCAATGAGATCTTTAACACAGAGATATAAAACATAAAAATGGAAATGGAAAACATATGGGAACCAGTCAGAAATGAAGAATACACTATCTGAGATGAAGAGTACATTAGAGGGAATCAATAAAATGAATAAAGTGGAGGAAAGAATCAGTAATTTAGAGGATGAAGTAGTAGAAGACACCCAATCAGAACAGCAACAAGAAAAAAGAATCCAAAAATAAAAATGAGGATAATTTAAGGAACCTCTGGGACAACATCAACCGTAACAACATCGACATCATAGGGACACTAGAAGAAGAAGAGAGAGAGCCAGGAATCACAAACATATTTGAAGAAATAATGATGGAAAATTCCCCAAACCTGGTAAAGGAAATAGACATATAACCCAAGGAAGCCCAAAGGGTCCCAAACAAGCCCAAAGGGTCCCAAACAAGATGAATGCAAAGAGAACCATACCAAGACACAACATAATTCAAATGCAAAAGGTTAAAGACAAAGAGAAAATCTTAAAAGCAGCAAAAAAGAAGCAACTGGTTATCTAGAAGGGACCTCTCATAAAATTGTGAGTTGATTTCTCAACAGAAACTTTGTAGGATCTTTGGAAACATGGCGGAGTGAGAGACGTCCCCAGATCTCTCCCCTTAAAACAACAAGAAGCTGATAATCTAAAACTCAACAATAACAACAACAACAAAACATCCAAACTGCATACCAGCACATCTGAGCTTGGTATCTGCACATAAGAGCTCCCAAAGGTCAGAACCCCGGTGTTGGGCAGTGGACCAGGATGGATAAAGAGGCTGCCTCTCTCAGCTGCCCAGAGCTCCCTGCAGGAGGAAGGGGAAGGGATAAGAAGCAACGAGTTCCAACAGTGAGTTCCTCGGACAGCTCTGCCTGAGAAAGCTGGAGGGCCCCAAACAGCCCTGCCTTGGAAAGCTGCAGGGCCCAGTCATCAGGGCAGAAAGCAGAGAAGCAGGACGGGACTGCAGAGGAACAACAGTTGATTTTTGCCTGCCCCAGATGCAAAATCGAGGCTGAGCCACAGCCCCCAAGCCCCAACCCAGAGGGCCCCTCACCCCAGACCCTCTGAGACCATTCACCGCAGAGCCCCAGGAAATCTGAGCAAACACTGCCAAGACTGTTGCTGACACTGACAGGGACTAAAATTGAGGGTAGAAAGTATGATTAAATATCTACAAGAAAATTTAAAAAGTGTTATTAAGACTTTATATAAAGCAGGGATCCAAGAGGCTTAGACACCATCTACCAGAAACCAAAAGAAAAGCACCTCCTTTGCAACAGGCTAAAGAGATACATTTATATAATAAATCTTCTTTCTGACAAAACAGTAGACTACACTTGCATTAATGCCCAGGAAGAGAAACAGACCATTAAACACCATGAAAAACCAAGGTGACAAGGCAGCTCAGAAGGAAGGAGAAAAATCTCCAGAAAATAAGCTACAGACATAGAAAGAGGTGACTTAAATGACAGAGAATTCAGGATGGTACTTCTGAAAAAAACTCAATAAGATCCAAAACAACTCAAATCAACAATTTCAGGAATTGAAAAAACACCTAGATGAGCAGAGCAAGGAGATTAAATCCCTCAAAAAGAACCAAATAGAACTTCTGCAGATGAAGAACACACTGTAAGAGTTGAAAAATGAAATGGGAAGCTTGGGAAATAGAGGCAACCAAATGGAGGAAAGAATCAGTGATACTGAAGACAGAAATCTAGGAAGAGGTCATAAGGAAGAAGAGAGAAACCAAAGACTGAAAAATAATGAAAGAGAAATTCAAGAACTAACTGACACCATCAGGAGAGGAAACATAAGAATAATGGGCATTATCAAAGGTGAGGAAAAGGAACAGGGATTAGAAAGCATTTTCAGGCAAATAGTTAACAAGAATTTCCCAAATCTAAAAAATGAGCTGGAGCTTGGAATTCAAAAAGTCTATAGAACACACAATTATCTCAAACCAAAAAGGCCTTCATTCAAGACATATTGTGTTAAAATTATTGAAAATCAACAACAAAGACAGACTTCTCAAGGAAGGCAGAGAGAAAAAAGAAAACGGTAGCTTATAAAGGAAAACCCATTAGATTATCATCGGACTTCTCAGTGCAAACCTTATAAGCCAGAACGGAATGGAATCAAATATTTAAACAAGTGAAAGGAACTACCAGCCTAGAATAATGTAACCAGCTAAGCTCTCTTTTAGATATTAAGGAGAAAGTAAGACATTTCCACACATACAAAAATTGAGGGAATTCTCCACTACAAGGCCTGCACTACAGGAAATACTAAAAGGGGTCAGTCCACCTAAAAAAAATGACAAAAAAAAAAACATAATTAGGAGTAAAGTGACCATTAGGCATATAGAAGCAGAAGAGTGCAAACCTTACTAAGAACAGGGCATTATAAGCTTAAATAATAAGAAGAGAATTGTTATAACAAGATAGTAATGAACATTCATCATACATAGGGACAAATTGAGATAACAATGACAGAAAAGGGGGGAAATCAAAGATCCAAATTCAGAAAGGGGAATGGAGATAAGGGACATGCAGAAGAAAATGGATGACTGTATATATATAACTATCCTTTACATATTCATAATGGTAACCACATGCCAGATTCAGAACCATTGTTTATAACATAAAACAAGAAGGACCAGAGGGGAAACCCATAAAATCCACCAAAATAAAGAAAACAGTAGCACAAGGACAAGGAAGCAATACAAACACCAAGCTACCAGAAAGCAAAAGATAACATGGCTATAAGAAGACCTCATATTTCAATAATCACCCTAAATGTAAATGGATTAAACTCACCAAAAAAAAAGGCACCGAGTTACAGAATGGATCAAAAAACAAAACCCAACCATATGCTGCCTCCAGGAGACGCATCTCAGCTGCAAAGACAAATACAGGCTCAGAGTGAGAGGGTAGAAAATGATATTTCAAGCAAATGGCATTCAGAGAAAAGTGAGAGTAGTGGTACTAATAATCAGATGAAAGAGACTTTAAAATATAAACGGTAAAGAAAGATATGGAGGGACACTTCATAATGATAAAGGGAATCATGAACCAAGAAGACATAACATTTATTAATATCTATGTTCCCAATCAGGGAACCTCGAAATATATAAAGCAATTACTAACAGAACTAAAGGGAGAGACAGACCAAAACACCATCATAGTAGGGGACCTAAATACCCTACTGTTGGATATGGACAGATCATCCAAACAGAAAATCAATAAGGAAATAACATCTTTAAATGACACATTAGACCAGTTGGACATAATTGACATTTACAGAGCCTTCCATCCCAAATCAGCAGCTTATATATTCTTCTCTAGTGCACATGGAACATTCTCAAGAATCGACCACATACTGGGACACAGAGATAGCCTCAACAAAAGAGGGTTGAAATCATACCAATGATATTCTCTGATCATAAGGCTTTGAAACTAGAGATCAACTGCAAAAAGAAATCAGGAAGAACCACAAATACATGGAGATTAAACAACATGCTAATGAGGAATAACTGGGTCAGAGAAGAAACAGAGAGATCAAGAGATACATAGAAATGATTAATAATGAAAGTACAACATATCAAAGCTTTCGGGATATGGCAAAACAGTCATAAGACGAAAGTTCATATCATTACAGGCCTATCTCCAAAAACAATAATGAGGTCAAGTAAAAAACATAATGCTTCATCTTAAAAAAACTAGAAAAGAACAAATGAAGCCTAAAGTCAGCAGAAGGAAAGAAATCATCAAAATTAGAGCAGAAATAAATGAAATTGAAATCAAAACAAAACAAAAAAAAAAACAATATAAAAAATAAATGCAACCAAGAGCTGGTTCTTTGAAAAGGTTACTAAAATTGACAACCCCTGGCTAGACTGACTAAAGAAAAATGAAAAAGGACACAAATAAACAAAATCAGGGATGAAAGAGGGGAAATTATGACTTACATTGCGGAAATACAAAGGATTATACAAGAATACTATGAAAAAGTATATAACACCAAATTTAATGTCCTAGAAGAAATGGACCAGTACTTAGAAAAATACAACCTTCCTAGACTAAATCAAGAAGAACTGGAAAGTCTAAATAGACTGATCAGCAGTATGGAAATTGAAACAATCATCAAAAACCTACCAAAAAGTAAAAGTCCAGGACCAGATGGCTTCACCAGTGAATTCTACCAAACATTCAAAGAAGATTTAATACCTATTCTCCTCAAACTCTTCCAAAATTCGAAGAGGAGGCAATACTTCCAAACACATTTTATGAGGCAAATATTACTCTGATACCAAAACCTAGTAAAGATAACATAAAAACAGGAAACTACAGACCAATATCTCTCATGAATACAGACGCAAAAATCCTAAATAAGAAACTAGCGAACCGAATACAGCAACATATTAAAAAGATTATACACCAAGATCAAGTGGGCTTCATCCCACAGGCACAGGGATGGTTCAACATACACAAATCAATTAATGTGATACAACACATAAACAAGTTAAAAAATAAGAATCATATGATCATATCAATAGATGCAGAAAAAGCCTTCAATAAGATACAGTATCCATTTATGATCAAAACACATAACAAAATCAGAAAAGAAGGAATGTACTTTAACAAAATAAAGGCCATCTATGACAAATTCTCAGCCAACATTATTCTTAATGGTAAAAAACTAAAAACCTTCCCTCTAACATCAGGAACAAGGCAAGGCTGTCCACTTCCAATATAACATTGGAAGTCCTAGCAAGTGCAATCAGACAAGAGAAAGATATAAAAGCATCCAAATAGGAAATGAAGAAGTCAAACTGTCACTATTTGCAGATGACATGGTTCTCTATATAGAACCCTAAAGACTCCATAAGTACACTACTAGAAACAATAAGCAAATACAGTAATGTCCCTGGATACAAAATAAACATTAAAAAATCCATAGAGTTCCTATACTTTAATAATAAAGTGTCAGAAAAAGCTGTAGAAAAAATAATTCCCTTTGCAATTTCAACATAAAGAATAAAATACCTAGGAATAAATTTAACGGAACAAGTGGAGGACCTATATAATGAAAACTATAAGACCCTATTAAAAGAAATTGAAGAAGATACAAAGAAATGGAAAGATATTCCATGTTCTTGGATTGGAAGAATCAACATAGTTAAAATGATCATATTACCTAAAGCATTATACAGATTTAATGCAATCCCCATCAAAATCCTATCGGCATTTTTTAAAGAAATAGAACAAAAAATCATCAGCTTTGTATGAAAGCACACGAGACCAAAAATTGCCAAAGCCATCCTGAGAAACTAGAACGAGGCTGGTGGCATCATTCTACCTGACTTCAAATTATACTACAAAGTGACAGTAATCAAAATGGCATGATATTGGCAGCAAAACAGACACACAGACCAGTGAAACAGAATCGAGAGTCCAGAAGGCAACCCATATTTATATGGGCAAATAATTTTCGACAAAAAAGCAAAAAACATACAGTGGAGATAGGAAAGCCTCTTCAATAAATGGTGCTGGGAAAACATGAAAGCCACCTGCAAAAGAATAAAATTAGACTGTTGTCTATCACCACACACAAAAATTGACTCAAAACTAATTAAAGACCTGAATATAAGACCTGAATAAAATGCACAGAAGATAACGTAGGAACTAAACTCAAGGACCTTGGACTTAAAGAGGATTTTATGAATTTGACCTCAGAAGCAAGGGAAATAAAAGCTAAAATAAATTAATGGGACTACATTAAACTAAAAAGATTCTGCTAGGCAAAAGAAATCATTAACAAGTTAAAGAGATAACCATCCGAATGAGAAAATATATTTGCAAGCAACACCTCCGATAAGGGTTTAATATCCAAAATATACAAAGAATTCATACAACTCAATAACAACAACAAAAAACAAATGATCCAATCAAAAAGTGGACAGAGGACCTGAACAGACAATTCTCCCTAGAGGACATACAAATGGCCAACAAATACGTGAAAAGATGCTCAGCATTGCTAGCTATTAGGGAAATGCAAATCAAAACAATGAGATGCCACCTCACACCTGTTAGAATAGCTATAATCAACAGGACAAGTAATAACAAATGTTGGAGAGGATGAGGAGAAAAAGGAACCCTTATACACTGCTGATGGGACTGCAAATTCTTACAGCCACTATGGAAAACAGTATGGAGGTTCCTTGAAAAACTAAGAATTGATCTACCATATGATCCAGAAATCCTTCTACTGGGTATTTTCCCCAAAGACTTGAAAGCCCATATTCAAAAAGATTTTGCACACCAATGTTCATAGCAGCATTATTCACAGTGGCCAGGACATGGAAGCAACTGAAGTGTCTTACAATAGATGATTGGCTAAAGACGCTATAGTATATATATGCAATGGATTACCCAGCCATAAGAAGAGATGAATTACTGCTATTGCAACAACATGGATGGACCTCAAGATAATTATGGTAAGCGAAATAAGCCAGAAAGAAAAGTTGAAAATCACATGATATCACTTATATGTAGGATATAAACCTGAAAGCAACAAATGAAGAGGACAAACAGAGACCATGGACATGGACTATAGACTAGTGGTTACCAGAGGACTATAGACTAGTGGTTACTGGTGGAGTGGGGGAGGAAGGGGGAGGTAGACAGGGTAAAGGGGGTCAAATATAGGGTTTAGGGGGAAGGTGAAGTGGGTAAAGGGAATCAAATACATGGTAGCTGAAGGAAACTGAACTTTGGGTGGTAAACACACAATAGAATATACAGATGTCAAATGATAATGTATACCTGAAAATCATATAATTGTATTAACCAATGTTACCCCAATAAACTTATTTTTTAAAAAAAGAAAGAAAAACATAATCTTTGTAGGCTAGAAGGGCTTGGCAGGAAATAGTCAAAGTGATGAAAAGCAAGGAACTATAACCAAGATTGCTCTACCCAGTAAAGCTATCATTTAGAATTTAAGGACAGACAAAGAGCTTCCCAGACAAGAAAAACTTAAAGGAGTTCATCACCGCCAAGCCAGTATTATAGGAAATGTTAAAGGGACTTCTTTATGAAGAAGGAAAAAAATCAAAAAGATGAATAATAAAATGGCAATAACTATACATCTACCAACAATTACTTTAAATATAAATGGACTAATCAAAAGATAAGGTGGCTGAATGGCTAAGAAAATAAGACCCTTACATATACTGCCTATAAGGGACACTTCAGATTGAAAGATCCACACAGAATAGTAAAGGGATGGAAAAGATGTTTCATGAAATTGGAAACAAACAGAAAAGCTGGAGTAGCAATACTTATACCAGACAAAATAGACTTTAAAATAAAAGCTATAACAAGAGACAAAGAAAGACCTAGTTATCTCATTTCTGGGTATATATCTGAAAAAAAATAAAACACTACTTTTAAGATACATATTAATCTGTATGTTATTGCAGCATTTTTTACAGTAGCCAAGATATGGAGGCATCCGAGGTGTCCATCAATGGATGATTGACTAAAGAAGAGGTGATATACACATATACAATGGAATATTACTGAGCCATGAAAAAGAAATGAAATTTTGCCATCTGCAACAACATGGATGTATCTAGAGGGTATTGTGCTGAGTGGATTAAGTCAGACAGAGAAAGACAAATATCATAAATGGAATCTAGAGAACAGGATAAACAAACAAAGAAACAAGCTCATAGATACAGAGAGCATTTTGATGGTTGTCAGATTGGGGATGGGGGAAGGTAGGAGAGAGTTAAGAGATACAAATTGATAGTTATAAAATAGTCATGGGGATGTAGATTATAGCATGGCAATATAATCAGTAATAATGTAATAACTATGCATAGTGTCAGATGGGTACTGGATTTATGGGGTGATCACTTCGAAAGTCATGTAAATGTCTAATCACTGTGGTGTACACTTGAAACTAATATAATATTGTTTGTCAACTATAAATGAAAAAATAAAAATATAAAACTGTTTAAAAAGGCTGAGAGAGAGACAGAGAGAGACAGAGAGACAGAGAGACAGAGAGACAGAGAGACAGAGACAGACAGACACTACTCCTGGCATGGTGCACGGCATAAAAAGTGATCAATAAATATATGCTGATTGAATTGTTTAACAGAAGGTTCATGATGACAAGGCTCACTCTCCTGTAATCCATGCACACAGGAGGTGCTTTGAGAATTCACAACTCCAATATGCAATGGGTACGGGAGAAGGAGCAGTTCATTCTTCTGCACACCTGGTGTGTATGTGTATGTGTGTATGTGTCTATAGTGTTAAGTGCATGTCTTGAAAAGTAATGATAAGGCTCTTTCTTGATAGTCTTGGTTATGAGTTCTCTTAACTTCCTAGGCTGGCCAAGTGTGTGGTTCTAGAGGAAGTGGGGAGAATAATGAGCAGATGTACTCCCTCCCACACCTTGCACGGACATAGTACTGGAAATGTGCATGAGAAATAGGGACACTTGATCCTTTCCACCCCTCTATAGGCTGAGCCCCCACCTGAATTTCTTATCACTGTGTCCCAGCACTTACACTAAATCAGTGATTCTTAAACTTGAGTGAACATCAGAAACAGTTAGAAGGCTTGTTAGAGTACAGACCGCAATGGTTCATGCTTTAGTGAGTCAAGAGCGGGGCCCAAGAATTTGCATTTCTAACAGGTTCCTAGGTGATACTCATGCTGAGAACCACACTTTGAGAACCACCCTAAATGAACATTAAAGAAATAAAAGAATGGAAGAGATAATGTAAAGACTCTCTGCTCTTTTTAACATGGATGAGATTACCTCTCTTTGAATTTTTGTACTAAGGCAATGGACTGGGCCAGCATTTGTACCCAATTACCAAGAATGAGAGATAGGGAGCTGAACAGAAGGCTCAGGCATCTTCAGATCATATGCACACACGTGTATGGTGTGTACAAAAGAAACATCATTCTTCTGCTCATAGGTGATTTGCCTATGATTAAACAAAAGTGAAGTGTCCTCTCTGTGTATGCATGTGTGAGATAAGCAAGAAATAAGAGCCACTTTCCTTCAAGCTCTAGCTGTTGAAGGACCATGTAGAAAGCTCACTGCCCTGCACATTGGACACAGACAAAAGGACACTGCTAATTACACTCAATATACTATGCACATCGTGGATACAGCTCCATGTATAGAGAATACACCTTCTGTATTTCTATACCTGAGTGCCATGTGTGTGTGTGTGTTTGTTTACAGGGAAGGTTCACTTTTCTGTATATAGTGTGTTCACATATAACTGTACATAAAGGTAAAGAAAAGAGTCTCACACACAGCAGCACTAAGAACAGCAGTAAGAAGATCTCCTTCATTTAGCCCCTATTGATGAGAGGGTTAGGAAAGCTCACTGGTCTGCCTGCTGGGGTGGGAGTGTCTGCATACAGGTCTATGTCATTGGATGTGTCTGGAGAATGGAGTGGTGAGAAATCTCACTGTAGCAAAACCTCCATGTGTTTATTTTCGCAGAACAGGTAGCAAGGAACATAAAGACCTACTCAATTCATTCTTCTGAACAGCAGCCTATTAGTGCACAGCATCCATGTGTCACAGTGTGTCCGTTAGTCTCCCACCTCAATGTAAGGGTAGCAACCTTGTCTGTTTTGATCTTTACTATGTCCTCTGTGACTGACATAGTACCTGGCATCTAGTAGACACTCAAATATCTGTGGAAGGAAGAAAAAGGAGGAGGGAAAGTTGCCACACAAAGAATTCTAACCTTCTAAATGTAGACAAGGCTCCTTTCTTTGGAGTCCTTGAACAGGCAGTGATTCAAGACAGTACTGACACCTACAATGAATGAAGGAAATTAATGCTCCTGGTCAGGGACCCACTCTGCATTATGTACCTCTGTGTGTTTACCCATTTGGGCCTTTCTCCTGCACAGTGTGTGTGGGATTGTACTGGGGTTTAGAAGATTCTCTTACACATATTTGGTATGAGACCAGGATGGGAGAAGCATGCCAAATCCCAATGCACATCCTGCCCACCCTCAAGACATATAGGAATAATGAATGAGGAGTCCATTCTGCAACCTGCAAGGAGGGATGTGGCTCATTCTCCTGTAGGCCAGCTACCGAGCATGACACCTGAAATAGAGTAGGTACTCAACAGGTAGTCGTAGAAAGGAGGAGAGGAAAACACAGAAGTGCTCTGTCCTATTTGAAGATGGTGCTGCCCCTCTCAGAATCCTTGTCCAGGTGCATTGCATTCAGAAAGCACTCTCACCCAGGTAGCAAGGATTAGAGAGGGGGAGCTAGAACAGAAGATTCTAGCACCTGCACCCTCTGTGTGTGCGTTTAACAAAAAGGCTCACTGTTCTTGCCCAGGGCGTCTATGTAGGATGGAACTAAAGAGGTTCTCCTACATATATCAGTGTGAGATCGGGAATGAGAAGTATCACACTTGCGTGTAAATTGGGGAGGGAGGTAGATAAGGAGTCCTCAAACTGGCCCACTCCCTCTCAGTATATGCAGGGGTGGTGACAAAGTCCATTCTCCTCCCTGGTCTGTCTTGTTCACTCTTCTGTGTCCAATGCTCAGCACAGTACCTAATGAATACTATCTGTGGAAGGAAAAGAATGAATGAGGGACAGAGGGCAGGCAGGCATGCAGCAAGCAGCTGAGAGGTGATGCACAGATCCTCTGTTCATCTACACTCTGAGGAGTCTCACCCTCCAGAATCCTTGCCCCAGTGCACTGCATTTTGAAAGCACTCTCAACCAAAGACAAAGGATGAGAGAAGGGGGAGCAGAGTAGAAAGATCAGGCACCTGTACCCTGTTTGTGTGTGCATGTGCATATTTAACTCTCTAAGTCCTATTCCTGCAAAGCATCACTACGTGTATTTAATAAGCTTGATACATCTGCCCAAGGTGCACATATGTATTCATTCTCATACACAAGGTCACATGGCCATTTTCTCTCAGACAAAGCCTCTAAATATGTACTGTGAGGGGCATCTTTTTCAGATCATACATGAGAGTCTGCATGATTGGCTGTGTGTTTGGAAGATAACAAGAAGGCTGGCACAATCTGTATGCAGTCACACATGTGCACATACACGTTGAAGGATGGCACAGTAAAAGGGATACTTTATTCTTTTCCATTCCTCTGCTAAGCTATAAGCTCATTAAGGGCAACAAATGGTTGTGTCAGTCTCATCACCCAGAGTATGATTCCCCATTACAGTATCTGACACACAGTAAGCCGGAATAAGGAGGAAGTTCATGACCTGACATAGGGGTAAGCCTGTCCACAGAGAATGAAGTCCATTCTCCCATAGCTGTCTTTTAGAGAGCCCAGAGATGAGGACTCTGGGCCAGGGATCTTGTCTATCTTATTCACCACTGTATCTCTAGCAGCCAGTGCAGGGGCTGGCACCTCATAGCAAACTCAAATATTTGAAAGAATGTGGGAAAGTAAAAGAGGTGATGTACAGGTACCCAGTCCTTCTACATGCAGACAAGGCTCAGCTTCTTTGAATCCTTGAATAGGTGTGTTGCACTAAAACAGCACTCACACCTAGGTTCCAAGGATTTGAGAGGGAGAGCAGACAAGGCTCAGGCACCTGTCCTTCATGTGTGTGTGTGCACACGTGCAGCTATGACAAAGATTCTTGTTCTCATGTATAGTGTCATTTATGAGTGATTATACAGAGGCAGAGAATGTTCCCTCCTGTATAGTTCTATGTGAGATCAGAGAAGATTCATGCTTTTGTGTATTTGTGGGTAACAGTGGCAATAAGAAGTCCACTGTGACCCATCCACCTTTGGGGCATGTAGGTGTAATGACTAATGAGGAATTCCATTCTTCTCCCTTGACTGTAAGCAACATGAGGGCAGGAACCAGGCATGTCTTATTTACTACTGTATGTTCACTGCACAATTTAGTAGCATGTATAAAAGAGGCAACCTGTAAATATTTGTGGAATAGATAGAGGATGGAAAGATGCTCTGTCCTAAATGAAGATGAAGCTCTCACTCTCGGAATCCTTGCCCAGGTACACTGCATTCCAACAGCACTCTCACCCAGGTAGCAAGGATTAGAGAAGGGGAGCAGGGCAGAAGGCCCCTTGAGGGTTTAACAAGAGGGCTCACTCGTCTTTACAGAAAAGGTGTTTACTTGTGGAGGTTCTTGAACATCACATTAAAAATGTCTAGTTGAAGACATATTTTGTCTTCTCTTGGATAACAACAACAAAAAATGACAAAAAGGTATAAATCTACAAGGACAAAGAGACTGGGAGGATAGAGGAGAGTGAGCAAGAGGAAGAGAATGAATGTGAGATATCACCAAAGCGCGTCATCCCCCAAATCCTTTGTGTGAATATGTGACCAGAAGACAGTATAGGTGAGTGCAGTTGTTCTCAAACTTCAACATGCATCAGAATCACCCAGAGAGCTTGGCAATATAGAGACTACAGGGGTTTCTGATCCCATAGACCTGGGGTAGGGCCAAAGAATTTGCATTTCTTACAGGTTCCCAGGTGATGCTGCTGGTCTGGGCCAACACTGGTGTGGGGAAAAACCATGGACTTTGATATCCTCAAACCCCAGTTCAAATCCAAGCTCTACTATGAATTAGTTTATAGAATCAACTCGATTTTCCCAAGGTCAGGTTACACTTCTGAAAAATGGGGACAATAAAGCCCACCTCTTAATGGTGCCAATAAAAATGAAATAGGATGATGAACATAAAGTGGAGCATAGCACCTGGCACATAGCTACCACTACGGGCATACCTCACTTTATTGACCTTCACTTCATTGCATATCACAGATGTTACATTTTCTACAAACTGAAGGTGAGAGTGTGAGAGGGATGTAGCAGGTGAATGGCTCAATCTCCTGAATGCTTTACGGGACTGTGTATATCAGGGAGTACCCAGAGAAAGGGGAATGAGTCAGAAAGTGAATTTCATGAGTGTGTGTGTGAAGGGAGAGAAAAAAACAAGTGAATGTAAGAGAATGGGGGCATTTGCCCCCATGCATATGAAACCAAAGACTCCAGTGTATCCTGTCTCTGAACACTCACCTGCCTGTTATATGAGGTACACTTGGCCATATGTGGGCCTCCCATGCATGCTCATCCTCCTGTCTACCTTGCTTATGTGCATATGCATGTCTGGAAACACAAACAAGGAAAAGGAACATGTAAACTACACCACAAGGATACAATCAGAAAAATCCAGCCTGTGGGAAACTGCAGGACAAATTGTTCACTTTCTTCCAGCAAATAAATTATAGGCAGAGAAAAAATACAGATGGAGGAGGAAGTTATAATTTAGAGACTATGGATACTTACCAATCAAATAAAATGTATGGACTTTATTTGAATCCTAGTTTATGATATTTTTGAGACAACTAGAAATTTGAACAGCGGATATTTGATGACATTAAGAGATTATTAAGTATAATAATGGTATTATGGTTATGATTTTTGTAAACAAGATTTCTCACTGTTTAGAGATACATACTAATTATTAGCTTTACCTTTCCTCTATATCTTGCTACTTCCCACCCCTGCTCCTGCCACAATGGCATTTTTGATATTCCTAGAATACAGCAGACCTTTCCTGATTGCCCAATTTGATCCTGAAACTCCACCACTGTTTCCACTGCCACTACCTTACCCACTCCTTACTCCCCTTTCCTGCTCTATGATTCCTCAGAGCACTTATCACCAATTGGCTCATTACGTATTTTACCTACTCACTTTGTTCACTGCCTATCTCCCTCCCCCAACTAGGACAGGGATTCTTGTCTTTTTATCACTGATGTATCCCTGTTGTGTAGTAGAGTACCCAACACATAGTAGATGCTCAATAAATATTTGTTGACTACATGAATGACTCATTGAATGAATCAATTGCAAATCCTAGGTCTGGAACTAGAACAGAGAAAGTTTACACTCTGACTCATGTCTATGTGACTGTCTAAGAAGACAGTACCCTCTCATGCAAGTAAGTATGCAGTTGAGAAGGCATGTACCCTGTACCCTGTATGTGTGCACTTCCACTGTGTTAAGGAACAGATGCTCCTTAATTTCCCTTACACATTGGGTTCATGAGCATTAGCTACAAGGCCTCCTTTCCATCACACCCCATGTATGGGAGTACTAAAAAGGATCTCGCTCCTTCCCCATAGGTGCCGGCAAGGAAGGAACAGGTCTAAAGATTCCCTCCTTCTAGGTTATCCTTGTCACTGACTGTGAGGACCTATACTTTGTATAAGAAAAAAAGGTAAGAGAAAACTCCTTCTCCTGCAAGATCTATGTAGGACTGAGGTGCAAGAAAGGACACAGGGCAGTGGGTTGTTCTCCTTTTCACCACCTGTATGTGTCCATCTTTTTGCAAAGGGGTGTGTGTGCATACATGCACAAGAGAGGAAGGAAAGCTGAGGCTCACCATCCTGCAAACCCTGCATGTGGGAGGGGTTTTCAGCAAGTACACCCTCCACCATGCAAGGGATGTGAGAGAGGGAGCAAGGAAAGGTTCACTCTCTTGGCACAACATGTGGAATGCTCTAGAAAGCAAGATGCTTCAGCCTGGGGGTTGCCCATAGGCAGCAAGGGATCCAGCCAAGGGAGAGGTACTGGTGGGTAAGCCAGGAGGGATACACATAGAGTGAGACAGTCACCCATGGCAGGGTTTGGTAGCAGTGAAGAGGCTACATTAAGACCAAAACCATCTTCTATGTATGTGTTTGTGCTCACACCTGTGCACTGGAGAGGAATGAGAAGGCTCACCCTCCTGCAAGCCTTGGGTGTGGGAGGGTAATTATGATGCCAACAGTCCTACACTCAAGGCATGTAAGAGAGAAAGCGAGTCAGGGGGCTTGCTCTCCTGTACAATGTGTGCGTGTGTGTGTGTGCGCGTGTGTGTGTGACCCAGATAACTTGGAAGGGGGGGGAGAGATACATACACATATACATACAGTTATATATAACTGTGCCCCAGACATGCTGTAATGAGAAGGTATGTCTTCATGTTAGCTCACATATGTACCCTCAGGAAAGTTCACTACTACCTATTTTTTCCCATTTTCCTGCTTTCTTTTTCTTTATTTTTATTCCAAGCATCATTATGGTGTTTTCTAAAGGGCACTGTTCTAAGTGCTTTTCATATGTTAGCTCATTAAGTCCTCATAAAATATCTACAAGGTAATCATTACTATCACTATTTTACAGGTGAAACAACACTGGACCATGCATAGAGGACACACGATAAGAAAGCTCAGAATTTTACATGCCAGTGTTTAGAAAGAGGACCCAAAAATGAAGGCTCAATCTTCTGAGAGAGGGAGGGAGGAAAGGAGGGGGAGAGAGACGGGGGAAGAGGGAGAGAGGAAGGGAGGAGCAAGAGAGAGAGTGCATGTGAGAGCGAGTGAGAGAGCGAGAAAGAGGGAGAGAAAATGCTACATCATGCAAGGCATATGGGAACACCTCATGGAGGAAGGCATGGGTCTGAGAGTGAGGTGGAGGGGATTTTGACTCCAAGTGTGTGCTAGATGTAATAGGGAGGCTTATTCTCTTACATGCCTGCTTGTGGTAGGCACAACACTGCTTGCGGTAAGTGTTAAAGTAAGTCTACAACCCTACACACTAGGCATGAAAAATGACCGGAGTCTAGGTGTGGGAAGACAGAGTATAAGAGTGTCAGAGGGAGAGAAAATGTGATCAACTTGTTAAGAAGGTTTACTTTGTTGGCAAATCATAGGAGGGAGATTCAAAACATATAGCTTTCTGAAGGCAAAGGATGTGAGATAGAATATAGTAGTTTCCCCTTATCCACAATTTCACTTTCAACAGTTTCAGTTACCCATGGTCAACTACAGTCCAAAATATTAATGTAAAATTCCAGAAATAAACAATTCATAAGTTTTAAATTGCATGCTGTCCTCAGTAGCTTGATAAAATCTCTTGCCATCTCACTCCACCCTACCCGGGATGTGAATCATCCTTTTGTCCAGCATATCCATGCTGTATATGTTATGCAACCTGCCTGTTATCAATTGTCCTGGTATCACAGTGCTTGTGTTCAAGTGACCCTTATTTTACTTAACAGTGGCCCCAAAGTGTAAAAGTAGTGGTGCGGGCAATTCAGATGTGCCAAAAAGAGGCTGTAAAGTGCTTCCTTTAAGTGAAAAAGTGAAAGTCCTTGACTTTATAAGGAAAGAAAAAAATTGTATGCTGAGGTTGCTTATCTATGCTAAGAACAAATCTTCTATGCATGAAATTGTGAACAAAGAAAAAGAAATTCATGCTAGTTTTGCTGTTGCACCTCAAACTGCAAAAGTTATAGCCACAGTGCATGATAAATACTGTTAAGATGGAAAAGACATTCCATTTGTGGGTAGAACACATGAACTAAAAACATGTTCCAATTGACAACAATGTGTTGAGCCAGAAAGCATTGAGCCTATAAGAGGACTTCAGCAGGTGATCCCCTGAAGTGAGTGACACCAAACCATTTACTGCAAGTAAGGTATGGTTACTGAGATTCGGGAATAGATTTGGACTGCAAAATATTAAAATTACTAAAGAGGATTTTCCAGTCAAGATGACAGAGTAGCTAAATGCTGTGTTGGCCTCCTCTCACAATCACATAAAAATTACAACTAAACTGCGGAACAGCCATCATTGAAAATCAGCTGAAGTATAGCTGAACAGAAGTCCTACAACTAAGGGCATACAGAAGGGGCCATCTTGAGACTGGCAGGAGGGGCAGAGACATAGAACAAACTGGTCACACACTGGCATGTGGATTGAAAATTGAAAGGACTATCCCTGTTGTGGATGTCCTCCCGGAGGAGTGAGGGGTCCTGACCCTACACCCAGCTTCTCAACCCAGGATTCCAGGGCTGAGAAGAGAAATCCCCACAAAACCTAGATGTGAAAATCAGCAGATAGTGGCTGAGTGGGGCAGAGAGCTGCAGGGGTCCCACAAGCAACCTACACACTGTTGGACTCACTCACTCTGAGCTTCAACACTGGGGCAGAGGCTCAAAGGATGCCAGGGACATACAGGGAGGAAGTGAATTGACTAGCTTCAGGATGAGGGCTAAGGGGGAAGTTTTCTCCCAGAGAGAAGTGCTGGAAAAAGCCACTGCTTTTTTGTTGAGCCTTCTCAACTCTTGGAATGCAGACACACGTGGCTCCCATATCTGAGTTTCCATCAACTTGGCTAACACGGGTTGTCCCACCCTGGTGATACCCTGAGATCTCACCTCGCTCAACTTTTGGGCCAACTCAAGCCACATCCAATGACTTTTCCATATAAATGGCTTATCTTGGCTCATGCTGTGGGCTTTCCTAAAATCTCTCAAAGGTTCACAAAATGTAAACAAGCAGCATCTGATCTTGGTATACCCTGTACCTCTTGCTGAGCAGCCCCAAGCCTGGCACTGGCGGCAAGCGGCCTTGGTTCATGGTATCTCCAAGCCTAGCACAGGTGTCGGCCATCTGCAGATTGCTGGATGGCTCATGCCAAGTGGCCCCAGGCAGGGCAAAGGCTATAACTGAACTTGGCCTGAAGCCAGGCCTTTCCCAGGAGGCCCCAGTGCCAGCATGCCTGGTGGTAGGCTTCTGATCAAGCTGGAGCACCACCTAGGGCTGCATCTGAGGATGACACACCCAGAGGGCAGAATTGGCAGGCACCACAGCCCTCCTAAAGCCAATCTTGCTTCATAGGGTCAGCCACTGTGTAAAAGCTCCTCCACTGTAGTCACCAGCCAATCCTCACAATCATCAGCCAAAAGTCAATCTCTCCCATTCGTGTGCAAACAACAACCAAGGAGGGCACACACAATCCATATAAGAGACATACCTGGAGTGCCCAGCTCAGGTGACCAAGGAAGACTGTGCTGCTAGTCCCTAATAGGACACCTATAAGGCCACTCTACTAAGATTGGGAGATGTAGCAACTCTACTTAATATGTAGAAACAAACACAAGGAGGTAGCCAAAATGAGGACACAAACATGTCCCAAATCAAAGAACAGAACAAAGCTTCAGAAAAAGAACTAAATGAAATGGAGCCGAGCAATCTACCAGATGCAGAGTTCAAAACACTGGTTATAAGGATGCTTAATGAAGTTAAAAGTAGAGTAGATGAACTCAGTGAGAACTTTAACAAAGAGATAGAAAACATGAAATACAGATAGAAAACAAAAAGAAAAAAACAGAATTGAATACAATAACTGAAACGAAAACTACCTTAGGAGGAATCAGCAGTAGATTAGATGAAACAGAGGATCGAATCAGCAATTTGGAAAACAAGGTAGCAGAAAATACCCAATCAGAACAGCAATGAGAAAAAAGAATCCAAAAAAAATAAGGACAGTTTAAGGGGCCTCTGGGACAACATCAAGTGTACCAACATTCACATCATAGGGAAAAGAGAACAAGGAATTGAAAACCTATTTGAAGAAATAATGATGGAAAATTTCCCTAATCTTATAAACAAAATAGACATATGAGCCCAGAAAGCACAGAGAGCACCAAACAAGATGAACTCAAAGAGGCCCACACCAAGACACAACATAATTAAAATGCCAAAGATTAAAGACAAAGAGAAAATCTTAAAAGCAGCAAGAGAAAGCAGTTAGTTACCTACAAGGGAGCACCCATAAGATTGGCAGCTCATTTTTCAATAGAAACTTTGCAGGCCAGAAGAGATTGGCAGGAAATAATCAGAATGATGAAAAGCAAGGACCTACAACCAAGATTACTCTACCCAGCAAAGCTATCATTTAGAATTGAAGAACAGATAAAGAGCTTCCCAGACAAGAAAAAGCTAAAGGAATTCATCACCACCAAACCAGTACTATAGAAAATGTTGAGGGTGGAGGGGGGAGAAGAGGAGGAGGAGGAAGAAAAGGAAAAGAAAGAGGAGTAAGAGGAGGAAGAGGAGGAGGAGGAGGAGGAAGAAAAATAAATATGAATAATAAAATGGCAATAACTACATGTCTATCAACAATTACTTTAGATGTAAATGGGTTAAATGTTCCAATCAAAAGATAGGGTGGCTGAATAGATAAGAAAATAAGACCTTTACATATGCTGCCTAGAAAAGACTTACTTCAGAATGAAAGATACAAACAGACTGAAAGTAAAGAGATGGAAAAAGACATTTCATGAAAATGGAAACAAAATAGCTTGGATAGCGATACTTATACTAGACAAAAGAGACTTTAAAATAAAGGCTATAACAAAAGACAAAGAAGGACCCAGTAATCCATTTCTGGGTATTTATCTGAAGAAACCCAAAATACTACTTTGAATGGACATGTAAATCCATATGTCCATTGCAATGTTACTTACAATAGTCAAGATATGGAGGCTACCTGGGTGTCCATCAATGGATGAATAGATAAAGAAGAGACCCATTCATATATACAATGGAATATTAGTCATAAAAAAAGATGAAACTTTGCCATCTGCAACAATGGATGGACCTAGAGGGTATTGTGCTGAGTGGAGTAACTCAGAGAAAAACAAGTGCCATATGATTTCACTTACATGTGGAATCTAAAGAACAAAATAAAACAGAAACAAATACATAGATACAGAGAACATTTTGATGGTTGCCAGATGGGAAGGGGTTTGGGGTGGGTTAGTGAAAAAAGGGGAAGGAATTGAGAAGTAAAAATTGGTGATTACAAAGTAGTCATGAGGATGTATACTGTAGCATGGAAAATACAGTTAATAACATTGTAATAACTATGTATGGTGTCAGCTGGGTACTAGACTTGTTGGGATGATGACTTTGTAAATTATGTAAATTTCCAAACGCGGTGTTGTACAACTGAAACTAATATAATAATATTGTAGGCCAACTGTAATTGAAAAATAAAAATTATCAAAAAGGATTACTGGAGGAGCAGCATCTGCCGATGAAGAAGTTGCTGCCACATTTCTGGAAGAGTTAAAAAAGTTGATTAGGTTTAGGCATGATGCAGGACTTCTGGAATCTACTGAACGGTCTTGGAACATATCCTCCAAGAATAAGGCGGGGGGACTCACTGTAGAAAAAAATCCTTATTTCACTCACATATGTAAGAATGTTCATGAGAGCAAGGTAAGCTAAAGCTCCCTCTCTTGCTAATTAGTAGTGGTTTCAGAAAGCTCACCTTCTACCAGGCAAAAGATAGGAGCAAAGGAGGGTGAGATGGTTCACTCTCTTGAATGCACATGTGTATGTGTGATTCTGCACACACACATACATGTAAGATATAGACAGAATGCAAGCAAGGTACAGACAGAATGTGGAATGTGGACAGGTAGACAAGCAAGGCCAGGGTCTGGGACAATAAGCTGACTCATTTTCCTGCATGCCTGTGTCCCTACTCTATATGTGGTGGTGGCCAGAAGGCAGAGGAGGGGCTACAATAAGCCTCCCTTTTGCTCAAGACAAGTATGGAGGAGGGGTGAGAGGAAAGCAGAGTGTAGGAAAAGGAAGAGAGAGAGGGGAAAGCAAAAGGTGTGTGTAAGTGGAAAGCCCATGGCCCACTCCCCTGTCAACCTGTAGAAGAGTTGGATTAGGGTAGAAGTAAAGGAGGAGGTGAAAAGTGGCTGTGTGAGATGTAGTCAGAGCAGGCATATATTTTAAAAGTAGAGCGAACAAAATTTGATAATGGTTTGGATTTAGAGTGTGGAAAAAAATGTGTCAAGGATGAATCCAAAGACTTCAGCATATTAAAATCTTATATATCTCTGGCCTGAGCAATTGGGGAATGCTATCTACTGAGTTGAAGAACACTAAGGGAGGGGAGAGGAAAATCAGGACTTCGGTTTTGATTCTGTTAAAGTTTGGGGCACTTATTAGACCTCAAATGGCAGACGTCAAATACACAGTTGGATACATGCATCTAGAACTAGGGAAAGAGATCCAGTCTGAAAATATATATATGGAAGTCATCTACAGAGGATGGTATTTAGAGCAACAGGACACGATGAGAACAGCTGAGGACTACCAAGAAGTATAAAGAAGTCATCCAAAGACTAAGCCTCTATCTCTCTATTGTTTACAATTAAGGAAGAAGAGGAGGAGCCATCAAAAGAGACTGACAAAGAAAGACAAGGTGAAATAAGAGGACAACTGAGTCTGGAATCCTGGAAGCCAGGTAGAATCTTGAGACAGAGAGAATGAGCAACGGTGTGTAAATCTGTCAAGTAAAATGATGGAACTGCCCAATGTATCAAGTGATGTGAAGGACATCAAGGACCTATAAAAGGGTATTTTTAGTGGTGAGGTAAAAATTAAAACCTCAATTGGAGTGTGTTCAAGAGAGAATGGGAGAAGCATAAATGGAGAGAGTCAAATCCTTTAAGGTATTTTTCTGTAAAGTAGAATATAGAAACGAATCGAAACTGGAGGAGCTTTTGGGGTCAAGGAAGGAGGCAGTTCTTTATAATTTTTAAATTTATTTTTTAAATTATGGGTATTGTGGAAATTGAGAAACTAACAGCAAAAGTTGCTTGTCCAGGATCAGAAAACTAGGAAGAAATAGCACCAGGATGCCATCACAGTGGGCCTGATTGCCAAGACAGTGGGCCTAACCACCACCCCAAGCTGTATGTAGCTATGCACATATAAAAACAAAAGGTGATGAGGACTATCCTTGGCACACATGTATGGGAGAGGGAGAGGGGAAATGGAAGATCAAAAATGTATAATAAAGCTCAAGTTCCTGTCATAAATGCATGTGTGGGCTCACATAGAGAAAGGAGTCACGAAGAGGCTTACACTGTAGCACAACCAATGTGCATATTGGGAGGCTGTAATAACAAGGTTAATTTTACTTTAGTTTAAGAAATGCATGGAAAAGGAGGGGGCAACTCTAGAAAACTTGCTTTCCTGCAATGCTGGATAAAATGGGGCAGTTCAGGTGTCTCTCCAACACAGACACCACCCATGTGTGCACAGAAAGAAAGAGCAGTACAAGATAAGAGAGAGGCAAGTGGGAGTGGGCACGGGAAAACACACTACAGCAGACAGGGTGCATAAGAGAGAAGTCACCAAGCTCACTTTTCTGTGTGTGTGTGTGTGGTGTGTGCAGATGTGCGTGTGTTGGGAGAAGGATGCTTTATAAAAGGCACAAAGCCTTGCATGCTTAAGGTGGAAAAAATGGGCCAGCTCAAGAGGCTTGTGCTCCCGCATAGATAGTGGGGACATCTGCAGGGGGAGGGGCAGAGACAGGGCTAGTATAAGAAAAAACAACTTACTGATGAATCCTATAAAAATGTTAGAACTTCATAAATATTCACATTATTTTTATGATATAAATATTTATCATTTGAATAATGTTCCAAAACCTTTGAAAGGACTAAAAGATAAAGGGCTTTTCATGTACAAACTAATCAAGCAAACTTATCAGCAACTTGATAACACTAATTATAGTATAAAGAGCCAGATGGGTATTCACCTTGACACTTTTTTTTAGGTTTCAATCTTGTTGGCCAACAGATTATAGCTTAGAAGTTGCCTACCATCCTTCAAGGATAAACTCCCATTTCTGATCTTATTTTTTCCCCCTAAGTTAAGAGGGGCAGATATTTTTTATTCCTCCACACACTCCACCATACAAGGCAAACACTGATAGTCAGGATTCTTCTCTCTCACTGTGTGTATGTTATGTACACACCTGAATATATACATGCCTGTGAGTGTGAGCCAATTTAAAGTCCAGTATCCTATAAAGCATGCTTGTGGGAAGGGTAGTGAGAATACCTGCTGGGTTTAAGAGACACAGCACAGCTCAGAATGCTTTCACACCTGTAACACTTGTGTGGAGAAGGGGACCTGAGACAGCTCACACTTCAACATATGAGACCAAATAGGTCAGGATTTACCTGCTCCTCACAGGTAGAGAACATGCATGAACACAGGTACCAGGAGACTGGAGGTCCTAAGAAGTCTCAACCTCTTACACGCCTACACGCATCATCTATGTGTGTGTATACCACAACACTGTGATAAAGCTGACTCTTGTTCACCATGCCTATAAGAAAAGCATTAAGAAATCTCAGTCCCATATGCTAAGTGAAAGCTCACTCTCCTGCAAACCCCACAAGTGGGAGTGGGATTTGGAAAGTTCACACCCCTCCAGTCAAAGCACATAAAAGGGTGATGGAGTCAGAAGACTCTTCTCTCTCTGGCACTGTGTGTGTGAGAGAGGAAGAGACAAAGGCTCATCTGCCTGCAAAACTTTGGTGTGGGAGGGAGACTGAGAAAATTCACGCACTGATATGTAAGTAAGGCATAAGGCCTGTGAGGTAGCAAGCAAGTCAGACATGGAGTGTGCTTGTAGGTCTGGGGTAAAAAGGCTTGTTTATCTGCACCTTTTTGTGTGGCTGCTCATGAGAAGGTTCACTCGGTGGCAAGCCATCTGCAGGTATATGCAGATGACCACACACTGACAGGAGCAAAAGGGGTGGTGGGAGGGTAAACAAGAAAGGTTAAGTGACTGAAAACCATAAGCATATATTCTTTTGTGTGTATGAGCAGGAATATGCAAGGGGGAAATGGGGCTCATGCTCCCATATACTTCCTGCACTGTGTTGTTTGCACAGTATAGCACAGTCTCAGCTTTGAGATTTCTGGTTCTGCCATGAACAGTTATGTCTGATTGCTCCATGCCTGCATTTCCTCACTTGTCAAGTGGGGACTGTCGTAGTACCTCATTCCTGGAGTTGCCACAAGGATTGACCCAGACAACATGACAAGTACCTAGCTCAGCACCTGGTACACTATAAGTGCTAATAAAATGTTTATCATCATTGTTGGTACCAGTAAAAGCAAAACAAGCCTCTGTAAGGCAATGTCACTTGAAGATCCCTGTAAGTGTCTATGACCCCAACTGTTCATCTTCTCCCTAGTCTGTGG
Source organism: Eidolon dupreanum (assembly GCA_028627145.1). NCBI lineage: Eukaryota > Metazoa > Chordata > Mammalia > Chiroptera > Pteropodidae > Eidolon > Eidolon dupreanum. Next base: position 31,857,674 of record CM053505.1, on the reverse strand, counting down.
CCAGAAAAGAGCTGCTAAAGTGTGGTTAGTCCAAAACTTTACTCTGAGCTCAAAACCTGGGGCTAAGGGAGAGAGAAAAAGGAAACTAAGGAGACAGACACAGAGATGGAACCTTCAATAAAAATGTTTATTATAATTTTGAAGTAAATGAGAAGGTGGCAAAACAGATTGCAGACTACAATGGCTGTATGTATGTGTTCAGGAGGCAAGTGAGGAGGTAAGATGTGAAGGGTATAGACTGCACAACAGGGACAAACATGTGGTATGCCAAATATTAAAGTTGTAACTTTGATAACTCTGGTGGAAACACTGGTGTTCATCATAATAAAGCTAGATAATGAGCTCCTGAAAATCATGAAATAATGGTACATTTACTAGCATCCAAAGTCAAAAAAAAAAACCCTGACAGGGAAAATTGGCATAGATGATAGAGGTTTTGTTCATCCCTCTAGCAAACCAAATCAAAGTTGTGACAGAAACAAGGAGCAAACAGCAAGGAAAGTCACCTAGGTTCTAAACGAACAGAAGCACTACAACTAGGGAGAGAAATAATTACTCAACCTGCCATGGTAGAAGGTAGGAGGGGGCAAAGACACGAGGCTGCCCAATCCCGAACAGCTGAGTGGGACAGAGGCTGTGGCAGCAGCAGCCAACAGCTGCACAGACCTCTTAAAGAGACCGTGTCCACGAGTGGACTTTCGCAGTGATGGACCTGCTCACTCTAAGCACCAGCACCAGGTGGACTGCTCAGGGGGAAGAGTGAGGGCCAGAGGTGAGGCTTTCTCCTGGGCAGAAGTGCCGGCAGTATCGATACATTGTTCCTCTGTTGAGTCCTCCCCTCTCCCAGTGTACAGACACAGCTCCCCCATAGCTGAGACTTCATCAAACTGGATAACAGAGGTCGCTCCACCCAGAGGATTCCCTGAAACTCCATCACCCCAACTCATAGCTCCACCCAAGCTACATCCACTTGTGTCCTGGGCGAGTCCAGTGATCCTTGCTGAGCAGTTCCAAGACTCACACTGGTGGCAGCTGTCCTCGGTTTCTTGTGTAGCCTCTTGAGGCAACTATAAGCACAGCATCTGTAGATTGCTTACTGAATCTTAACAGGTGGCCCTGGAGGGGCACAGGCTGGGGCTAAAATTGGCCTGCAGTTGAACCCCTCTCAGGACTTTGCCCTGAGACACCTACTACACAAAGCCATGCTAATAAGACCAGGAGACTTCAGAGCTTTGCTTAGTACACAGAAACAGACAAGAAATGGCAGCCAAAATGGGAAGACAAAGAAGCAGAATCCATATGAGAGAACAAAACAAAGATTCAGGAATAATGGAGTCAAGCAATCTAATAGATGCAGAGTTCTAAACACTGGTTATAAAGATGTTCAATGAACTTAGGGGAATTCAGTGAGAACTTTAACAAAGAGATAAAAAAAAAACATAAATATGGACATGGAAATGATAAAAGAAAATCAGTCAGAAATGAAGAACACATTATCTGAGATGAAGAGTATATTAGAGGGCATCAACAGAGTGGATAAAGAAGAGGATCGAACCACTAATATAGAGGATGGGGAAGCAAAGGACACAATCAGAATGGCAGAAAAAAAAAGAAGCCAAGACTATAATAATTTAAGAAGCCTATGGGACACTATTAAATGTAAAAAAAAAAATCTGTGCATAGGGGTACCTGAAGGAAAACAAGGAGTTGAAGAGCTATTTGAAGAAATAATGATGGAAAACTTTTGTCGCCTGGTGAAGGAAATAGACATACAACTCCAGGAAGCTCAGAGAGTCCCAAAAACCAGGAACCCAAAGAGGCCCACACATTATAATTATAATGCCAAAGGTTAAATAAAAAGGGAGAATCTTAAAAGCAGCAAGAGAAAAGAAGTTAGTTACTGACAAGAGAGCACCCATAAGATTGGCAGCTGATTTCTCAAAAGAAACCATGCAGAACAGAAGGGCTTGGCACAATATATTCAATGTAATGAAAACCTGGGATCTATAACTGCGAATGCTTTATCCAGCAAAGTTATCATTCAGAGAGGAAGGACACGTAAACAGCTTCCCAGACAAAAATAAGCTAAGGGAATTTATCACCACCAAGCCAGTACTACAGGAAATGTTGGAGGGACTTCGTTAAGAAGAAAAAACATGTATCAAAAACAGGAATAAAGAAGAGTAATAACTACATTGCTATCAGCAAGTACCTCAAATGAAAAAGAATTAAGTGCTCCAACCAAAAGATAGAGTGGCTGAATGGAAAAGAAAACAAGACCCCTACATATGCTGCCTACAAGAGATTCACTACAGGTTAAAGGCACACACAGACTAAAAGGAAGGGGATGGAAAAAGATATTGCAGTGATGGATGAATTGGGTCAGAGAAAGACAAATATCATCACAAGATTTCACGTACATGTGGAATCTGAAGAACAAAATAAACAACAACAACAACAAAAGTAGATATAAACTCATAGATACAGAGAATATTTTGAGGGCTACTAGGTGGGAGGGGGGTTGGGGGGACAGCTAAAGAATGGTAAAGGGATTAAGAGGTACAAATGGATATTTGCAGAATAGACATGGAGATGGAGAGTGTAGCATGGGGAAGATGGTTAATAACATAATAAATATATCAGGGAGAAAAGGGGTACTAGATTTAGCGGGGTGATCACTTTGGCAGTTATGTGGATTTCTTATCACTAGGCTGTACAACTGAAACTGGTATATTATTGTATGCCAACTATAATTTAAAAAAACTCACTGAATTGTACAATGTAAATATGAGCAACTAATTGTCTATTACATTTCAATAAAGCTGGGGAAAAGTAATATTAAAAAAATAAGTACAAATTTGTAGTTACAAAACAGTCACGGGGTTGTAAAGTACAGCATAAGAAATATAGTCAATAATATTGTAATAACTATATATGGTGCCAGGTGAGTATTAAACTAACTGAGGGCTTTACTTCATAAATTACATAAATGTCTAACCACTGTGCTGTACACCTGAAACTAATATAAAATAATAGTGAATGTCAACTCTAACTGAAAAATAAAAATTAAATAAATAAATAGAACAATGACAAAAAAAAAAACCCTAAAAAGGAGAGGTACATTGGGGACTTGATATGTATAATGTGATTGCTGTCCTCAAGGAGCTTGATGTCTCTACACCAAGTTAAAAGTCCTATGAAAAGTCCTTTAAGCTCCACCCCAATTCTGAGACTTTATGATGCCATGAGGACAGAATGAAACCAGATAATATGAAATGCTGAACTAGTAATACAAAGCAGTAGATGCGAAATGCAGGAATTTAAAGAGGAGAGACACTGCTGCAGACCAGGTGAATTGGAGTGAAGACTAACCAGAGGATGGGAAAGACATCAACAGGTCAAGAGGAAAAGTGGAGGAGGTTATTCCAGAAGAGAGGGAGAACAGTAAAGGGTCTACCTAAGAGGCCACAAATAAAACCAGTTTGGCTGGAGTGGAAAGTTCTGACAAGAAAAAGGGGGTGAATATGATCAAAGCCAAGCTGTGGTCCTTAAATGCTGCAAGAATAACAATGAGTTAGCCTATCAGTGTGGTGAGAAAACCATTCTGAAGAGAGAATTTTAGGTGGTTCACTGATGGTGTTTCTCTTAATTAACATGACCACTTGAGAGTGAAGAAGGATAAACTAAAACTCCAACTCATGTTTGTCTGGAGTTTATTGCTTGAGATGAGACTAGAATAGGCATTTAATTTTTAAAATAAGCTGATTTAAAGGAAAATAGCAAGTCCAGATGGATGTGAAGATTATAAAGACAATATGCAAATGACCGTGATGCCTGTGAAACACAGCTGCAGGCCATGGGAAGTTACCAAAGGTTATAAATTGGAGAGAAAAATGCTTCAGCAGGAAGTTTATTCTAGCAGCATGTGGAAATATGGACTGGCACTAGGAAGATCAATTTAAAAGCTCAGCTCTCACAACTGACAGATGAGAGTTCAGGAGGACCTGAACTGGGCTGAGTAGAGGAGAGAATAGAAAGGAAGTGATAGTGGGAGGAGTGAGGATGGATTCAGTAAATTTCAAAAGCAGGAATTAGCAACTCATTCTATGTGGTGTTTTGTACAGATGAATCTTATGACAGTGTTGTGGGTGGGCGAGCAGGAAAGCCTGAATGATGTGGTAGCTTTGCCAATATAAATGAGATTAGTGTGAGGGACACTTTAAGCAATCTACAGAACTTGAATGATTAAGCCAGGGCATGATTACATCAGAAATTGCCAAGGATTCCAACATTAACATAGAGATAATGGCTTGGCTAAAAATTAGATGTTTGGGGTCTTAGCATCCTTCACTGAAATGGTCACATTGTATTGCAAAGCACTAAACAACAGAATGCTGTTTGCTGCACAGATACCAAGTCATTTAATATATATTTGCTACTCTTAAGTCAAGACAAGCAACCTATCCTGTGCTAGTGTTCCCAACATGAAACACTAATTTTTCCCTCATTTCCCAACCCCTGTAGCTCTAAAACCAAGATATAACACATGATAAAAATGGCAGTTGTGTGGATTTTACTTTATTGCTTAAGGGAAATTTAAACAAAAATCGAAGACTTGGAAGGACTTTACTCATGAGCTCAAGTCTCTTCTAAAAATAGAAACAGTTACACCATTTATTTGGTATGTAAACTTAATACATCTTACAACTTGAAGGACTGGCAGAATGAATAAATTAATTATCTCTTCATTTATGTTTTTCTTAAGAACTGTCAAGCCCTTGCACTCTATATTTCCCCCAAGAACCAACTCTAAGAATGTCTTTCCTCTGAGTGGCTCACATAGCACTTACACACATCCTGCTTATGTTGGAGTTATTTGCATTGTACCTTATCTCCTCCTAAGGGAAGAAAGTGACTATGACATCACCTGGAGGCCACAGATACAGGATAGAAACTCCTTAAACTATCTGTGAAATAAATGTTTGCTTTTAGGCTAAGTACAGCTGTTCCCATTTTGTTTGAAGTATTGCTATTTCAAGGCTCCAAAAATGTCTTATCAGCAGCTATTCAAATTATCTCCCTTTCACCATTATTGTGCAAGAAGATAGGGATAAAATGATTTACAAATTCTGGAAGATTTCAAGGTGTGTCAAGTTTTGGTACACACACAGTATCCTTCAGTCAGTGTTCTGCCTAACCACCCACCCAAGGTGTGGTGACTACTAGCATGACAAATACTGCCTACACCTTGCTCTGTAATTCTAAAATATAAGCTTATGAATGAGTCTTGATCTGAATTTAGGTCCAAGAGGCAAACTATATTGAGTTGAAGTTTAATCTTTATTCTCTCAATGGGCTAGAGAAGAAAAAATGTATTAAACAATCTGGGGACCTGAATTCTAGTTCCAACCCTGCCACTAACCTACTCCTAGTCTTAAAGCAAGTGGCTGACACCTCTGCATCTTAGATGCTTCATAATCATGATGATAAGAACAAACATTTGTTTTAGGGAGAAAAGAGTCTGCTGAAACTGTGGAAGAGTTCACCCAATCATGTTTAACTTTGGTGACCTATTGCATATAATTGAGAATATGCATAAGCTTTGTCCTATACTGTCCCTAGGGTTTATGCAGCAGAATGGAGTCATGGCTAAAATTCTTCTAGGAATATCAACCCTTTTAGAATGGACTACAAGACTGAATAAGGGTGTATCAAATTCTGCACTAGTATAGGTTGTGTTATAGTGAGATTCTAACTTTACCTGGTCAAAAGGGCTTAATATACACTAGAATCATATACGGCTAAAAGGATTGTTTTAAATTTCCTACTCCTCAGTTTCTTCTTTTAGCAACTTACTTAAGGTGACTCCCTAATTCCTAAAATGCCCCTGTCTTCATTTATGTTATACCGTATAGTAGTCTGATTCTCCTACTACCTTCTCTGATCTTTCCTTCTTTTCAGTCTTTGTTGCCACGTCTTCCTTTTTTAAGGTTCCTACTGTGTGTGTCTCCCCCATAACCACCACTGGCAAGAATGTATCTACAGCTTTCTAAACATCTCTCTCTGAATTCTTTACCAGTTTCAAATCTCCTTATTCTCAAATCAATTCAAAGTATCTATTCTTGCTTTCCTATTCAAGATACAGGATGTTTCAAACTATTTATCACAAAATAAAAAGGCTGACATCTAAAAACATACCTAAAGCTAAATTCATTACCTTTCTCCAAAGTAAACTTCCTTCTTTCAAAATTGCCTGTAATCGCTATTTTGAGCTTACCAATTTATAATGTTAATTATCTTTTCCTCCCTCCTACCATAACCCCCATATTTAATTTGTTTCCAAATATAAACTTTCTGGTTTATAGTGTTTCAAATTTGTTCCTTTACTTTTTATCTCCACCTTTCCCACTAGAGTCTGGCCCCAGCTGCTTTACACCTTTTATTATGTTTTTCCTCTCCAAGATGGGTCCCTACTGTTGGCCACACTCAAATCTCAGACTCCTCCACCCTGCTTCCCAGACTCTTCACAGTATTCTTGCTCAGTAAAGCCAATTTCCTTATGGTCAGCTGTCTACCCACCCCTAACCAGATTTGTGTTACTAAACCAGACTGGATTGTCCCTTTCTACATGTCCAAATGTGAACTGTCTTTAAAGGCCCAGCTCAGGTCTCACTTCTTTCATGATACTCTGCCTTTTCTAAACTTTCATGGAACAATGCTACTCATTTCATGATTAATAAACTCATTCTCCATCCCCTTCATTGTTTCTTAAATAATAAGCACAAGAGAAACTGGGTCTGGGGCATTTTTCTCTTGTATCCTCCTCCACAGGGCTAGGTGTATAATGGGTATTCAAGAAACACTTTTTGATCATACAGTGATTAATGTTCAAATTATATTATTTAATTTGAAAACTCTGCTCTTATTTCTCTCCTCAGTGATTACATATTGAATCTAGAAGAGCCCATGAGATTCAGGACACTCTGGTCCCCCTCCCTACCCCTCTCTTCCCCTTTTGGAATTCAACACATGAAAAATACACATCATATGATACTAAAAGTCTGCATTTCAGAACTTTAGTAACAAAGGAGCACAAAATCCAGCTGGATACTTCCCTTAAATGTGAAAAACTTTTCCTACCAGCAACCAGGTTAAACAAAGCCCTTAAATTAAAAAGTAAGGACAACAGGAAACACTTCCTCTTCAGGTCCCTGGGGAAATGCTGCTCTGAGGCTGACCCCGGTGGTGGAGAAGGTGGGTGTGGAGAGGAAACCTTAAATGCCTAGAATCTAGGGCTCAAGCCAAGGGAGGAAGAGACTCAAATCCATTGGGGCCCAGCACATCTTTCTCTGATGCCAGAAGTTCAAGCGGTGGGGGTGGGGGAAATCTCACTTCCTAACTTGTATTGCTGCATTCTTAAATTCAAATTAAATATCTTAAATTCAAGATATTGTATTGCTTACTCCATTCCCCACCAGCCACCAAGTAACAAGCCCTTTCTAGTTAGCTCAAAGGAACAACAGCACACCAAGTCACACACCCTATTGTACTCTGCCTAAGAGTAATTGCAACATTTAGGTTTCTGTGGGCCAGCAGAACTTAATTAACTATATTATATAGCAAAGAAAAATTATAGCTCTGTATATAAGCAAACCTTTATAATTTTAATACATCCCTTAGTTAATCATAATAGAAAACAAACAAAAAAAAAACTTGCATTAAAAACAACACAAAAGAGTTGTCAGCTTGCCACAAATTTAATATATTGAGTTAAGAAGTTGTTGCTAGGGAAAAACTGAAGAAAATGATGTGCAGAATACTCAGCATATTATCCTAGCAAAGTGATAGTTCTGTTGCACTGGGCTTTAGCAGTGTGGCCATTCTTCTCCTTGACAGAAACCACAATATTTAAGTATTTCTTCTCTTTGATCCTTTTTATTTCTAAAAATAGGTCTTAGAGATTCTGGTCAGTGATGTACCTAGATAGTCACAGGTTTTCTTAATGTGGGTACTGATTAAAATGCCAACCCTATAAACCACATAGGACCTTGAAGAAGAAAAGAGGCACGTTTCCCAGCATAGAAACTTTATCAGAGTTGTGTTTATTCCTACAGTAGGGTGTTGAATTCATCCTTTGAAATCCCAAAGAAAATAGTAATAGTGGGAAAATGGGGATATGTAATTTTTCCAAGCTAAAGTTTTGGAAGACAAAAAAAAAAAATAGTGGGGGGGATATACTGACCCCTAGAACCCTTTTGCAGATTCTATGGCACAAGTCAAGAAGGTGTAGCCAGCCAGCTCATAAATTTGCCACTAGCCACAACTAAATGTAATTCAAAACACCTGGAAACCTTTTTTTAAAAAACAAACTGAAAGACCCTATAGATTTGGGCAGTTGTCAGAATTTGTGCCACCAGACAGATGGCGTCAATGCTCTCAGCACAATGAGACAAGTCAAAGGCTTAATTCATTCAACTGAGCAGCACCTCAGCACATGGATTACAGTTTACACTTCATAATGTACACTCCAACTAATGCCATATGTTTAAGAAAGCATTATTGGGATTGTGAAAAAAAAGAAAGTTCCCAAATTCTCACTACCCTTGGTTATGCAGGCATGTTCACTTTCTGATAAATCACTGAGCTGTAACTTTGGATTTGCATGCTATTTTGTACATGTGTTATATTTTAATAGAAAAGTTAAAAAAAAAAACTTCCTAGCATCCTTTGGCTAAACTAGTAACATCATTAAATACCTTGATGCAGAAATGTTTAAATGGCATAGGTCATTTGGAGTAGACTCACTGTTTGAGATAGAAATTTAATTGCTTCTGGACTACTGGTGCATGGACGATAAGAACCAACCTTGTGTCTAAATGTATAAGGGAGAAATTATCCATTGATTAAGGGATGTGCAGATAGAGAGCCACTAAACTTGAAACAGACTAATTTAGCAATTTCCAAATTTGAGACAACTGTAAAACTCTCATTTTAAAGTTTCCTCTAGCCTCTAAAAGGATAAAGCATTGTATGATGTGTGTACATGTAACATAAATTAATAGAAGTTGGGTAAATAGGATTAATTTTTGAAGTTTTGCAATATTTTTAACATGTGACACTCCATGTAATCAAAAAAGCAGGCCCAAGAACAACTGGTCTGAATTAGCAGAAAATGCCTGTGAGAAGCAAGACACCTAACCAAAACCTGTGCCATAGTTACAACCCTATACAGTGGCCAAAAGGTTAAGTGACAAAGCAATACTGAAAAGTGAGTACTCTGTATGTGCCTAGACTACAATCATTTTAATATATTTTTAAAATACATGTTTTAATCAAATGCCTACTATGTATTGTGGAAGACAAATTTAGGGGGAGGGAAATGTTATTTTCATTTAAGCAGAGGAGTCATTTATTCATTTAACCAATATATATTGAAAGACTTACATGGCTAGATGCCAGGATACCATATTTTTTTGGAAGACAAATTTTATACTCTTTAGGACTGCAGGCTACTTGGGAAGGCAGGAGGTGGTCAATACTAATAGAGAGATCAGTTATAGAAAAATAAAATATGCTGCGTAATCAGGTACTAAGCAGTGCAGTATTAAGTGCTACAGTTTACCCCCAGCGCCATTCAGAATGTAATGGCAACCTCTCTTTGCTTGGCCTCCTCTAAATTCTTGGCTTTATGGGTCCTGTAATAGGAAAGGAAGAAGGTCATGGAAGAACAACTGAGAAAAAGGTCCTGGGTCCTTAGAACAAGTAAGGGGGAAAAGGGAGGTTGGGGTCACTAGAGGTAGGGGGTAGTCTGGCATATCATGACCCTGCTTCCCTCTGTCCCCTGGGCCTGACCCAGCAATGAAAGAGTGCTCAGACCGCAGCTTGTTTTTGTTTTTTTTTTTAAAAAAAAAGGCTTAGTATAGCTGTGGGGGTGGGGGTGGGAAAGGGCACACAGTCTGGGCCTTCTAGCATGGGCGGGTAAGACTGCTGATAAAAAGATAGGGCATTCCAAGCTAGGGCAGCTACAGTCTAAGCAAAGGACAAAGCAGTGTGAATCAGCAGGAGATAGAGCAGTACTACTCAAAGTGTGGTTCAAAGTCCTAGCACCAATCCCCAACTCATTATTACCAGTGTTCACCAAGTCCAGCAATTAATAAGCATTTAGAAAATTTTGTATCAATTTGACAGTAATTTTATGCCTTGTGAATCTAGTAATAAATATGAAGCTTATATTTTATGTCTTTATAATTTGATTCTCCTAATGATCTTTACTGTATTATAAAAAATTATCAATCCATGATGGGTTAGAAGAAAAAAAAATAAAATACAAATAGTAGGTCTGTCAGCACAGCTCCTTTGAGAATCACAGGTTGAGGAGAGTGATGATATGTCTGAGTCTAGGGGCCAGGGTGGTGGGGAGTCAAGGATGGGTAAATGAGGTAAGGCAAGATAGCGAAGACCTTGAAACTCAAGGACATGGAGGAATTTATAGTGGAAACAATAAGCATTGGAAAGTGGTCCTAGGTTCATGAATAAGGAAGTGACATGAAGAAAGAAGTTATTTTGTAGGGCAGAGTCTGACAGCAGTTGGTTGGGTTTGACTGGAAGGGCAACTGATCTCTGGGGGAATACAGAAATCTCTGGGGATAAATTTGGAAATCTGATGAGGAGGCTGAATTTGAATCACCCCTAGCCTCGGGTAATAGACAGTAGCACTGAAGAACAAGGGACAAAGTTTAGAGACACTAGCTATCTGGTGGTGAAAAGGACAAACAGGACTCTGAGAGGTTTCTTGCTGGAGGCCAGACACAAAGGGACCTTGCTTCTCTAAAAAGAAAAAGCTAAGCCTTGACAAAAGATAACAAGTAAAGACAGGCTAGTAAGGATGTGGGGAACTCAAAGCACTGAATTACTGGGATGATGGAGGGGTTTTGGGGGCGGTGGGGTAGAGCAAGGGAAATAACGATGGGAAGCAAGAATGTCTAGAAAAGTAACACTTAAAACACTAAGACTATGTATCTGAATCTCATTAAATCTGTATAATCTATAAACTAACTTACATAGTTTCTACCCTGAGATTTCCCTGCACTGGAGTTAGTGTATGTTAAAATGGCTGCCTGCAGAGGACACTGGGAGGATAATATGACATTTCAAGAATATGTTGGCAATAAAAGCTCGTTTCCTCATCAGCACTTAAGTTTTTGGCTTATACTATGCCTGTGTAAACTGTTCCTGAAATGTGCCTTGTATTTTTCCTTATATAATCTGGTTTTGAAGATGATCAAGTTCAGAAGCCTCTTCTGAATGATACGAGCATATGTTCCTTAGCCCAGTATTTTCTAAACCGTGAATTATGGAACACTGGTTCTATAAGATGTTACTGTGTCCCTGATTTTTTTAAAAAAAGTAGGATTGTCCTATGGCCGAAAAAAAAAGTTTGGAAAATACACATATTAAAAGCTATGAGAAGTCCTGCAGCAAAGAAACTTTTTATTTACCTCATAACTTTGGAAATGACCAGAAAACCTTTTTCCCCCTCTCAGAATGCTTATGAACTTCAAGGTGAACACTATGTTTTTTGCAGTAAGTGCCACTTTGTCTAAACACAGTACTTTAAAATCAGTATTTAAAATAAAACTAAATGAGGTGGATCACTAGGACAAAAAAATTCATGTGAACTTTTTGGAAAAAAAATATATAATTATTATTACTATATCCTTGTTAAGTTTTGATTATGCTAACCAAAAATGAAATGTTTCAGATATATTTGAATGAAGTAGAAAGTGTGGCAGGGATAATTTCATTTAAAAAGAACAGATAATTTAAGTCATTTATATTAAGTATTGAAATTCATTTCATATATTGAAAGTACATTTACTTTCTCAGCTTTACTTTCTATGCTTTTCATTTTTATTCCTAACTGATATCATGGGATAGCATTTTCCAAAACATCAGAGAAGTGGCAGGAGGAAAGCAGGTGGGATGTAAACTTTTACAAAGTTTTAGGAACTAAATTGCTGTATTTTGGTAAATTTTAAGATCTGCTAGTGGAGAGAGAAGGTAGATTTCTAAGTATTTTCTTCAATAACTGACTTTTTCTAAATTAAAGAAAATGAGAAAAAATGGAAAATTAAACTACAAATGCAAGGGAAATTCTTAATCATTCTTAAAGGTTTACCACATATGAATGAGCTAAATATCACATCTGCTACCATACAAATTGAAAGAAGCAAAGGATTTTTTTTTAATTTAAACAAACAAATCCTTACATACATTTGACTAAAGGAAAAGCAATTTACTTTCATGGGCTAAAAAAGAAATTCCATGTAGGTATTTTTAAAACATAAGATTAATTGTTAATAATAGAAAAAAATGACTAAAACTGTACAAGAAGCCAGGCATCTGTGCAGATGGCAAAACAATAGCTCCTCTAAAATTAAACACATCAACTTTTTTTAAAAAAATCAAACAATAACAAGTATTATTAATTAAAAAAATAATCAAGATAGGACTCAATTACTATGATTTTTTAAAAACGCAAACCAGGTCCAATTAAAAAGTTTTATAATACTAAAAGTAAAAAAGAAAAGTCACAAGGATAGGGTGAAACAGTAGCAATTAAGACAGCATAAGATGGATGGCCTAACAAGTACATAAGAAAGACTACAGTTCTATGACAAATAACCATTAGATTATTAGAAATAAAAGAATCACTGGACACAGCAATAAGAAATTGAAGCAATATTATAAATTAGAGAATTACAGCTATCTTTTCACATTATTAAGCCTTCCATCAAATCTACTATAGTATGAATTTAAAAAGAAAAAAAGTTCATGGATAAATGAAAAATACAAGATACAGTAGTCCCCCTTATCAGGGGTTTCACTTTCCAGGGTTTCAGTTACCCGCGGTCAACCACGGTCTGAAAATATTAAATGGAAAGTTCCAGAAATAACTCATAAGTTTTAAATTACATACCATTCTGAGTAGTCTGACGAAACCATGAGTCATCCCACTCCATCCCATCTAGGATGTGAATCATCTCCTTGTCCGGTGAACCCATGCTGTATAAACTACCTGCCCCTTAGTCACTTAGTAGCCATTTTAGCTATCAGCCACGGTATCATAGTGCTTGTGTTCAAGTAATAAGTAATGCCACATTCACATAACTCTCATTGCAGTATATTATTATAATTGTCCTATTTTATTATTAGTTATTGTTGTTAAACTCTTACTGTCCCTAATTTATAAATTGAACTTTATCACAGGTATGTGTGTATAGGGAAAAAACATAGTATACATAGGATTCAGTACTATCCTTGGGTTCAGGCATCCACTGAGGGTCTTGGAATGTATCTTCCTCTGATAAGGATACTGTAATTATAATGCTAAATTTTATGTATGAAATACAATAAAATAATTACAGATTAAACAAAATCTGACCCTAATTGGTTACAAGAATACACATTAAAAATGACCATTTCTTTTAGGTTCACTCACACAAATTAAAAGGCAAAACATTAAGTCATAGAATCTGAAAAAAAAGCAAACTTTAAACCAAAATAACAAAGACATTATAAAATGATACACAAAAGCACCAGATAATAATTGCTTTGAATAGCCAGTAAATAAAAGAAAATATAATGACTTTTTACAAAACAAAACACCAATAAATTTAACATGATAGAGACAAATACAATCCCAGTTGGAGAACTATTCCATTATTTGAATATGAGGAATCAAATTAGCAACAACAACAAAAAAGAAAGAATTCAGTATATGTAAACAAAACAATCAATACAATTGTCAAGTTTATCATAATTTTCAAGTGGAAATTTTTGGGAAAAAGTTTTTTTTTACAATTTCTCATATACACAAACACAAGGACATTATCAATAAATATGAATTAGCAGGAATTTTAGATAATACAAGATAGTAAGTTAAGAAATGGGATATAAGAGCCAGAGGAGAAAAAAGAGCAATTAAGGGGATCATTTTATAAACTGTATAAATATCTAACCAATATCCTATTACTTAAAACTAACCGTAAATTTTTTTAAAAAAAATTAATACTCTCAGCAGTAAAAAAAAGAAAAAAAGAAAAAAAAAGAAAATAAACTACATAAACTAAACATCAGGTTAAAAAAAAAAAGAACACAATCAAACCACATGGAAATTGTAAAAATATATCTCTCTTAAATGACATCTGAATCAAGAACATAAGGGACTATTTAAAATACAGTGAATCAAAATATATCGGTAGTTTTACATGCCCATCTTAAAAAAGGAGCAGTTTGAAAGAACTAGTAAAACTGATAAACTGCTAGTACAATTAAACAAAAGAGAAAAACACACAAATTATTGACTTTAAAGATATAGTTAATGCAAAAATGATTTAAATTATTAGAGAGTTCCATATGCAAATATGCATCTTTTAAAAATGAAAGGAATAACTTTCTTGAAAAGAAAAAAAACTCAAGTATCCAAAGTGAAATAAAGAGCCTAAATAGACCAAAGAAATAAGCAGTATTATAAACAAACTTCAAAAGAAACAAAAATGGCACTTAAATATTTAAATATTAAATAAATAATAATCCCATTACACAAATGCTTCCTATCAACAGAAACAAAAAACTGAAAAACCAATAATAAAAGCAACGTAAAAATATTTTCTCTATATACATGCAAAGAGAAACAGAGACAAGAATTTGTAAGAGATAAACAATAATATAGTTGTTATTTTATACTCTGTGGATTATAAACTTCTATAATATTTTAGCAAAATTTGGCATTATCTGGCTGTTACTATTCCTATATCTTTACAGGGGACCAATCTTTAAGTACCTGTAACTCCATATACCCCTTTTTTCCTCTCCTCTGTTTCTCTTTTAACTACCAATAACATAAAATCTAACTACTTCTTGAAAATTACTTGTTGCATTTGAATAGGGGGTTTTATGTTCTCTTTTCGAAATTTTAAAACAAAATGAATGGAACATATTATATTTCTTTACTTTTTCAAAGATTTTTTGAAACTTGTGACCCTTAATTGAATTATTTCAGTGAGTCAGTGGCCCTTGCTTAAAAAAAAATCCTTCATCATGTTTTATATGATGCTACTTCTTGGAATATAAAAAGAAATCCTGAAAGTAGACATGTTTTCCACTGAGAGCAGGGGGCTCCTCTACATTTAGGCTATCCCTGGTTCTTTAAGACATCAAAGAGATTTTGAAATGTTTATTGTTAAAACTCCCAACTTATTTTGTTCCTAAATGTCGCCTGCATTAACAACAATGTTTTGTCTCTGTTGCCACTCTGATAAACAGCTCAAAATTAGGAAAAAAAAAACAAAAAGAAATGAGCATGGGTGATGATGGAAGTCAAAGGGAAGAGTAACTGCCAGCAAAGCCAGGATAATTCCCCCAGATTCTCTCATATACATGACCCACTGGCTCCAGTTAGAAGTATCACAAAGCCTTCAGACTCAGAGGTAAAGAACACTGGACACAAGGACTTGGACTGATTTCCCTTAATGATGCCACTGAGAGTTTGGTGAATTTAATCTGGGAAAGGTTTATTGTATTGGTCTCATCCTTATATTTAGCTTGAACACAATTAACTCCAGTCCAAATATATCCTCCTCGGTGTTCTTATGCTATTTTCTCAAAAATCCTTACAGCTGCTGCTCTCTGGCTGCTAGTAATAGAAATAAATGAATTTAGTAATATTTGGATTTACAACCTGAAACTGGAAAGACATGATTTTTGTGCTTAGGAACGTCATTTCCAAAAACTAGTAAATAGATTAAAAACTAAGACACTAAGGCTGAGGTGTGGGAAAATGACATAAAATACCCATGTTGTATTTCAATGCAATTTCAAGATGCAGGATTTTTTGTTTTATCATTATTTTTTGGTTAGGGTGTAGTATAAGAGTTGAGTTTCCAGATTAAAAGATAGAGAAAGAGGTGTATAAGGCTCAGAGACAGATAAATGTGTTAACCATGAAATCCTAAATTAGAATAGGATTCAGACAGCTTCATCTATGTGGGAGAATGGATAGTGGAAAAATAATTCATACAAAGTCTTTGGATTATAGTATGAGAAATGATGGCTCACTGGGGAAAGAAACTTTTAATAAATGCATTCGGGGAAATGATTAAAATTCATTTCAGATGAGTCAAGGATCTAAACCTTTTTTCCTAATTATGAAAGACTATATGAAAATGGAATGGTGCATTTATACTCAATGTGTGAGAGAATTGATACTAAAGCAAAAAAAAATTATCACTCATAGGTGCTGAACATAACTAAATAAAAATAAAGCTTTTTGTACATTAAAAGGAAAATAATACAGATAAAAGCAACCACAATTGTCAAAGGAAAAGAACTTAATATAGAAAATAATAAAGATCTGATACAACCTGATAGTTAATAGTGTTTTCTCTGGGTAAGTGGCTAAAAGATATCAAAATATTACACCACCAAGAAAGGAACACTGAAAAATATTCAACCTCATCAGAAATTAAAACTTCCTAATAAAACTCAACATTTCATTTTCCTGACAAATGATATCAGTTTTTAAGGCTATAGTACTCTTTTGGTCCCCAGTAAATCAGTCAAAGCAACAAATAGGAGAAAAATCCATCCATCTTTTCAGTCATTGGCATTTTACATACTGGTCACTACATACACCACTAGGACAAGTTTGTAACCTTTAGTGCATGTTGTTAGTATTTCAGTTCTTTTCAGATTTTTTGTTTATTTTCAGATTTATTGTTAGTCATTTATGCCTAAATCTATTTGGTTGGCAATCATTCATAAATATTTCTCCATTTTATCCCTGCCACTAAGTGAAACTGCTTTCGGACATTTGGTCAAAAATGTTTCCAATCACAAGTTTATTTATCAATAAATGGTTTTTATATACTTTCTGGTGATTATACATTTAAAACATACTCTTTAAAAAGCATTTTAGGCTATCTTAATTATTTTGTTTCACTAAAGCCTAAACTAGAAACAAAGTTTTCAATAGGGTTGAAGGACTGGCTGAATTTTTTTGTTAGGTAGTCCTAAAAGTGGCATTAGATTTTAAATGTCATTTTATGATAAGAGGTGTTAGCTAATGCTACAGTGGGTAATTGTATTACAATATACAAATGTATTAATTTAACGCATTATATACCTTAACTTACACAATGTTATATATCAACTATATCTCAATTAAAATCAATAAAAATGTTAACTATAATATAAATCTGAAGAGACATACATATATACACATATAATTCAGCATTCTAATGATCATAGGAATATTTATACCTTTAATCCTAAATACATTAGACAGTACTAGACCTTTAATGTGACTAATTATTATTTATAAAAGTAAAGCTGATTTAATATAAAAATTACAGAAAAAATTAAGTGGAGAAAGCATAATTGAAGAGGTAAAGCAAGCAGAGAAGCTAAATTTGTTTAAATTACCTGAAAGTTTACCTAATACTGGAGGGAACTGTTTATTCATGAAGACACTGCCAAGCAAGTAGATAGGTATGACTGGCTGAAAATGAGTTAGATTTTGTTGAGTCTGAAGAATGAACAGAAATAATTCAAAGCAGGTAAAAAGCTTCAGAACCAGCCTGTGGTACACAGAAATGAGCAATATGTGAAACTGGTTAAGTTCATTCTTTCAAACAAATCATCTGTTCCCCAAATGTTTTAAAATTGGTCAATGGTTAAATAAACTATGGTATATTAGTGAAGGACTAAAATCTAGCCACCAAAAATGAAAAATGATAAATGTGTGGCCCATGGTGGGAGGTGTTGGGAGGGGTCGACTGTAGGCAAGATTTTAATAAAATACAGAACACAACATCTGTTCACTTGGAACGAAACACAAGGGCACCAAGAGATTACAGAGTTTTTCAGTTGGTACTTTGTGGGGAAGATACTGCCCTCTTTTCTTTTAAGGTATTTCAGTATACAGTAAAGAAAAATAGTATCCTCAACCTATTTTTGCTTGTTTCAGAAGATGAAGTTCCCCTCACCCTCTCCAAAGTTTGCCCCCTAACTTGCATTTCGATTATGTTCTTCTTCACTTTTGTGGAGGTCTGTGCTTCAATTGTCGCCATGGGACCCCTATATCTCTGGTACACATGTGGTCCACTCCTCCCATTTAAAACAGAACCACAAGTATTCCTTTGATCTTACCGTCGTCTCCTTCAGTAACCTGCTACCCTCCCACAGACACTTTACTTCTACCTTTACCTTCCGCATTGGTTGAAAAAATGTCTACCCTTTTGAGAGAGACTACATGCCAAACCTACCTACTTAACATATTATATTCGCTAAATAAATGGGCACATTTATTTTTTTCAGCTTTACTGAGCTATATTGAACAAATAAAATTTAAGATATTTAATGTGTACATAGTGCTAGTTTGATATAAGTACACATTGTGAAAGGATCCCCCCCCTCTGCCGCATCTAGTTAATTAACACATCTATCATCTCATGTATTTATCTTTTTTTTTTTTTTTTTTGGTGAGAACATTTCAGTTCTACTCTTAGCAAATTTCATTTATACAACACAGTGTTATCACCTATAGTCACCATGTTACTTTATACATATGATCCTCAGACCTTATTCATCTTATAACTGAAAAGGCAGATTTAAAATAAAGAGGAGTTAAAATCACTATGTAAGAATTTTCAAAAGGGATTTCAAGATTAGCAGGTAGAGGCTACAAGCAGAGAAAATTAACATAGACATATTTTTAAAAATCTGAACCATAAAGAAAATTAAACCTTATGTTTAAATAGCAGCCCTTATGTTTTTCAAAGTGCTTTCCTATTGGTTAGGAAAAGTTATAGGTATAGTGTATATTGTACAGGAAGTCTTAGACATCCTCTAATATAGCACTTTTATTTTACGTGAAGAAACTGAAGCCCAGTATCTTGTTAAGGATGACTAACATTGACTGAGCATGTACTCTGAGCCTACAAGTGCTTTGTGTATGTCTCTATACAGGCCTCAGTACAAGCCCCATTTAACAGTTGGGGAAACTGACTCAGAGTATTTAAGGAATTTCCCAAAGGTAACACAGGACAAGCTATGTAATTTTCAGGGCCCGGTACAAAATTCAAATACAGGGTCCCTTGTTCAAAAATTATTAAGAATTTCAAAGTGGAGACATCGGGGAATTAAACTAAACACAAGGCCCTTCAGAGTACCTGGCCCTGGGGGACTGCTCAATTCACATGACCATGAAGTCGACCCTGGGTATATAGTTAGTAAAAGTGGTAGAGCTGGAGTTTAAACCCATTTTCCTCAGTTCTCAAAGTCCCAACACTTTTTTAATTGAATAAATTTGACATGTAACATTTTATAAGTTTAGGATATAAAGCATGTTACTTTGATACATTTATATGTTGTAAGATTGCTGATATAGTGATTATTTATCACATTACATAATTATAGTACAATATTATTATCTATGTTCATTATACTATGCATTAGATCCCTATGGCTTATTTACTATTTGTTACAAGTTTGTACCCTTAAACACCATCACTCTTATCCAAGCACCCCCCGTTCCCTGGTAACCACCATTTTACTCTATTTTTTACAGGTTTAACTATTTTAGATTCCACACATAAGTGATATCATATAGTATTTATCTTCTGTCTGACTTAGCATAATATGCTCAAGGCCCATCCATGTTGTCACAAATGAAAGGAAATCATCCTTTCTCATGGCTGAATAACATTCCATCGTGTATAGGTACCACATTTTTTATCCATTCATCCATTGATGGGCACTTGGGTTGTTTCCATATCTTGGGTATTGTGAATAATGCTGCAATGTATATGAGAGTGCATATATCTCATCAAAGTCCTGTTTTCATTTCCTTTGGGTATATACTCAAAAATGGAATTGCTAGATCATACAGTAGATCTATTTTAAATTTTTTGAGAAACCTCCATATTCCATAGTGAATGACCCATTTTACATTCCTACCAACAATTTACAGCAGGTCATTTTATTATAATGTTAATTATATGTTCATGAGATGGCATAGGAACTTAACTCTTCTTTATATCAATTAGCTATATGGTAAAAATTGGTTTTATTATAGTCCTTTCACTTAAAGTCACATAACCTATTGATGACATTAAGTGAGGGCTTACTGTATAAGGGTTCCCTTCTCACCACATCCTTTCCAGCATTTGTTGTCTCATCTTCTTGATGGTAGCCATTCTAACAGGTGTGAGAAGATATCTAACTATGGTTTTGATTTGCATTTCCCTGATGATTAGTGATATTGAGCAAGGAAGTCAAGAACATCCGATGGGGAAATAATAGTCTTTTCAACAAATGGTGCTGAAAAAAACTGAGGAAATACATGCAGAACAATGAAATTGGACTCCTATCTCACACCACCCACAAAAATTAACTTGAAATGTATCAAAGACTTAAACAGAAGATCTGATACCTTAAAACTCCTAGGAGAAAAAGTAAGGAAGAAGCTCATCAATACTGGTCTTGGCAATGATTTTTTTGAACATTACACCAAAAGCACGAACAACAAAAGTAAAAATCAATAAATGAGACTATATCAAACAAAAATTCTACACAGCCAAAAAATACAATTAACAAAATGAAAAGACAGCCTACAGAATGGAAGAAAATTTTTGCAAACTATATATCAGATAAAAGGGTTAATATCCAAAATATATAAAAAACTCAGTCAACTTAACCAAAAAAAAAAATCTGATTTTAAAATGGGCATTTTTCCAAAAAGACATCAAAATGGCCAATAGACACATGAAAAAATGTTCAACATCCCTACACTTAACCAGTGCTTTATTCTGTCTCCTGGGAAATTTTAAAGGATCAGCTTACCCAGGATCACACCATTAGTTTGCAACAGAGATAAAATTTGAAGCCACAAAGCTTGACACCAGTACCCAGGGCCACAGAAGACCTTTTTGCACCCCGTCCCTTCTCCAAGTGATTAAGATAAGCTAGTTCTGGGCAACTGGAGAAGAGCAGCTGTCACAGCCCTGCCCACCATCTGCTCCCCACACTAAAATCAGCCTCTGCATAGCCCCACTTCTGGGAAAGAAAAGGAGCTAGGAGGAAATAGGGGGATGTCGGGGATGTGAGGGATGTGGGGAATGAGGGGGAGAGGGGGAGAGGGAGAACCTCCATAGATGCTGTTTGGGAGGAGTCTCAGCACATATTTTGAAAAGTTCCCTTGTGGTCCTTGTACAACCTTGGGTACTGACTTTAGTCTAATAAAAGGAGGTATAAAGACATCTTAATGTCTTTAGGAAACTGATCACTACGGCAACTACGTTACATGAAAATTACAGTAGATTTGCAGAAAAACATACCAGCTTTATAATTCCAGCCCTGACACATTTGTTGTCAGACCCTAGCCACGTCATTTCACTTCTTTTAGCCTCAATTTCCTCATCTATAAATTGGGAACACCGACATTAATTTCCTTGACTTGTAAAGTGTGTTTAAGGATTCATTGCCTGACACACATATATTCATGAAGTATTTTTTTGAAAGAGAAAAAATAGGTCATCTATCCAAAATAACTGTTTTTAATATATATGTGTGTGTATACATACACACACACACACGTGTGTGTATACATATACACCCATACATATATATAATATGCACTGTTAGGGAGCATTTCCCTAACATATTCGATTTGTTAGGGAAACACACCCCTTACCCAAATACCTATTTTAACTCTCCCCAACCCCCAAATTAGACAATGCTCTAAAATACTTTTCTCCCCTCCCCACCATTTGATAAAAAGTTTCTTTAGAAAACTGTCCAATCCAAATAACAATTCAAATAAAATATGGGAAATTCACAGGATGGCTCTGAGATACCACTCTGAGTGTCTACTATTTATGACACTTTTCCCTTTAAGGAGTCCTTTTCTCCCACATTGTCTTATCAATATCCTTGGCTTCTTTAATGAGGCTTAAGAACAATTTCTGTTTCTGTCCTGAAGTTTTTTTTTTATTTTCTCCCCAGAGAACCAACATTAGCCTAAGTGCACCTGCCTAGCTTTTCCTAAGACCTCAAATTCCACCAAACCACCCTGCCCCAAGCAGAATAACCGGTAATAGAATCAAGTTTACCTTTGCTGCCGTAGCAAAATGCTGCCTACTGCTCTGGCATACTTGAAAATGCCTTTTTATTTATTGTGACAGCAGAACACTTCACTGTAAAAATAGTTAAGTACACAGACAAAGCTTGTTCTTCCTTCAAGGAAAGAAAATAAAAAGCATAAGAGTCTCTGTGTTAGTGGGATGAGAGTACTAGCAAGTTATTCCCATGAGCCTAAAATTCTATTTGAATTTTATAAAGCAGTTATTTTACACAGATGACTGCAAACTAAAAGATTTCAGATCCCCCATACTCAAACCTTTCCCTTCTTAACGCTCACCTTCCTCTGTTTCAGGAGTCTTAACAACAGTGTCTTGCCTCCCTTTGCCTGCTCTCATATTTAGCAACTCCTCAAGAATATTTGATACCAATGACCATTTCCACTCTGGAAACCATCACTTCCTGTGAATTGTTCTGACATTATTCCTTGACCACTCCCACTCTGGCTTCTCTTGGAATTCTGGTGCTGGCTCTGTTACCAATCAGGTTTTGACTTTAGAAGTGGTTCTCAAACTTCAGCTTGCATCAGAATCCCATGGAGGCCTTGCTCAAACAGTGCTGGGCCCTATCCCCACAGTTTCTTCTTCAGTAGCTTTGGGGTATGACCCTAGAATTGGCCTAACAGTTCACAGGTGATGTTGCCACTGTCGGGCTGGGGGCACAGGGCACACTTTGAGAATCACTGCTATAGGTAAAAAAAAAAGAGCTAAACTAGATTAGACAAGGATTTCTTAATCTAAGTACTACTGACATTTTGGGCTAGATAGCTCTTTGTTGTGGGGGACTGTCTGGTGTATAGTAGGATGTTTAGCAGCACCCTTGACCTCTACTAGATGCCAGGAGCCACCTGCCCCCACCCCCCACTGCCAACTATGACAACTAAAAATGTCTCCACACATTGTCAAATATTCTGTGGTGGGGGAAAGGGAAAATCACCCCAGATTAAGAACGACTGAGCCTGACAAGCAGGCTTCTTTTCTATGAAGTGATAAAGCCTCATCCTCTTATTTATAAGATGCAAATTTTTCTCAAAATGTGGTCATTTTTGTTTAGTTCATCTATGCATCCATCCTACTAAGTGTCAGACATTCTCAGGGGGGGGCAGCTATTCAGGTTGATGAACATGTCCTTGCTCTTAGGGCACTTACAATTAATAGGAGAGACAGTGTGATCAGTAGGCCCGGGAAACTGTAGGGACATAGAACAGGAGGATCATGGCAGGTTTTTTGAAAGATGATAATAAAGATAAGCAGGAGGAGGCCAGACAAAGGGATCAGGAAGGAGAATCCCAAGTAGAGGGCATGGCATATTCAAAGGCATGGGGGCAGCAAAGCACAAGACTCAGGGAACTACCAGTTGATTGTTCCATGTAGCTGCTAGCAATCACCTTCCTTCCCTTATAGAAAGGGGGAAAGCGGAGGGAAACAATATTATCAACTCTTTAATCTTTTTATCTCCTATATCCATCTCTGAGAATTTTATGTCTTTCCCCCATTTGTACCTTAAGTTATAGCCATTTTGAACTTCATACTAACCTCGGAGCCTTATAGAATCAATCACCTTCTCCACACACATGAATTAAAGATTTCTCTTCTGTTATGACACTGATTACACTTGATTATTGTCTACCTGACTAACCTCACAAGCTCCATTAGGGCAGGGAACCATGGCTATCTCTGTATCTTCAGCAGCCTGCACTGTTTGATTCCAGTGCCTGGCACAAACAAGCCACTTGAATATCAGTTGAATAAATGATATCCTCAAATTCCATATGTCCCAAACTAAACACTGAACAATACCTCCCTTTCCCAAACCAGGTTTTACTCCTGTATTCACCTACCATCTCCTCCACCTCCCACATACCCCCATTCACATAGTCTCAACAAAATCTTAGGATTATCTTTCACTTCTTTTTTCTCGCTCCATACATACATCTTGGTGTCTCCAGTGAGAAACATGATCTATCCTCTGAACCTCAAATACTTCATCTGAGAGACAGTCTATGAAAAGAGCATGGACATTGGAATCAAACAGAAGTGGGCTTGTCTTACTTCTGCCTCTTAATTGCAAGGTGTTTTTGAACAATAGCCTCGGAGCTTTAGATTCCTCTTCTTTAAATGGGTTTAACAGCACCAACCTTATTATATAAGGTTGCTATGAAGTTAAATGTGAAGTACTTAGCACTTCAATATTATTTAATAAATGTTTCCTTTCCCTTTGCAACATCCCTGGCAGAAGTAAGAAGCAGGCAGGAAGAAAAGTAAAGAGCAAAACAGGAAGGTCAATAAAATGGGACAAAGTGAGAAGGACAACATAAAAAGCCAAAGAAGAAATAAAATTTAATTCTCTGAAAGAGCCACATTTACTTTTCTATTGTTTTTCTTCTCTCAATATTTAACACATAACATTTATGTTAGTCAAGGAAGACAGTGATATCCAAGGAAAATGAAAACATATGTCCACCAAAATTCTTGTATATAAATGTTCATAGTAGCATTTATTCATAATAGCAAACAAGTAGAAACAACCCTAACGTCCATCAACTTGTGACTGGATTAACAAAATATGATCTATCCATACAATGAAATATTATTAGGCAACAGAAAATAATGAAGCACTGTCACATACTATGACCTGGATGAACATTGAAAGCATGCTGAGTGAAAGAGGCCAGACACAATAGACCACATATTATACCATTCTATTTATATGAAATATCTACAATAGGCAAATCTATAGAGACAGAAAGTAGATTAGTGGTTTCTTGGAACTAGGGGGTGACTATTAATGGGCAGGTAATTTCTTTTTGGTAAGAGACACAAATGTTCTGAAATTAGTGTGAATATACTTAAGATCATTGAATGGTATAAATAAACCTTACTAAAACTGTTCAAAAGGAAAATACAGGGAATAAAAGAACAGCTAGAGAAACATCAAAAATATTTTTAAAAAAATTTTTATTTTAAGACATTTTTATTCTATGTATAGTGACCGTAATATTTCAAGTCTTTGGTACTAAGACTATGGTTCCAAGATTTTGTGAACCTTTATACCATACATGGAAGATTGTCAAAGGCTTTCAGCCTCTTCCCAAAAGAGAATGCACGTGGATGATTACAGTCTGAATGGGCACTTGTTATTAATGTGTTTGTTATGAAACAAGATGTGTTTTTTATGCTGAGTTGCAGTTTTTTCTATTTTCTTTAATTTTATTAAATTTATTGAGGTGACACTGGTTAATAAAATTATATAGGTTTCAAGTGTACAATTCTGTAATACGTCATCTGTAAAAAAATTCTAATTATTTCCTTCCCACATCTTAGTAGATTATCTTGTATGTCCCACTCTGAAGACTATAAAGAGCAATTGTCTGGCTATGGAGAAAGGCTTTGACACTGACCATGACAAGAATTCATGGACATTGCCAGAGAGGTTGGTGAGGGGACAAAGAGTAGAAGGTAGGTTTAAGTAGGTTTGAGTAGAAGCAAAGGGCCAGTTCCCTAGAGCAGTGCTTCCTAGACTTGAAGGTACACATGTATCATCACCTCAGGGTCCTGTTTGCACGGGGCTGGTGTGGCTCTAAAATGTAAGAATATTTCAGTGCACTGTAATCAGCAAAACGCCATATAAATGTTGTTATGCAATCGAGCCAAACATTTTTAGGATGTTGGGTGCAGGTCCTTTTGAGAGGAAGAAGGGAAATGGCAGTCCTTTATCCTACTTTGTTTAAGAGAGGGCTTTGGAAAATAACAGCCACTTAACCTCAGTGAGCCACAGTGTCTTCAAATTTATATGGTGGAAGCATTTGGCACAGATTTTAGAATCATACAATCTTAAATTGCTTTAAAATTCACAAAATAGAAAAGTCGTATGTAAACAGCTAAAAGCTTAGTCAACAAGGTCACTTGGTGTGCAAACAGTACAGACTCTGGGATCAGAAACCCTGGGGTTGAGGCCCAGGTCTAACACTTTCTAAGCTTTATATCTTTAGTGAATTCCTCAGTATTTCTTCATATTTAATATGGGTGGGGAAAATAGATCTTACCTATCTCACAAGGCAGTAATTGATCAAAGACCAACTGTGAAAAATCCAGAACTAACATCATAACCAATGGTGAAAGGTTGAATACTTTCCCCCTAAAATCAGGAAGAACATGAGATGCACAACCTCACACCTTCTATTCAATACAGTACGGAAGTCCTAGAGAGGGCAGTTAGGCTGGAAAAAGGCATCCATGTTGGAAAGTAAGAAGTAAAACTATCTGTAAATACAGATGACATGCTCATATATACAGAAAACCCTAAGGAATTCACTAAAAAAAATAGAACTAATAAATGAGTTCAGCAAGGCTGCAGAACACAAGGTCAATGTATGAAATTCAGTAGCATCTTTATACACTAGTAATCAACAATCTGAAATAAAATTAAGAAAACAATTGCATTTATAATACCATCAAAATAAGAAAATAGTAATACATTTAATAAAAGAAGTACAAAATTCATACTCCAAAAACTCTAAAACATTCTTAAAAGAAATTAAACGAGACCTAAATAAATTGAAAGGCATCCCATGACAGACAATAATAACTGTTGGCAAGAATGTGGAGAAATTGGAACTCTCATACATTGCTGCTGGGAATATAAAACAATACAGTTGCTTTAGGGAAAAAAAAGGTTGACAGTTTCTCAAAATACTAAACACAGAGTTATAATATGACCCAGCAATTTCACTCCTTGATATATAGCCAAGACAAATGAAAATATATAGTCACCAAAAAATTTATATAGCATTATTCGTAATAGCCAAAAAGTGGAAGCAGCCCAAAAGTCCATCAACTGATGAACGAAATGTGGCATATCTACATAAGAGAATATTATTCTGCCAAGAAAAAAATGAATAAAGTACTGTTAACATGGTACAACATGGATGAACCTTGAAAACATTATGTTGAAGAAGCAGTCACAAAAGATCACATAGTGTATGATTTCATTTAAAGGAAATTTCCAGAATAGGTAAATCTATAGACACAGGAAGTAGATCGGTGGTGGCCTAGGGCTGGGGTGGGGGTAAGGGTAGTGAGATGGATTGCTAATGGATACAGAGTTTCTTTTCAGGTGATAAAAATGTTCTAAAATTAGATTATGGTTATTGTTTCACAACTCTGCATATAATAAAAACCATTAAATTGTATATTATCGATAGGTGAATTATATGGTATGTAAATTATATCTAAATAAAGCTATTTTAAAATGTAAACAGTCCAAACAAACAAATTAAAGGCAGAAATCTATAGACTGCCTATAAAACCTATGCTGCCTATAAAAACCCACTTCAAATATAATGACACAGATAAAAGTAAGAGGCAAACTAAAGCTACATTGAGATACCACTATGCACCTACTAGAATGGCTAAAATTAAATACACTGACCATATCAAGTATTGGCAAGGATGTGGAGTAACTGAAATTCATTGACTGCCATTTTACATTCACATCAGCAACCACTTTGGAAAACAAGTTGGCGGTTTCTTAAAAAGTTCTATATACACCTACCATATGATTCAATCATTCCTATCTTAGCTATTTACCCAAGAGAAATGAAAGCATGTCCATAAAAAGATTTACTCACAAACATTTGTAGCAACTAAAAACAACGCCAATGTCCATTAGCAGGGGAATGGATAAATTGTGGTATGTCCATAGAGTAGGATAATAAAAATCAGTGAGTTATTCATACATGCAACATGGATGAATTTCAAAATAATATGCTGAACAAAAAGAGCCAAACAAAAGAGACTATATACTGTATGGCTCATTTACATAAAACTCTAAGAAATGCAAATTAACACATAGTGATAGAAAGCAGATGGGGGGCTGGCTGAGAGGAGAAGAATTAACAAAGAACTGGGGAGAAACTTTTGGAGGTAATGGATATTCTCATGATTTTGATCATGGTGATGGTTTCACAGGTATATATATATATATATATATTTCAAAAGTTATCACAAATCTTAACACATTATACACTTTAAATATGGGCAATTTATTGTATGCCATTATGTCTCAATAAAGCTTATTTAAAAAAAATAGATTAAAGTCACATGTTCTCAAGGCCAAACAGAATCTCACAAATCATTAGAGCAACCCCAGGCAGATCCTTCAGCCCCTTTGCGACTTTGATCCTCCTAGTGTTAAGGTGAAGAGGACTATGACCCTGTGTGTTCACCTTCCAAATGAAACAAGTAACACAAGACTGTTGAAGAACCTATTTCAATCCTGCTACTGGGTGCCCTGGCAGCACGTATATTTTGTTGTATGTGACACAATTTTCAGCCATTCTACATACTGATATAGTTCAAGAAAGGTTTTTCCCTGAACTTTGGACACACGGTCACTAATAGACTTAGGCAAGATAAAGTCATCCCAATGTGGGGTGTGTAGGAAGCAGCTGCTGAGGGAACAATGAAGAGAGGGCTTGTGGAACTGAACAGTGTGATGCTTAAAGAATAAGCCTTGTAGATAAGTGCCTGGCACATAGTAAGCACTCAAAAAATCAGCAAAAAAAAATGATAAAAATGACAAAATTTGAAAATAAATACCATTAATTCTGAATTTGTCATAATTTAGATTAGAGTTGGGTAGAAAACTATCTTTATACAAGAGTAATGAAGTTTGATAAACACATCAATAGCATAAGCAGGATTTCAGGGGGCATGAAAAATTCCCTTAAGCTAACTAACCTTACAGGTCCCTCAGAAAGAACCTATATGCAGCTTAATACACATAGCACAAGCTGTAGAAACAGACTACCTATATTCAAATCTCCACATCAGGGCTTAATAGCCTTGTAACCTTGGACAAGGTGCTAAAGATCTATGTGACTTGGTTTTCTCCAACTATAAAATGAGGGTGAAAAGAGTATCTACATCATAGGGTTGTTGGGAGTATTAATGAGTTTAGAATAAACCCAGGCACTAAATGTTATTTGCTCATTAAAGCTGCAACTGGCAAAAGTCTGTCTCAAGCTACACATGTTGCTAAAATACACTGGATTTGCTTACAATTGAATGGAATTAATGAAGTTTCTTGTCAAAAGTAATCTCTCAACTACTTTTCCTGTGACAGCTCTTTAAAAAAAACATATCTTGTTAAGTGGTTTGATGCTGTAATTCAACAAAAATGCTCAATTATTCAAAATATCATTTGACATTTTTTTGCACATAGTTGGTGCTCAATAAATGGCTACTGAACAAATACTCTTCCAGACCAAAGTAAATTTACCATACTTAACAGTATGTTGTAGAGTTGAAAATAGAACATGCATCACATCAAAATAGGAAATAAAGGACCCAAAAGAGGTAGAGTTACCACCTAACCAGTTAACCAAATTCAGTGAAGTTCCTCAAGATAAAAAAGGTGCAGTTTGTGCAAATGCAGAAGAATTAAGGCTTTGGTTTCAGCCAAAATAATGATGCAATACAGGCATTCTTTAGCACTTTTTGGTGATAACAAGAAAAAAGACAGATTTAATGATCCACAAACAGAAGAACATGGACCACATCCTAAATGGCCTCACTGGGAAACAGATCTTCGAAGTAACTGACATGGAATTCACCTGTCATTCTTCTTTTGAGGAGAATACTGACCTGGTTTGTAATATCTGTTCTGAGATACCATGCAAGGAAGGAAATCAAATTCCTTTTTTACTAATGTAAGACCAGAATCAAAAAGGAAGAAATAGCTCCTTGTTCTGAGTGGTCCAGGCAAGCAGAAGTTGAAAGCATCTTCTACACAGGTAACAAGGAAAGTGCCTTCAAAAGAAGCTGCCAAGTGGTTACTGCTCTGTCCTAGGTAATGCTTGACATTTCTGTTTTTTCTCCTTTCTAGACTACTTTTATGGTACTATGATGGCCACCCGTTCCAACATGATCCAACAGTCTCTTCTAAAATCCTAATCAGACCCTCCCCAACCCTCAAATCAGATACTTCGCTAAGATATTTTGCAAATTTTCTTGTTCTTTGCTTCTCCAGTCTCAAGGGAAAGGGCTATTGTTCCAGTATGACTTATTCGTTTTGGCTTCTGTCCTTTTACACAGAATCACTTGCTCTCACTCCTCTACCCCATCCCAACTCAAACACTTTCTTAAAAATATTTTTAAACCAATAAATGTCTCTTACTTCTTTCACTACTCACTTCCTTCTGGAGTCACTGTCTGGCTGCTCATGAAGTCTGTATCCCTTTTACCACAATGACACAGGTACGTCAAGTCCCTAATATCATTCTTAATACTGCGTTTTTAGCTCATGCTATTAACTCTAGGCTAAGATGGCACCATATCCCTCTGTTATCAGCACTATACCTGGGATGAGCCAGGAAGGTGGTGGAGGCCTTCATTCTCAAGGCAGGAAATATGGTACTGAGCCAGGCTTAAACTTAAATAAATAGGCCTCCTACAGGTTCTTTCTGAAAGATCTGTAAGGTTAATTTGCTTAAGGGGATTTTTCATGCCCCCTAAAATCCTGCTTATGCTATTGATGTGTTTATCAAACTTCTTTACTCCTAAATATAGTTTTCTACCCAACTCTAAAAAAAATAGGTATTTTCTCATTTGGGGAAAGCCCAAGGAAAGAATGACATTTAAAATTTTATCAGCTAGAGTCTACAGCCATGCTACCCTGAACACACCTGATCTCATCTGATCTCGGAAGCTAAGCAGGGTCGGGCCTGGTTAGTACATGGATGGGAGATCACCTAGGAAACCAGGTGCTGTAGGCATAAAAAAATATTATCAGCTAGAGACCACCAAGGACAAGCCTGTGGTCCAACAAAGTCAGATTTATTCACACATCACAATGGAGGGCACTCCAGAGGAACCATGGGATGATACTTGACAAGAAGGAGAAGGGAAGCATCCTTTGGGTTCCTGTTAAATGATTCTGAGAGTGGCCTAAGGAAAGTGGGGATAAGTTCTGGATTGGTCATTATTTCTGCAGCAGCATTAGGAGAAGTGGAGATAAACTAGGGGTTGGGTACTGTTCTGAGGCAAGGGAAGCTCAGCAATTGGGAATCCCCAGTAATAGACAGGGAATAACCAAGTGGGTGTGGGACATCATTGACACAGCAGTATTCACTAAAAGAGGGTACCTTTATGGCTTTTTACAGCTGCTGCATGACTTTGGGAGAAGCAATATTTCCTGTTAACTTTGCATTTGTCTTTATCTATGTCAAGCCTCCCATCCCAATTAACAGCAGATTTGCCTTTGTTGTTGTTATTGTTGTTGTTGTTCCAGTCCCAGTGGATTCTCTAGTCCTGATGTTTTTTGACTCATTAAGATGGATATGGATTATGTACATCTCCCAGTTTATTTTTAGTCCTGCAAATATTTAGATCTAGGAACAAGTTATACAATCAAGAATAACCTGGACTATATCTACCTAAACGTTTAAGTAGAAAACTGAAGACTTCAGGGACATGTGGAAGCTTTTCACCTCTTCTTCCTGTTGAAGGTCTTAACTTTTGACTAGAATGTAAGATATGGGAAAATGAATATCTTGCTATTTAGATGATGTCAAAGAATAGGATGTAGTTTTCCTGGGCAATCACTTAAGATCTCAGAATGACAGACTTCTGACAAGGGAAGGAGGAAATTTCACATGGACCAAAAAGAAAAGATTTGCTGAAGATTCATTAACATAAATATGGACTTAAAGGAAATTGTTAAAGGAAGAGAAAAATCACCAAAAATGTAACAGAAAGAAAAACCATGGTGGATGAGAGATACCCACTACTCTTCAGGAGAAAACTAATCAAAAGAGCTAGAAATCATGCCTAGGACTAAAGAAGTTCACAGACTGATTTAATAGGGTAGTAGTAACAAAGTCACTAGGGAACTTGAAACACTGAAAAGTAAATATGATCTCACAGTTATCATCAAAAGCTAATGAGATGGCATCTGGCACTAGATCACAGAAAGCAGCAGAGTGTAGTGTTTAAGGAGAGGTTTAAAGCCAAGCTGACCAGAGTTCAGCTCGCTGTGCTTGTCATTCTGAGATCTTGTCATGTGATCTTGGTTAAGACACTTACCCTTTCTGAACTTTCATTGGCCCATCTGTAAAATGGGTATTAAAATACTACACTAAGCTGTTATAAAGATTAAACTTTATAATGCATGTAAATATCTAGCATAGTGTAAAGCATAGAGTAAGCATTCAAAAGGTGGCCAGGCCACTATGATTACCATCATCACTATAATTTGTAGTAAAAAGGTGGTATTTTCTTATGGAATTCAACAAATGAGATGATGGAAACATGGTGAATAACAGTTGAGAATAAAAGCAAAGAGAAAGAAGTGATGTTAGATCACACAATGAACTTCCCTAGAACAGAAGAAAGGCTTAGTATTAAATTCCATACCCTCTCCCTCATACTTCTTTTCCCCTCTAATCAGGCATGGGCAACACACACACACACACACACACACACACACACACACACACACACCGCCCCCACCCCAACCTTCCCTCCTCTGTTTTTGGTATCTCAGGACATCCAATCAACTCAATCTAAATTTTGAAGTCAATGCTGCTGACCTGTGAGAGGTCAGTTTTTAGTAAAAGGAAGGGTTCACAAGCCAGAATTTATGAATTGAAGACTGAAAGATAAGTATAGATGACTCTTATAAGAAATTTTCAGATAAAATGAAGGAAAGATAACTCATTAGTTGGTGGGGATGGTAGGATTAAAAGATTTGGGGGAAGTAAGTGAAAGAGGGATTCTTGGATATGTTTGCAGAGAAAAGAAAGAGAGCTCTTTGAAAAAAATACTAAAGATACAAGATAGATAAAGAAGAGATTAACAGAATAGAATATTTTAAAGGAGGCATTTAGGAATAATTTAAAAGACAGGTGAGCCTTGGGAAAAAAATGATACACAAAGAATGAAGATAAAAGAAGCCATGGAAATAAATGTTTTGAGGAAAAGAGAGAATCTGTGACCAATTGGCTGTTTTCAGGGAAGTATATAACTAGATTATCAGCTGTGTGGAGTTGGAGATAGGGAGGGCTAAATTAGGGCATCAGAGGAATATACTAAGAAAAGATGCTGTGGGAAATTGGAAAAGGAACCAACCAAGAATGTGTAAAAAAAGGATTAGTAAACAGCCATTGAGGATGCAGCTGTGATCAAAACTCACAGTCTGGTCATGGATATAATCTGCATGGTGAAATGATTTTCCTGAGTACTACTCAGCAGTCTGGGAACAGGATAGAAGAAAACAGATGCTAAAGTCCATCTAGGTTTAGAGATTAGCAGGGCAGGTGCGGGGAATAAGAGGGATATGAGGGAATTGAGGATACTGGTGGGAATTAATATCAAATGACTATCAGGGTTAAATGCGGGTGTGAAATGGTTGATTGAGTGAGAAAGACCATAGAATCAGGACAGGACTGAAGTCAGCAAGAAAAGAGAAGGGATTAAAAGTGTCAATGAGGTCAAAGAGGTTCTGTGAGAGTAAGGGGATAGGGAATGTGAAAGGCTAGAAGTATTAGTTAAAAAGCAGAATTTCAGAGTTTGAAATACAGAAGTAGAACAGTTCAAGTTGGTGACAAGGCACAAAGTGTGGCCATATGAAGAAGCTACTGAAGAAGAGCAAAAATGAAGGTCATTTGTTGGAGGTCAAGGAAGTGTCATGCTGGAGCATTTGATGATGCATCAGTGTGGCCAGTGACATGATCTAGGATGATGCCAGGAGTTAGGATAGCATAAAATACTAAGCTAGGTGCAAGAGGCATCAAAGAATGGGAGTAACACAGAGATGTGTTGGTGACAATGATGAGAGTTGATATACTACCCAACGGCATGCATATTAAAGAAAAGGGAAAAGCAAAGTTGTTGAACTACCTAACACCAGAAGCTAGCTTTGAGATTGAGGAATTATGGGAGAATGAGCAGCTTCCATTTAAAAGGGTAGTGGAAAAAAATAGTGTAATCAAAGCAAAGAGTTCCAGAAAAAAAATAGATGATAATATATGGACATTTATGGACCAAAGAACAGGTGTTCTGCAGGGCACAGGAGATCTGAGAAGGGAGAGTCAGCCAGGAAACAATACACCTATCAAAGGGGAAGGGCTGTGCTGATCTTACGAGAGGGAAATTTCATCCTTTAGGATGCTGAAGAAGCAGCAAGAGGAACTACAACTCTGTATAAATTTCACCAAAAAGAACTGATTGGTAAAAGCAGAAGTGAAAGAAACTGTTGGAAATATGGCCATGTCATCTTAAGTACTGTTGGGTAATGAATGACCAAGGACAAAAAAAAGTGATAGGTACAAAGGTAGTCCCCAGATATTAGGAATGAAATTTTCTACAAGAGACCACAGTGACTCTTACATACACTACTGTTTAAGAGAAATTTAAAAATATATTTTTGGGAAAAAAAATCTCATAATTTCATCAACCCCTCACAATCTTGAAGGAAAAAAGGAGAAATGACTAAGCAACATAATGTAGCTACACTAGAAACATGCTGACAAACTACAGGAACTAATGTAGTTATAGTAGCTCAGATATTTCAAGGTAAGATCATAGACTCTAAGTAGAAGATATATGTGAATAGATGACAGAGAGCAAATGAGCAACCAAGAATACCAGTGGGATGACTTGGTTCCTATTTCTATTTCATCTTAAATAATGACAGTTTTCAAATTGGAAACAATAGCACAAATGTGAATAATAGTTTGTCAGAGCCCAACAGATGCTGAGATACTGAGAATGACAAGTAGTTTAAAATGAATTTGGGTCTGTGGACCCACATCAAGGGTGTCCCATGGTATTGAGGTAACCAACATTCCTGACTGAGAAGCCACTGCTGGTAATCTCTGAAAAATCAAGGCCAACTACAAAAATGAAGGAAGACTGTAGTTTGACAACAGCCCAATTTTCAAAAGCCAGACATTTCTAAAACAGCTCAGAAATCAAGACTGCTGATCTTGATAGAAAAATGGACTACAATGTAGTAGTGAGACTGGTAGACTGAGGTAATGCCACTGACTAAGGGTCTTTGAGTTTTGGTAAGTAGTTAAAGACATTTTCTCATAGAATACATTCACACAAGACTTTGAGATGTGCTCTGCACTGTTACACAAGTAGGTTGATTTATGACTGAATAACTTTATTCAAAAAGAAGCTAATGGAATCCTACTCAACAATAAAAAGGAACAAACTATTGATAAATGCCACAACTTGGATGAACCTCAAGGAAATTATGCTGAGTGGAAAAAAAAAGCCTATCTAAAAGGATATAAATGTACAATTCCATTTATGTGACATTCATGAAATAACATAATTATAAAGATGGAGAACAGTTGCCAGGGGTTAGGCATGGGGAGGAGGAAGGGATGTGGCTATAAAAGGGTAGAACAAGGGAGTCTTATAGTGATGGTAGAGTTAAGTATCTTGATAGTAGTGATGGCTACACAAAGTCACACATGTGGTAAAACTTCATAGAGCAACACACACACACACACACACACACATACACACACACAAATAGGAATTAAACTCTGTGGATTGTACCAATGTCAGTTATTTGGTTTTGATTTTGTACTATAGCTGTGAAAGATGTCAGTTTGGGAGACACTAAGGGAAGGGTACATAGGACTTCTTTGTATATTTCTTAGTAACATCTTCTGAATCTACTATTTCAAAATAAAAAGTTTTTATTTAAAGAACACTAATGGATCTATGTCAACCTCATAAATGGAGATATAGTTCCATATCTCAGGGTTCTGTGCTTGGCACTACTGAAATACCATTGTAACCCAACAAGTTAAAGAAGACTGAGAAAGCATGTTCAAGTTTATGAATGACATAAAACATAGAGACACAGCCAATCTGATTTCAAATAGAACTAGAATCCAAAAATATCAACAAGCTGGACTAGGAACTGAAATATAATAGAGACAAAGGTAGAACCCTCCATTGTATCCCCAGCACACAGCACAGTGCGTAGCACAAAGAGGAGGGCACAAAAATATCTAGTGAAAAAATAAGTGAATGCAAGTTTCAAAATGTTCAGCAGATTTAATGGGGGTTCATCTGAAAAGGACCTTCAAGGAGCAGAATGATAACATTCCCTCAAATGGTTACAATGTTTTGCTTCACTTAAAAAGTATACTTTTTTTAAGGGAGGGTAGAGGTAAATATTATCACTGTACTATACACTAGTCTGACTACATATATAGGACTAAATCAAATCCTAGAGGACATGTTTTAAAGGGGACATGAATAAACTAGTGTATATCCTAAGTAAGGCAACTGAGATGGTTAAGTATCTAGAAATCTTATTATATGAGGAACACTAGAAGGAATACAAGATATTTAGTCTGGAAAAGAAAAGATGTGGAAGGTGGGAGGAACAAGTTAGATAATAAATATAATGTAGACCATGATATAATGATAATGTTAAATACTCCATTGTAGGTAGCATGGCATTTTACAATTTACAACATGCTTTCATACTTGTGTCCTTACCTGTCCAATATCTGAAAGCCTGGCAAGTAGGGAAAGGGTTAAATTTTTTCTTTCTATGCAGCCCAGTGTGTACAGATTACAAAGTGACAGATTTCAGCCAAAATAAAGAAGGGTTTTCAAACATTTCAGTCTTCATTACAATGGAATACCAATAATGGTAAGAGCAACAAGAATGTGCTAGTAGATATAGTAAGTACTACACATTTATTATCTAATTTTAACATCACAACAGTCCTGTGGGGTGGTACCATTATCCCCATTTCACAGGTGAGAGAGCTAATACACAGAGGGGTTAAATAACCTGCCCAAGGCTATAATGACAGCTAGTCAAGTGTCAGAGTCAGGCTACTCCACTACAGAACCACTATTTGTGGACTAACTAGAATGATCACCCACTCAGGCCACTGCATGGTGAGTGAACTGTCAGGCTGAGTCACAGGCTGGACTAGATCAAATGTAAGATAACAGGATTCTAGGAATCTTGGATGATGGGCTAGTTTGGGATGGAAACACAAAGTGGGGCCCTTCTGGAAGTGGTATGGCTCTAGTCAAAAAAAAAAAAAGTAACTTTTTAAAAAATGTATAGCGTACTAGGAAGGTAAAGGACATTGCTATCAAAATCTTTCCAACACATAATTTTAGTCTTGTAATGAGTGTTTATGTTATTCCCTTATCTCTTTTTTCTCCTTTGCTTTTTTACAGAACATTTTGACCATATTTCTACAATTTCAGTCTTATCCTAGATTTATGAGTAAGAAAAAATGCATAATGCAATGTGCATAGTAACTAAAAGCTATGCTATTGTCTGTTATGTCTCTCTCACCCCTAAATTAAAAACAAACAAATAAAACAAAGCAAAACAAAACAAAAATACTAGCTCTGTCTAAGGCCCTGTAGCATGTTGAAAGTGAAGACAATATAAGGCCCAAAAAGCTAATACAGACCTTGGAGACAGTGTTACAATTCTCTACTTATTCAGATCAATTTTGATTTCACCAAAATTTGCAATTTGAAGATCTAACAGAAGATTAGTGTCATCATAATTGAATCACAAAAGTACCTGTGAATGATTTGCTATTGTAACCCCTGCACCCATTAATTGTAACATATATTAAAATCACAAAGCTCACTATACTTTGACAGTTTTAATTAATAAGTTTTTTCTGCTCGAACCATATGAATTGAGATTTCTACCTCTGAGGAAATAGAGTAGGGTTTTCTTCACAAAAAAAAAAAAAAATTAAAAAAGAAAGAAACCTGCCGTATTGAAAGTCAGTACAATGTTGCTAGATTGAACTGTCTTTGGAGCATGAAATACATGATTAAAAGTAGAAACAGAAGACAAAATATTGAGTCAAATCTAGATGAATTTCTGAAAAATAAATTAGAGGGGAAAAAAGGTCAACACAATAAGCAACCTGTATTCAGAAGCAGCCAAATTATCTCAGACTTTTAGCAATGGCTATGCATACAGCATCTCAAGAGAATTGCGTGTGGGGTGACAATCTGAACAGCTCATTAGAAGCCTTAAGAAAAAACACACCAACTCTGTAAAATAAAGGTGCTTTGTTGCGTTTCTACAGATATATGCATTCCCATCCATTGGGTTCTAGCTGGAGCTTAGGAGCAGAGATTGCGACAAAGGGCTATAGAGTTTTGACTACTTTATAAACAGGCAACAGGCAGCCTGCAGCCAGAGGATGAGGTCTGAACTGACCACAAGGGGCGGAATCTGGAAAATGCAGCTAGCTTGGCAAAATGGTGGGGTGCAAGGGTGGGGGATGGGTAGGATTTTCTTATTTAATCAGAGACCCAGCATCCTACATAATGTGAGAAAGTTCAGTTAGCATCAGACCTCAGAGTCAAGCCCAGGTCTATTTGCCTAAAATAATGAACACTAGTCTGTCAGTCATAAGAAAATGTTCCACCACTAGCTAGCCCAGTAACTCTAGATAAATTATAACCTAAGGCTCAATTCCATCATCTATAAAACCAGAGAGGTGATGGAGGGAAAAGTTGGTTTTTGACTTCATATCTCATCTCAAAGGAAATGCTAGACAGATTTCAGATTTAAATATAATTAAAATAATAAATACAGCTATGAGAAACAGGTCCACCCCTGACATTTACAAGGCTAGAGGCAAGAATATAAATGTAAGCTCCCAATAACCCCCTTCTTTTCCCCCCTCCCCTGACCCCCCTCCTTCCTATAGGATTAGGGACCTTGGGCATATATGTGTGTACTACCCAGTCCACACACCCAAGCTCTACCCACATTTCTCCCATCAAACAACTACCCCTGAGAACTAGGAGAACTCACACCTATGGAACAGTCCCTCCTCTTAGGAAGACAGACCCAAGGAAGAGGCCCTTGCAAGCCCTGGAAGCAGACTGAGCAGGGAATTCTCAGCTTCAAAGCACCTAGAGTATTGTCTAGAAGGAAGAGGCAGGAGTTCTATGTGGGTACATCTCCTTGGCCCTTTGAAGTCCCTGCCCTGTGATGAGAAACATGTAAAGTATAAACCATAAAGGAAAGGCTGGTACATTTAACTATATAAAAATCGAAAAGTTGTGGATATTAAAAATGAATCAATCATAAAACAAATATCAAAACTGAGAAGAAATATGTGCAACATTACAACAGAATAACTATCCTTAATAATTAACTCAAATTAGTTAAAAAGTGACTACCCAATAAGGAATTAGCAATAATATAAGCATATGAAGAAAACTCAACCTCACTTATAAAGGAATACACTACAACAAAAAGCTCTTTTTGACTTATCAAATTGACAAACATTTTCCAAATAATAATACACAGTTTGACAAGAGTACAAGAGTGTAAACTCATCAATTTTTACCCTCCTATCTATCCAATTCTACATTTTATTATTTATATCAAAGAAACAGTTAAGGATGTGACAAAGAGGATGTTTACTGCAATACTGGTAATGATAGAGAACAACTGGAAACAACTTAAATGTCTCAAAATGGGATTGGTTAAATAAATCATGGTACATTAATACAAAGGAGTAGTCAAAAGTGTTATTGTAGATGAAGAGCTGACAATGTAGAAATATGTTCATGATATAAAGATGAAAAAAGGAAGTTCATGAAGTGGTATAATTCATTTTATTGTTAAAGTTACACACACACACACACACACACACACACAATCTAGAATGCTATTATTAGCAGGTATTAAAAATGTTCTCTCGATTATGAACAAAATACTCTACTGTGGTTCCACAAGTGGCCCTGTGTAGTCTAACATGATGAAGCCTTCAATCTTCCTGCCCAATTAGGGCTCCAGATGTGTGTGTCCAGCTGCCTACCAGATATCTCCTTCGGAGAACAAACATCTCCAAAACTAAACACATGTCTCGCAACCCAATTATTCTCCCCGAGCTTTCACGTGAGCATCTGTTAGAAACTTTCAGAAAACTCCCACCTTATCCTTAAAAGAATTAAAAAATGAATGGGAGGATCCTGGGAAACATGGCGTAGTGAGAGACGACCCCAGATCTCTATTCTCGAAACAACAAGAAGCTGAACATCTAAAACTCAACAAAAAGCACCCAAACTGCACACCAGCACATCTGAGCATGGGATCTGTGCATAAGAGCTACCACAGGTCAGAATCCCGGGTGTCCGGTGGTGGACTGAGAGAAAAAAAGAAGCTACCTCTCGCAGTCGCCGGTGCTACCGGTAGAAGGAGAGGGAGGGGAGAAGGAGCGGCAAGTTCCCTGAACAGCCCTGCTTGGGAGAGCCGTGAGCTCCATGCACCAGCGACAGTGCCAAGTCATCAAGGCAGAAGGCAGAGAAACGGGAACAGTAGAAAAGTGGGGATGACAGAGAAACAACAGTTAATTTTTACTAGCCGTGGTTGCAAAACAAAGGCTGAGCCTCAGCCCCCACCCTCCAACCCAGAGGGCCCCAACCCCCATACCCCCCAGAAAGGAACACCTACCAAAAAGTAAAAGTCCAGGGCCAGATGGTTTCACCAGTGAATTCTACCAAACATTCAAAGAAGATTTAATACCTGTTCCCCTCAAACTCTTCCAAAGAATCAAAGAGGAGGCAATACTTCCCAACTCATTTTATGAGGCTAATATTACCCTGATACCAAAACCTGGTAAAGATAACATGCACACACGCATGCGCATGCACACACACAGACACACACACACACACACACACACACACACACACACAACTACGGACCAATATCTCTCATGAACACAGATGCAAAAATCCTAAATAAGATACTAGCGAACTGAATACAGCAACATATTAAAAAGATCATAGGTCAAGATCACGTGGGCTTCATCCCAGGGGCACAGGGATGGTTCAACATATGCATTCGATTAATGTAATATACCATATAAACAAATTAAATAAGAATCATATGATCATTTCAAAAGATGCAGAAAAAGCCTTCAATAAGATATAGCATCCATTCATGATCAAAACACTTAACAAAATTGGAAAAAAAGAAAAGTACCTTAATATAATAAAGACCATCTATCACAAAACCTCAGCCAACATTATACTTAATGGTGAAAAACTAAACACCTTCCCGCTAAGATCAGGGACAGGGCAAGGCTGTCCACTATCGCCACTTTTATTCAATATAAGAGGTCCTAGCGAGTGCAATCAGACAAGAGAAAGATATAAAAGGCATCCAAATAGGAAACGAAGAAGTCAAACTGTCACTATTTGCAGATGATATGATTTTCTGTATAGAAAACCCTGAAGACTCCACAAGAACACTACTAGAAACAATAAGCAAATACAGTAATGTCTCTGGATACAAAATCAATGTTCAAAAATCCATAGAGTTCCTATACTCTAATAAAAAGTGTCAGAAAAAGTAGTAGAGAAAATAATTCCTTTTGCAATTGCAACATAAAGAATAAAATACCTAGGAATAAATTTAATGGAACAAGTGGAGGACCTATATAATGAAAACTATAAGACCCTATTAAAAGAAATTGAAGAAGATACAAAGAAATGGAAAGATATTCCGTGTCCTTGGATTGGAAGAATCTACATAGTTAAAATGACCTACTACCTAAAGCACTATACAGATTTAATGCAATCCCTATCAAAATCCCATTGGCATTTTTTAAAGAATAGAACAAAAAGTCATCAGCTTTGTATGGAAGCACAAAAGACCTTGAACTGCCAAAGCTATCCTGAGAAAATAGAACGAGGCTGGAGGCATCACTCTGCCTGACTTCAAATTATACTACAAAGCAACAGTCATTGAAATGGCATGGTATTGGCAGCAAAACAGACACACAGACCAGTGGAACAGAATCAAGAGGCCAGAAGTCAACCCATATTTATGTGGGCAAATAATTTTCAACAAAAAGTCAAAAATATACAGTGGAGAAAGGAGAGCCTCTTCAATAAATGGTGCTGGGAAAATTGGAAGGCCACATACAAAAGCATGAAACTAGACTGCTGTCTATCACCACACACCAAAATTAACTCAAAATGCATAGAAGACTTGAAACAATAAAATGCATAGAAGAAAACATAGGAACTAAACTCAAGGACCTTGGAATGAAAGAGGATTTTATGAATTTGACCTCAAAAGCAAGGGAAATAAAAGCTAAAATAAATGAATGGGACTGCATCAAACTAAAAAGCTTCTGCTCAGCAAAAGAAATTGTCAACAAGGTAAAGAAACAACCATCCGAATGGGAAAATATATTTGCAAGCAACACCTCCGATAAGGGCCTAATATCCAAAATATACAAAGAACTCATACAACTCAATAACAACAAAAATACAAACAGTCCAATCAACAAATGGGCAGAGGACCTGGACACTTCTCCCTAGAGGACATGCAAATGGCCAACAAATATATGAAAAGATGCTCAACATCGCTAGCTATTAGGGAAATGCAAATCAAAACCACAATGAGATACCATCTCACACCTGTTAGAATAGCTGTAATCAATAGGACAAGTAATAACAAAAGTTAAAGAGGATGTGGAGGAAAAGGAACCCTCCTACATGCTGGTGGGACTGCAAATTGGTAATAGCTACTATGGACAACAGTATGGAGGTTCTTCAAAAAAATAAGAATTGATCTACCATATGACCCCTCTAATGAGTATTTACCCCAAAGACTTGAAAACCTTATCCGAAAAGATATTTGCACACTGATGTTCATAGCAGCATTATTCACTGTGACTAGGACATGGAAGCAACCAAAGTGTCCTATGATAGATGATTAGATAAAGAAGCTGTGGTATATATATACAATGGAATATTATTCAGCCATGAGATGAAATATTGCCATTTGTGACAACATGGATGGATATGGAGATAATCATGCTAAGTGAAATAAGCCAGACAGAAAAAGTTGAAAATCACATGATATCACTTATATGTGGGATATGAACCTATAAACAACAAGTGAACAGGACAAACAGTCGTTACCAGAGGGTAGGGGGTAGAGGAAGAGGGGAGAGGTAGATGGGGTAAAGGGGGTCAAATATAGGGGAGTAGGGGAGGTGAAGTGGGTAAGAGGGATCAAATATATGGTAGCTGAAAGAAACTGGAATTTGGGTGGTAAACACACAACAGAATATACAGACGTCAAATTATAATGCACCTACAAATGAACGGGATAAACAAACAGAGACACATGGAAAATGGACTAGTTGTTACCAGAGGGGAGGAGAGAGTGGTAAAATAAATAAATAAAATGTTAAATTAATTAATTAATTAATTAATTAAATAAAATGCTTTTGGAAATTATAATGCACCTGAAAATTATATAATTGTATTAAGTAATGTTACCTCAATAAACTTAATTTTTAAAAAAACTCTTTTTTAATTTTGGGATGTTAAAGTTCTTTTTTGTTCCTTATTTGTAGTTTCTAATTTTTAAAAACTTGTTATAATAAGAACATATTACACTAATTTTTATTTTTTAAAGAGAAAAGATGGATTATCATTTCTAAAGGAGTGGCTCTAACATTCTACAAGAGTATATCTTTGTAGCTTTAACATTTTAGGATTCTATGAAAGGAAAAACCAATGAACTATATGGTATCCTCTGGAAAGGAAGGAGTCACTGTAGCATTTT
Organism: Eidolon dupreanum; assembly: GCA_028627145.1. Classification (NCBI taxonomy): domain Eukaryota; kingdom Metazoa; phylum Chordata; class Mammalia; order Chiroptera; family Pteropodidae; genus Eidolon; species Eidolon dupreanum. Next base: position 31,813,835 of record CM053505.1, on the reverse strand, counting down.
CTCTATTAAAGGGACAAAATTCTATCACCATAAAACAATCAGACAACAACAATAAAATCCCACCTTGAAGACAAAGGCCATGCAAGTATATAGAGTGGACAGTCCCCACTACTTAAGGCAATAGAGGTCTTTTATTTTCTGAATTTTATCTTGAAAGGTATATTCTTTTTTTCCCCTGAAGTCCTTTTTTTTAATGCCAAATGAATTCCATATAAAAACAAACCAATCAATTTGATTAACAATTGTTTGGTGGAAGGAAAGGACAGAATTGAACAAAGTGGTATTGGTAGGGGCTGAAGGAAAAATTTTTTTGCCACTTCTTCAGTTCAAGGTTGAGAAGCTTCTCTTAGAATAACATTTCTAGGCTCTCTGTGACCCTTGCTTACTCCTCACCATGGAAGGAGCTACAATTACTTGCTTCAGTCATTAGAGAACAATTTATAAGAAGAAATTCATGTTAAACCTAAATTTCAAGTTTGACCCACACTAACTACGGTTTAAAAACAATTTATCTGCCTGTCCATCTATCCATACCCAAAAAACATATGCACAGGCACGAGCTACGTGCTTAAGCAACACTTGATGCCTGGATGATCCAGGAGATCAGAAATCAAAAGACTTAGATAAGTAATCTGTTTAGTGAGTGGAAGTTTCCACGTACATGCAAGAAAGGGGTCTGCTTAGGAAGGCATAGCAACACAGACGGGTCCTAAAAAATCCCCATTTCAGTGTATTGAAACTCTCTCCATTTTGTGTCACACAAAGCTTCCATTTGGTGAATAAAAAACCATGCCAGTCAATGACCTGTCACCTATTTCTGAATGTTCCTTTGAGTTCAGACAGGACCTCTTTTAAAATCTTATCTTTCTCCAGCCAGCTCAAATGTCACCTCCTTCCTAAACCTTCTCTCCTCCTCACCATAGCTGCAAATTACCTCTTGTGCTCTTAAGATTCTAATCCCTTTGTTTCCACCACTCATTACTTATGATTTTACATAGAATTGCATGTGTACATGTTCTTTTACTAGATGATAAGCTCCTTGATGGCAAGGTCCAAGTCACTGATTTTCATCTGAGCCATAATATCAACAGTGTCTTACAGTTATTCATTAGATGTCTACAGGACTAAAACTTCAGAACTTACATAAGTTTAAAAGTATCCTCTCTCCTCACCTCTTGATAATGCAAGCATTAGAGAATAGATATAATTTTTACCTGCCTCAGCTTTTAGTCTCATTTCTATAACAGGGTGAGAATCACCTGCCCCGGGAGCTGGCTTGATAAAACTCCCTGGAACAGTGCCATCTAACAAAAATATAAAAATGCTAACCACATACACAACTTTAAATTTTCTAGAAGCTACATTAAGACAAGTAAAAAGACTTGTTTATTTGTTGTTTCCAAACAAAAACTCATAGACACAGACAACAGTTTAGTGGTTACCAGAGGGAAAGGGAGAGGGGAGGTAGGAAAAAAAATAAAAGGGGTCAAATATATGGTGACGGAAGATTTGACTTTGGGTGGTAAACACACAATGCAGTAGATGGATGATGTCCATAGAACTGTACACTTGAAATTGATATAATTTTATTAACCGATTTCACTCTAATAAATTTAATTTTAAAAAAGAGTGAATTTAATTTTAATAATACATTTTATTTAACCCAATTTATCCCAAATAGTATCACTTTAACGTGTAATCAATGTTTTAAAAATTACTGAAATACTTTATATTCTTTTTACCATACTAATTCTTTGAAAGCTGGTGTGTATTTTCCATTTACGGCATGTCTCAATTCATTTCAGACACTACTTATTTACTATGAAAGCTAGTTACTTAACCTTGGTTTCCTCAATTTTAAACTGGGAATAACAGTATTTACCTTATAGGGATTTACTGAAGTTTAATAATATACGTAAAGGATTAGAATAGTACCTGGCAAATTGTAAGTGTTCAATAAAATATTAAATAAATATTAACTGCCTTTATCACTACCATCCTCCATTTGCTATATAAAGAAACTGAGCATATGAAAATAACAAGTGTATTTCTCAAGTTCATAAAACAAATCAATGCTGGTTCTATTCTCTTTTAAATAGTTGTCTATTAAACCATGCAGAGCAGCTGGGAGCAATGTAAAATCATATTTTTACCCATTTAAAATTCCAAAGTGCTAGCCAAATGGAGTTTGGGAGTTTATCCAAATGGCAATATTCTTCAAAATGGTAGCTTAGAGAAATGCCATCCAGCTGTGTTATACTAACAGTCCTTTCACCCTACCACTTCCTTTTAGTTCTTTCCCCCATTTGCTACAATGTTCCATCCATACTAATTGGTGAAAAAGTATAACTCCTTAAGTTTAAGTCTGCATTATTTGAGGTTATTTTTGTTGCTTTTTCTTAGTTGACTAGTGAAGTTGAATATTTTTGCATAAATTTGCAAAATGCCCAGCACCGAAAACGATCTTTGACATACTTGATTGTGCATTTCAGAAGACTCAAAGCAGAGAAACAGCCATATAGAAGCAATGAAAGAACTGAAGGAACAATGGCCTAGGAATCAAGAAACCTGATTTCTGGCCCAGTGTCTATGATTAAATCACCACATGGCCTTGGGTCCATGCCTTGGGTCCACTTAAATTTCTGAGCTATATCTCAGTTTAAAATAAGGTTGGCAGCCTGCAGTATTTAGGACTAAGCATTAAAAACTAAGCATTAAAATACAGTATACCACAGCAATAACTCAAGATGAAATTACATCAGGTCTTAGCATTCTTGTTTAGCTCTCTTTAAGTGTTCTGGCAATAAGTTTCCTTTGAAAAAATGAGTATTGACAAAGTTTGGGGATAATTTCCCTTAACATTCAAATAATTAGAATACCTAGAAAAGCATATAAGGTTCCTCTTTCTGATATTTACACTGCTATCACTGAAATCCAAACAAACGTCATATCCTCCAAGGTTAAGAATTACCGGACATCAGCATAAAGACAATGGGGCATCAATGACCACCTCCATATCTCTCCTCCTACACCCAAATTCCGTGGAGCAAGGTTTGTGGGGGACAATATAGGATATTTAACAGATTCCTGACTTCTACCCACTAGATACCAGTAACGTCCCCCCAGTTATGACAACAAAATATGCCTTCAGGCATTGCCCAATGTCCCCAAAGGAGAAAAATGGCCCTCAGTTAAGACCCACAACTCTGGATACTAGACCATGGCTACCCTAAATTCTTTTGGAATTAATGTAATGGAGACCTGCAATTTTCAGGATGTCACTGCTTATGACACAGCCTCATTAATACGACATGGAGTGATCAATTTCCATTGGCAATCTGGATTCTAGTTAATTTTCTAGTTAATTTGTAATTAATACTCATATAATGAGAAATACTTTGTAAAATGACTCATTACACTGCAGTGCTTATCCATGTATCTTTTTCAGAGCCCAAACAATGTTTTCACACAAATAGCGATTTCAGTAGCTAATATTTTAGATTAAGATATTTAAATTTTAGAGCCCATTATATATATTTTCCCCTTTATTGTGACATTGGTTACCGAACTCCAGTAAGTTTCAAGTGTACAAATCAACAGTAAGTCATATATATATATTGCATTGTGTGTTCACCTCATAGTTAGATTTCTTTCTGTCGCCATGTTTGACCCCCTTTAAATCATTTACCTACCCCCTTCCCCCCACCCTCTAGTAACCACTAGTTTATTGTCCATGTCCATGACTCTGTGTCTGTTTATCCTGTTTGTTTGTTGCTTTTAGGTTTATATCCCACATATAAATGATATCATGTGATTTTCAACTTTTCCTGTCTGGCTTATTTCGCTTAGCATGATTATCTCGAGGTCCATCCATGTTGTCACAAATGGCAATATTTCATCTCTTCTTATAGCTGAGTAATATTCCATTATATATATGTACCACAGCTTCTTTATCCAATCATCAATCGTAGGACACTTTGGCCACTGTGAATAATGCTGCTATGAACATCGGTGTGCATATATATCTTTCCATTATATATTTCTTTAATGTTAGCACCTTAGCTTTAATTTACAGATCAAAGTTTTCAATATACTACCCATCTACCACTTTATTCTCCTCCATCAAGTCCCCATGTTACTCACCTAAGTACTTGTATTTCTGGTTCCCAATGACTGGGCCATAAATCCAGTGGTCTACCTTTTCATCTAAAGTTTTGACAGAGGAAAGATATTCTATTTCTTTGGGTCTGTGCACATAAGCAAATTGGGAAGGAGTACTAACAAGACTGTATCAGCCATAAAATAACAGGATCAACCAAACATACAGGGAATACCTACTCTTTAATGCTTGGGGACACAAAAAGAAATATATATTAGACATGAAAGAATCACAAAATAGGAACAGCCACAGAAAGAATCACATCAACCACATACCCAAAGTCATTCAGCTGGCTAATTTGACATGCTGATAGTGGAGCATTTGAGTAAGGGTATGCTAATTGCAGCTATAAGATAAAAAACTACAGTTTAAAGCTACATTTATGGGCTTGAGACTCAACACCTAGAAGACAGGACACCAATGTGATAATGGTGGTTACCTCTGAGGAGCAAGTTGAAGGGGCACTTTCACTTTTTAGTCAAGATGCTTCTATATTTTTTAAAACATGAACATGTAGTCATGTGTTATTTCTGTAATTAAAATCCAGCATAGGTAAAGCCAGGAGAGAAGACAAAATCTCAGAGGGTGAGAGTATAAAGAAAGAAAAGGCAAAGAATATATTATTTCCAAATATGGATATAATTAGGGGCAGAAGGAATCAAAAGCAAAGAAACAGCAGTGGGACAGGCTGGCAGAAAGAAAACTAGGAGGATATAACAACTCTGTGGCCAAGGGAGGAGAGTTTCAAAAGGAACTGAATTGTCAACAGAACCAAAAGGGGAAAAGAGGAGATAAATAAGATGATAAAACAGAATTTAGATCTGAAAGAAGCTTCTTAAAAATTATAACCTTCTTCCTACATCATGCCCCTCAATCTTTGTGATAATTGAAGCCCAGAAAAGTTAAGTGGCTGACAAGACAGGTATTGGTAGCTAGAGAGCACAGCAGAGGGATACTGCAACATGTTTATGGATAGTCTAGTGAATGGGTCCAGTGGAAAGAAAGAGAAGATACCAGAATAAAAGGAGGGTAATTGGATAAGTAGTATCTGGAATAGACAGGAAGAGATGGGACTGAAGGCAGAAGCAATAAAAAATAATATGACTTTTCCTCTAAAGCTGGGTAACTTGTTTCTTGTTTCATTGGGCTTGTTAAATTAGGAGGTTAGGGGAACCACTTAGACAGAGTACCTGGGTTTCCCCCAGAACTCCACCCTTGGCACCTTTCCCATCTGAAACTATACATATACCCTAGGCTCTATTTACCATCTATACATGAAAGATTCCCAAATCTGTATTTCAGCCCAAATGCTCTCCTAAGCCCCAGACCCAGGGGAGATGAATCTTTACTTATATATCTGTAAGTATCCAAATTGTTATCTCTATCTCCACAATTCTACTCCTAGTCCAGTGCTCTCTGTCTCAGTGAATGGTACCACATAATAATTTTAGGCAAGTTATTGAATATCATCTCTTATTACATCTTTGTAAGCAAGTTGGAAAAACATTCGCTGGATGACAGTAAAGTTAAAGTCACAACTGTTAGAGCAGCCTCACCCACTGAGTGTCCATTGATGGATTAATAGTCTCCAATTAGCCTTGTTCAGCTCCATGCCAAGTGTAGCAGACACTTACAAGCGACCCCCAATAATGACTACCTCCTGGTGTTCATGCACTTGTATAATCCCCTTGCCTTGAGTGTGGACAGGACCTGTGACTAGCTTCTAGCCAATAGAATACAGCAAAGGTGATGGGGTATCACTCCCATGATTGGGGGGGTGGAGGGTGGGAGTGTGTGTGTGTGTATACAACTTAAAGCAGCTTAAGTCAATGATAGAAAAGATGTTATAAAGCAAGCATTAGAATTCATCTGGCAATTAGTGAAAGGAGGTAATAGAAGCAGGACTTTAGAAGAGGGAAACAACATATTATCAATATTATGATTATTGTTTTGATAATATAAAAGTGAGTATATTCAACACTGGGGCTCAATTTCACATTACTGAGCACAAGCACTCAAATTTTGAAAATGTGGAGGTAAAAAAATTCAGATAGCTGAGCTTTCTGGAGCTTTCAGGAGCTTTTTAGTGACAGATAACATTCAGATAGCTGAGCTTTCTGGAGCTTTCAGGAGCTTTTTAGTGACAGATAACATTACATTTTACAGATAAGAAAATATAGGCCAAGGAGGGTCAAACAATTTGTTCATGATTATAAATCAGTAAGTCAATTGTACTGAGAAGCAGAATTTCCCTTAATCTAGAACGCTAATGAAAACTCACATTACTTTTCTAAGTTACAATGGCTACTTTGGGTTAACAATGTTTTCACTAAAATAATTTGAAATCCTGAGTCATCCTTTACTCTTTGTCTTCCTCCAAAGTTTACCAATAGTTTACATCTTATATCCAGACCTTCATAATGTTCCACCTGAATCTCTTTCAGCAATCTCCTAACTAATCTTCCCAGTTCCAATATCTCCTTCCCATCTGTCTTACATAGCTCTAACAATGACATTGTCTCCCATTACTTACAGAATTAAGTTTGGGAACCAGAGTTAAATTCAAGTCTTATTTCTACCATTTCCTCACTATATGACTTAGAGCCTCATTTTTATCATTTGTGAAATAAGGATAATACCAACTGCCTCATATGTCCTGGTTTTCCTGGGTCAATCTCTGTCTATGCCTACCCTATCTGATTAGCACAACGCTTCACGCTCAAAATTTCCCTGGTTTTGACAGTAAATCATCTGATCAATAAAGTGTTATAAGGATTTAATGAGACAATGCATATAAATATAACAGACCTGGCATGATACTTTTCTCACTCCCTATCTAAAATCATTATCTCCAACATCAACAACTATAGAAGAACCTACTCCATATTACATGGTCTACCTCAGAGGCCACCTCCTCATCTTTGTCTTTCTTCTATTGGTATGCTAAACCTCTTATAATATGTATCTAGCACTTGCTTGGATCGTGATTATTTGTGCACATGTTTTAACTTACTCAGAGACTAGCCATGTGACACCTAGCAGTGTCTTCCACACAGAAGATTACATTCTTCAATTTAGAAAGAATCAGAATTTGGGCCACAGAATTGCATTTCGTTAATCCATCAGCTGTTTACTCAAGCCTTCTGTTTCTTACTCCCTTAAGATAATTTCACTTGCTCATTAGTACCACAGCAGGCGTACGCTAATAGGAAGTTTCCTTCTTTCACAACTGGTTACCACCCTGATTGTCTTGAGTGGTTGTGGTGGAGGAATTCTTAGAATGATGGTCCTAGGAATAGAAAGTAACCAAGAGCACAGGTACTAGAGCTAGACTGTCACTCATAATTGTATCTCTATCAGTTACAAGCTCAGAATCCATATAAAGCACTTGAGGAAAAGCACACAGTAAGTATGCGATAAGTGATAGCTATTTTTATCTGTTGTCTTCTTCAACCTCAGTCAAATCAGAATGCTTTACTAAGGAGTGAGGCCTCTCAGCAACATTCTCTACACAGGCAGCCAAGTACCAGCTCCGGCAGATACCACCTCCAGGGCTTCTCTGTCCATCTTTCTAGAATGCCTATTTTCTTGTCCCAGTTCCTCCCTCCTTTACACCTAGGCCAAGCTGAGGCCATTTCTAACAATTTCTCTGACCACCAGCAAAGACGAGATTCCTTCTGTCTGACTCTCTAAGCATAACTTCTAGGTCCAGGTTCAGGTTCGACCTCAAATCACACTCTGGGTAACTCTTCATGCTCTATGGTTTCCACAGCCAGAAAAATCTCTCAAAAATTGTATGCTTTATGATTCCAGTCTTTCTACACCTATCTATACCCTGAAATTACTTAGCCTTTCTCCTTTCTCACAACTGCTTTCATCACTCCAGTCTCTGCCACCTGCTCATGTTATGCATACAATTAAATATCTAAGTAAAACCTGTCTTGCTTCTTAATTCATTGTTAAGTTTTCTACCATCCACCTCCTGGCTAAAATTTCAAATATTAGAGAACAAGGGTCAGTTAAGATGGGCTAGTGACTCATCTCTAAACACACACAACTGAGTGAAGAAACTATTCATTAAACCAAATCAAGAGAACTTTCAGCTGGACATTCCTTTTACTTCATGTATCTCAAGCAAAAGCCTTCTTTTTGGGGGGGCGGGGAGTGAGCTAAAATGATCTTGAAGCATTTGAAGATTTAATTTAATCATAGCTTTATTATGTAAATATCAGGCTATTTATATCTACTCTACTTCAAATAAAAGACCATACCTGCAATCCTCCTCAAGTCCTTAAGCAAAATGCTCAAGAAATGGTAGCCTAGCATTCACTGGCAAAATTTTAAAAAGTTAAGCAAGAACAACTATTTATCCAGACACTGAGACACTTAATTGTTTAATTGTGGCCTAGAATAAAATTACTATGCTACTTAGGTATTAAAATACCCACAGATCAAAACTAATGACATAATTAAAATTGCTTCATCAAAAAAAAAAAAAAAAAACTAACAAAACCATGGTCTTTACCTAATTGTGTTTCACTTACTTTTTAGCATGAAGCTTTAACAAAGCCACAGCTCCTCCCCTGAGCCCCCTGGCCACAATGAATCCCTGGTAGCTTTCAGGGGTCTTTGATGTGCCCAGACTCTGCCTCCTGTGCCTCAGACCTGACCTCTCACTTCAAACACTATTACACCTTTTATGTCTTAGTATAATAGAGTCAAGAAAAGAATTGAGTGGGATATAGGTTTTATTTAAATTTTGTTATTTAAAGGCATTAAGTTTTTGTAAACAAGTCAAGCAGTATAGAAAGGTGTCAAGTGAAAATGAAGAACCCCTACCCCTGCCACCCCCAGTTTCCAAGGTAACAATGATAACCGTATCTTGTGTATCATTCCAGAAAATGTCTGCACATATGTAAGTATACATATATACAAACTCTTATCTATCCTCTACCTCCCCCTTCTTTCTGTTGTACAAATAGTATCATACAATTCTTCACTTTTTCCATTTAAAACGTATGTTGGACAGTATTTCCTGTCATTATACATAGTTCTACGTCACTCCTTTTAATGAAATGTACAGCATTTCATAGTGTGTATACACCATTATTACTATAACCAGTCTCATGATGGGCATCAAGACTACCAATTGTAAAAAAAAAAATGACAACAAGGTAACTAACATCCTTTAGCAAGTGACTTTTGTGCAGTTCTTTTTTACACTAGATTTACTGGGACAAAAGGTATCCATATCTTACATTTTGATTAGGGTTTCCAAACGGCCCTCCAACTGGTCTCTAACAATTTATACTCCCACCAACACTGCACAGAGTGGGCTTTTAAATCAATCACCTAAAGTTCCTACAGCTCAGTTAGGGACTAGATATTTAACACAAAAATATCAGCTCACTGAGGATTTTGTTACATCTTTTACAGTCTAGAAAACCAAGTGCCACAGCTGGTGGCAGCCACATCTTGCTATGATTAGCCTTGCCCCCATCCAAATGCAAATTAAGAGGGTGCTATTCCTAAGAATTAATCCAACTCTTGAATAATGAATTGTTTAGGTTCAGAAATTTTGTGCAGTGAATTCAGTGTAGAAGAGAAACCTATACAGCTCCTGGTAACATACCCACAATTATCTCTAACACCAGGAGTGCTATATAATAGTGTGATAAAAGGTAGTTTCCACTCACCCGTAATTAGTTAAAGACATTGGCAATGGAGACACACTTTGAATATGTAAGAACTCAGTAGATTCACATGTTCGTGGTATGGGATGATCTGACAAAGAGATTTTGCTAGTTAAACAGAATATCTGTTGTCTTTTTTCCAGTGATAGTGAACGTCTATAAGCATCATTGCATACAATCTAGTGAATCACATCTAGAATAACACTTGTTTAACATTTGATATTTTGTAAAGTAACTTAGTATATCTTACCTCATTTAAACCCCATGGCAATTCTGGTAGGAAGGCAAGGCAATTATTACTCATTAAACCAAGACTCGATTAGCACATAGGATGTACTGGGCACTCTCTGCTAGGCAGGTGGTATTCAAAGATGAACTAGACACTTCCATCTCATTCATTGTCACTCTGCCCTATCCAGTCTATCCACAAAGTCTTTACATTACTTAATAACATGGCCTACAAAACCCTGTGTGACCAGCTACATACCCAACCCTCCAATTTCATCCTGTGCCCCTGTATACCTCACTCACTGTGGCCCAGCCACACTGGACCATGCTGGGGAAGAATCCAGGTTCTTTCCATCTCAGGGATTTCTACTTCATTTCCTATGCCTGAGATGCTCTTCCCCCAACTCTTCACCTGGGTAACTCCTACTCATCTTCAATCTCAGCTGAAATTGTCACTCCCTCCCAGACTCCTCCTCCCAATAAATTATGCCTCATTTATTATTCATTTCATCAGACTTTACTTCATAACACTCACACTTCATAATGAAATATTTGTGTATTTATGTGCTTGCAACCCAACTCTCCTACATGACTGCAAGGCTTAAGAGGGCAAGAATTATAATTTTTGAGGTCACTGCTATAACCTCTGCACTTATCCAATGCAGTGTCTGGCAGACAGCACACACAAAAACAGAAGTACCAAAAAAATACAGCCAATACCTTCAAGGAGTATACAATATAGTGAGGAAACACACAAAGAAGGGAAAAACGAATTTTACCAGAGGATGGGTGAGGTTTTGAGAAAGACTGCAGAGAAGAGACAACTCTTGAGCTGATGGCTAAAAGGTGAGTAGGTGTCTTCCAGGAATGTGGCCTACTGAAATGATCTAGGCCATCAGGGATGGATTGCACGTGGGGAAGAGCAAGGACTGTGTAATGCCTCACAGACTTTTGGCTTTGATATCTGGGTGGATGGTGGTACACTTATTTGATACAGAGAATGTAAGAGAAAGAGGCTCTATTATTATTTATTACCAGTAGAACCCAAGGGAAAGAAGGCACTGGCAGAGCTGAGAATTTGAATGGTGGTGATTCCTCTATCCAACTGCCTCTCACCACTCTCAAGCTAAATAGGAAAGATCATGAATTCAACCTGGGAATATTCGGTACTGAGTCACAGGTGGCCACAGGTCAGGCCAGGCCAAGGGAGGACAGTGGAAAGATCAGAAGACTTACTACAGACAGGGTAAGGGAGGTTCTCTACATCTGAACACTTTTTTGGCCAGAAGATGTCAATGATGTAATTTAGTGTGCTTATCTTTTTTTGTGGGGGCCAGAAGGAATAAAAGAAAAATTCAGTGTCCAGAGTATCCCACATGCCTGATAATACCCAGTTCATCTCTACTGAATGCTCTGTGTCCTAGATTTATTTCTAACTGCTCTGTGTTGCAATTTCTGTGTTGCTCTTCATGTAAGTAGTCAAGAGAGAAATCCTAAATAAATACAATAAAATACTACCTAATGTCTGAATGATACTGGTTTGAAAAACATCAAAATATGCCTTTACTAAGGGGATTACCTCATCCTATTAACTCCTCGACAGCTTCTTTGGTCTGACCACAGGTCTATAAATACCTGTGTATTAACAGAAGGTAGAAAGAATAAGAAGAATCTGGCATCTGGCCACCTGTAGTGAAACTTTCTAGTCTCTTCCCACTCCCTGCCCACCATACACAGAAGAGCCTTACATGAAAAAGCAAGTTTTGAATCATAATTCTTATCAAAACATAAGAACCTACAGTTTATTTCAAAAAAAATGCTAAAAGAGTGACGGGAAGAAAAAACTCACCCAGGAAGCCTCAACGACAATTCTTTGGGTGAAAAAAAACTGAACTTGTCAAAGTACCAATATAAAGCATAGTATGAAAAGACTAACACTTAGCAGTAGGGCTAAACAGGCAGACAGACTGGCAGCACACCAGGCAGCATCAATCATCAGGAGCTCGGGGCCCAATTCTGGCTATATGCACTATGTGACAGCAGTATGACCCAGAATAAGTTTCACTGGGCCTCAGTTCCCTCCTTTGCAAGATGAGGCATTTGCAATAGATCACCTCAAAAGACCCTTTCCAATTAAAAAAAAAAACATCTTTTTAAAAGTGTATTGTTTTGTTTGCTGCTGCAATTATTATACAATCTAAGCAGCTAAGATAGGCTGGGCATTTTGGTGATTCTCATTCTCATCTATAACTCTGGAAGGTAAATATTATCATATCTTTTTGCACATTATAACAGTAAAGGTCAACATTTGTGAGTGCTTAACAACTGCCAGGCAATGTTCAAAGGCCATATATATGCATATTAACTCAATTTATCCCTCAATAATCCTAGGAATAGGTATGATTATTATTAACCCTATTTTACATATGAAGAGGGTGAGGCACAAAGAAATGAAATAACTTGCCCACTACTAGCAGTGACCAAGCTAGGCTACAAATCCAGGGAGGAGTGTGTCTCCAGAGACTATATTTAACTCCAGAGGAGACAACTGAGCCTTTTGGAGTTTAGGTAACTTTGACTACCAATTGGCAGAGCTGGATTCAGATCCAGGTGTATTGGATTCCAAGGCCTATGCTCCTTCTATAACCATATGCTGGAGAAGGAATGCTGGCTCTGGGAGAAAAATTATCTGAAATATTGTTTTCTTTACTCCTTACTCAATGTTTTACATCATAGTCCATCCTCCACCTATCTGCCGCCCTGAGGAGCTGTAGAAGGGCAACAGTGCAGAGAAACAAAGAGCTCATCTCTGTACCTGTAGGTAAGAAACGGCTAATGTTTTGGTCAGGAGCAAATGGCATTTCTTTTGCAATGGTGGTCCAACTATGCAGCCACAGAGCTATCCAGATTTCACACTGAAGCTCTGTCATCTATCCACTGACTGCTGTGATGCTCCCCTGGCCTCCATGTGTTAGCTAAATCACCAGAGTGTTTACAAATACACTGTGCCAATAAACAAACAAACAAACAAAAAATAACCTACAAGGTTGAAACATGCTTCTTTTGGATCTAAAGCCCACAGAACAGTTTCTCATTACAACTATTTTATTATAATTTCCCTCTACCTTATTTTTATGCTTACTCTGAAATATTTAGCCACCTCACCTCATTATGTAACTCCCACACTAGATTAAGTGATTTCCCCATTTTTGTACAATCTCTCTGTTCCTACTCTCGCTCCTATAAGAGTTTTTAGAAGTCAATAGGAGAGATGGCCCAAAATTACAAGATTACTTAAGTAAATATTAATAGCAAAAAAAAAAAACTGCTCTAACCAAACTCTCAGGGGCGTGGTTTCTTTCTTTCTTTCTCTTTTTTTTTTTTTTTTAGTTTGGAAATAGAAGGGCCACAGAATGGCTAAAGCAGCTGTCCAGAATTCACTCCCTGTGGAAAGCACTGTTATTTTATATCTCATTTTCAAAGTACCTGTTTTCTGATTATAAAAGGAATACATATTCATTGTATAAATATTAGAAAATAAAAATATAAAAAATAACTGCATCTTACTACCTGGAGATAGCCACTTTATCAACTGTTTCATTTCCTTCCATTCTGTATTATCACACAGGTGTGTATGTAAAATGAAACACACAGAAATACACATAAACCCACAATTAAATTAAAAGCCAGAAATGGAATAATCCCATACTTTTCCATTATATCATGAAGATATAACTATTGATAATTTGAGATCTACTTTCCTCAATCCTGCCATTTAACATAGGAATCCATTTCTATGTTAATAAATAGAACTCTAAATTATCATTTTAGTAACTATAGCATTACACTGTATCAATGCATCAGAATGCCAAATGCTATCACTTTTCCCACTATAGAAAATGTTGCAATCAATATCCTTACTGACACATCTTTGTACACACCCTTCATTATTTACTTAGGATAAATTCTCAGAAAAGGAATTGCTGGGTCTAAAAGGTTTTGATAAATATTGCCAAATTGACATTCCCATCAAAAATGTGTGAGTGTCCATATCAACACTGAGTTTGTCATTTCTTTTTAATCTTTAATCAAATTTTATTGGAGAAAATGGTATGCCATTTTAATTCCCCTTCCTTTAGTATCAAGAATATTTTTACATGTTTACTGGTAATTTAAATTTCTTTTTGTATGTATTTTCCTATTCCCACCCTTTGCACATTTTCCTAGTAAAATACTTGTATTTTTCTTATTGCTCTGCAAGTCTATAAATTAGGGACAATGAGTCTTGTTGCAATTGTTTCTAGTTTTCCCATTACCTTTATTTGTGGATTTAAACAGAAATTTAAAATTTTCATATAGTTGATTATACTAATCTTTTTCTTAGTCTATCTTTTATATTATGCATATAAATATTTTCCCTGACATTATAAGTTTTCTATATTTTTTGAGTTCCTTTATCATTTCTTTAAAAAAAAAAAAAAAAACTTTTGATTCTTTAATGTAGCAGTTCCCAAACAGGATTAAAGATCAGACTTGCTTACAGAGCTTCTTTAAATGTTCCGGTCTTAAGACTGAAACGCAATTTGCACGGATGAAATCTGAGCAAGCAATTCTGATGCATCCCTCCCTTTATTAAGAAATTATTTTAATCCTTCTAAATTTACATTAGTATCATTTACCCAAATGATTTCAGCACATTTGTTAAGTACTAATTTCATGAATTTGAAATGCTACCTTTATCTATTTGGTAAACTCCACGAGAGCAAAAACCATACCTGTTTTTACTAATCATTACATCTCTAAGGCCCAGCATAGTGCCTGGTGCACAACTGGTGCTTCATAAATGTTAACTGAATAAATAAATAACATCTGACAACACAAGTCTCCAACTTCATCCCAACCCAAACTGGTTTGTCTTCTCAACATCTGTTGACTATTAGACCAATAAAACTCATGTTATTAATAATGACCCCGCATTATCAAAAATGTTAAATTATGCCCAGTACACTCTGTCTAAAGTGGCAAAGAAATGTATTAGAGGGCTCCATCAAATGAAGTCAAAATAATGTTGACCATGTTTAAGAGGTATGGGAATTCTGATCCAATTCTTAATGGAGGAACTAGACAGCGTTGACCTACAAGACTAAGGAGCCTTGGCTTTCTCTAGCTCTCAGAGTTCCTCAGCTAGCTCCAGAGACTGACTCAGAGCTTCCTTGAGTTGAATGGCCCACACACACCCTCTTCCATGAACCCATGGAAAGAAAATTGGAACAGGGAATAGGGAAACCTGAATTTTAGTCCTAGCGCCACTATCAACCTGTTAAGTGGCATGTCACTTAACCTCTAGGGGTTGGGCTACACGTTTTCTAAAGATCTCTTCTGTTCTAAACCTCTACCTGAAGACCCGGACAGACTACCACAGGGCAGGTCTTCCAAGGACCACATGAAATTCTCTCCACAGAGCAAGGTCCCAATTCCACCCATGCTATAGCAAAATAATAGTGGCGGTGAGGGTAGTGGTGGTAGTGGTAGTGGTGGTAGTGGTGGTGGTGGTGGTGGTAGTGGTAGTGGTGGTAGTAGTAGTAGTAGTAGTAGTAGCAGCAGTAGTAGTAGTAGTAGCAGCAGAAGAAAAGTGTAGTAGTAAGAACAACAGCTGTCACTAAATTTTACCAAGTACTTACTATGATACATGATATTCTAAACATCTTACTACTAATAATAACAGCACACACACTTATATGGCACTTAATATGTTCCAAATGCTTTGCATATATTAACTTAATCTTCATCACAGCCCTATAAGGTGAATTCTATTATTAGCCCCATTTTACAAAGGAGAAAACTGAGACACAGAGAGGACAAGGGACTTGCCCAACGTTTCACAGCTACCAAATGATGGAACCAACTGAGCTGAACCCAGACCCATACTATACCATACTGCTACTCAAATTATCACTGTACTATGCTTATCACCTCAGAGGTTGCACAAAACAAGAAATAAGTTGAGTTACTTATGTGGAATACTCCCCTCTTTGCTAACGATAGAAAAATTAGGTTTTACTCCAATGTAATTTTAAGCAGATCAGATTTCAGGTCCTGAGATAGCAAAATATTTTATTAATAACCTTTTTATTAATTGTTACCATTAGAATGTTTGTATTATAAAACAAATCATTAACTACTACTGACATTTCCATTAATCACAGAGAAAACACATAAGCTCTTTAAGTATCATTAGGAACAAAACTTTAGATCCCCACCTGCACAAACTCCAGTTCCATACTTTCAGAACTGGCTTTTAAACAGCATCCTGACAGCCCACAGGTGTTTCAAACAAGACAGGCCAAACCAAACATGGTACACTAACTTTCTACTATGTCCTTCTCACCACCTCCCATGTTTCCTATCTTAGTCAATGGTACCACTGGCCCCTGACATCCAAACTGGGTGTCAACTCAGGCTCGATTCTTCCCACATTGTCACAGAACATTTCTAGACTTCATCCCATTCTCTCTCTCCTTGCTGCCCCTGCTTCTGCTCAGATCACCACCTTCTCTTCCCTAAACCACTACACCAGAAACTTCCCAAATGGCTCTTAGCTTTCATTCTCCCTGGCTCCAGCCCCACTTCAACACTGCTGCCAAAGTTCTTTCTAAAACAAAATCTGATTATGTTACTTCCCTGTTTAGAACCTTTGTCTTCAGGATGAAGTGTAAAATCCTTCCTAGAACATACAAGGCTCTTTATTATCTGGCCCCCAACTACCTTCCCTGCTTCATCTGAGGTTGTGCCCCATAGATCTCACAGGAGGCAAACGACAGCTTGGAAGTTCCCAAACAGTGCTTCTCTGTCTGCCCAGAATGCAATTATCATTTGTCCATCTGGCAAACTCCTACTCATTTTTTTTAGACCAGCTTGAAACTCATAGTTCATTATGCTTTCCTCTGGGCTTCCATCGCCTTTTGCACCTCTCCCTATTTTAACACTTATTCAACCTGACACAATAATTTATTTGTCTGTCTCTCCCATAAGATAAGCAACTGTCTAGTGTTCTATGTCTTATTTGTCTCTGTATTCTGTTTGTTGAACGAAAGAACGTCTCAGGATTTAAATAAGAATATCCTAGCTGCTACTGATAAATGCCCACTGTGAGTCAAAATGGGCATATAGGTCGAATCTCATTTCAACAAATGTTTTTAACTTGACAAGCCTGGTACATCAAAAATAGTTGTTACATTTGTGTGGCTACATACTTTGTGCATGGTAGGAATTCACAGGTTCACAAGAGATGTAACCCATCAGGCAAGATATCATTGAGCTTTGCTCTCAGGTAGTTCATAATATTAAAACAGACATTTTCCTTCTATTGCCAAATACAAACATTGTGACATTAAATATGTTTTAAAGTCTTTACTGGGAAGAGGAAGCCAGGGAGCTGTTGACATGCTTCCCCCACTTTTGAGAAACTTATGATAGAAATTTACTGAAAACAAATGAAAAACACAAATATGAAAAAGTATCCCATTTCCTCACATATAACCTCCACAAACACATGTTCAAATGGAGAGTTCTTTGAAAATGCTTCTGGCAGTACATTTTCCTGCTACTTCCTCCACTACCTCTCTATCCCCACATTAAAATGATTTGAACTTCTAACTAGCAGTGATTTCTTTTAAACTAATATGCTTTGTCCTGGTGAAGACAAAGGGTTAAAGAAACAGCTGGCTGCCTGCCACTAGCTGGGAGAGGGGGGCATGGTTGGGTAGGGATGGAGGATAGGGAAGGAGGAAAAACCAGTTAGAGAAATGAGTGTTAATTTCTTACCCTGCCATGTGGCCATGTTTTTCCTATCCTCTCCCACGTTAGGGTCACAGGCTCAGAGTTTCCCAGAGCCCCCCAGTTTTGTAGGGAGGCTTGAATGGGATGTAGATATAACAGCAGCTGTGTGGTCTTACTTTCTTGCCAGATGCTCAAGTCCTAAACCTGAAGATGTAAACAGAAAAATGAATACCTAAATGAAAAAAATTCAAATCCTTGAAAATTATCTCCTGTCCCTCCCTGAACCTCTCTTTCAAAGATATACAGACACAGGCAGTGTCAAGTTCCCCCTAAGCAGCAAGGGATGGCTGAAGAAATATAGAATGCTTGGATGAGATAACTATTTAGCATCTTTCCTATCTTGACATTCTATGCTTTGGGGAATGAAGAGCAGCATAATATCCAATGACCTCCCCAAACTCCAACTTTACAATAAAAAATATTAGTAAGGACAGCAAATTTTATGACTATTTAAAGTTTAAAATAGATCTTGTATAGGAAAAATAAAGAAAGGAAGCATAATAAAAAGAGTGATGCCCCCCGGGTAGTGATTCTTCCTCTCTGCTTCATTATACTTTCCACAGTTCACCAATGTCCTATAAGGAGCATATACTGCTTTTATAATGAAGGAGAGGGAGGGAAGCAAAGAAAATATTTAAAAATAAAATACTAATTTAAGTAATGCCAAATTAATTCAGCTCATTCCTACTTTGAAACATAAAATTTAGTCTTAGGACAATACTATTTGCAAGAATATAAAAGGCAGGCGCTAAGAATGGGAGAAAAAAAATGAAAGGTCTGACTACTTTGTTTGATTCAGAGGTTTAATATATTAAACACTTTGTCCATTTAAACAAGTTCTTAATTAATAAATTGGTCTTCCTTATTTAGCATAAGAGCTAACCTGATTTTTCTAAGAAAAAGTCCTCACCTTTTTGACCTGGTGAACAGCAAAGTAGATTGCTATTTACATAGCTTTTGTACAAGCGATACCTCCACCCTGAATTGAAAGCGCTAGCGCACACTTACCGTAGATAATATTAAGGCTAAATTAAGAGTCATAATTTCGGTCTTCCTGATTTCTTTCAAGGACAACAGTGTGAACGTGTACACGAGTTCGAAAATCAGCGATTGAGAAAAGACAATGCTTTGGATAAGAAAAGGTTCTCGAAGTCCAAGAAAACTGGGAACTCACAAAGTCCCAGAATGGATTCACCAGGAAAAAGCGCTCGGATGACTTATCTGAAACATGGGACACTGTTTGAGTTTGCGTCCACCACCACTTCACCCCTCCCTGTACCCCCCCCCCCATTTCACGTGCAGTTAAATAGCACTGATCCGCACCTGGCAGAACCAGGGGAAATTTAACATCTCTGAAATCCAACTGGGTAACTGCTAAAAATGTATGAAGTTTATATAAAGCAAATTCTTACTGTCTTTTTATGCTCCACACTTCTAGATTTCCCTCTTATTCGAGGTAAGCTTACACTGACGTTATCACACGGGCACGCGCACAATTTCACTTGGCAGTCCAGGAAACTGATTTGGTCTGAAATGTATAAAGGTAAACGCGCATCAGTGTGAAAGCAAAGCTATGCGGAGTGCAAGCCTGTAAAGTCTGGAGAGGACCAGCTACTCGCGTTAAGTGGGAAAAGGAAAACTCGCAGCAACTATTCCGAGAGTATGGACTCCACTTTGCTAAGAGCCACACCAACCTGTGAGTCCAGAGTAGGAGGGAGAAGAACAGGGCCTTGACTGAGCTTTACCAGTCAAAGCCACCCTACCCCAGTCCTAGAAAGGGGACGCCTGCAGCTAACCTCCCCCATTCAAAAGCGGGGAGGGCTTGGCGCTGCTCGAGAAAACTTTGCTGGGACAGAGCAACGACCCTTGCTCGGAGACGAAGTCTGGGCTACGGGGAAGATGCCACCCTGCACTGGCTAGAACTAGCCGATCTAACTCCTTCGACTGCCAGGCGGAGGCAGCCAGGCACCAGGAACCCCCACCTCCGGGGGGCCAAGCCAGCAGGGGAGCGCTTCCCCGTGTCGCTGCGCCCAGGGGGTGCTCCAGGGGCCAACCGTCTGCGAAGGACCTGTTAGGGAAGGGAGAACCCATCTGTCTTTACCTGTCGCCGAGGTCAGGAGCGGCGGAGCCCGTGTCTGCCGGGGGCAGGCCGAAAGCTCAAGTCGGTTCTGGCGTCCAAGTTGAGCTAGCGCCCCACGTAGCCGGCAGAGCTTCATTCACAGCCCTGACGGGAGGAGGGGGAGCTGAGCGGGCGCACGGCTCATGTGACAGGCGCCTCGCCAAGTATCGCAGAGCACAGCTGACGTCTGCGCGTGCGCGCCCTTCCCGGCCCTCTCCCTGCTCCTCGGCAGAGCGGGGAGGGGGTGACGCCAGCGCGGTAGGCGGCGGGGCCGAGATGGCGCTGTGAAAGAGGCGCTGGGAGGGGTTTCCGCGTGCGCAGCCGCAGTAGGCCGGCCCTGCTTGCTGCCATATTTAATGAACACTGGGCAGGTCCTAACCCAGAACTAGGCGTGTCAATTGCTTTTGAAGGAGAAATATTGCATTGTTTCACTGGTTAGAGCCTGCAGAACGTTTTGTTGGCCTTGTCCTTAGGATAAAACTGTTTATTCTGCGCTCTTGGCCCACAGTGGTTTGTAGTAGAAAGTGAATACTAATTATATTAGCTCATGTATTTTGAACCTCTAATTATATGTGAAACACTGTTCCAAGCCCTTTACTTTTTTCATCTCATTTAATGCCCACAATAACCCCATTGGGATGCCTACTATTATTTCTCCACTTTTATTCATAAGAAAACTGAAGCACAGAAACGTTAACTTCTCCTAGCTCACACAATAGGAATAGGAATAGTTACCAAATATAGTGATACTTTAACAGCCAACTTGATTCTTATTGTAACACTGGAAAATCTACACAGCAATTTTCATTATTATACCCATTTCAATAATTAAAATTAAAACGAAGGCTCAGAAAAGCAAAATTCACAGGTCTTAGTAAGTAGTAGAACTGAGATTCCAACCTGGATTTACCTGACGCCAAAGCCCTTGCCTTAGTATTGGAAGAAACAGCCCCTCATTTTACAGAAGAGAAAACAGGCCACAGGGATATGTTAACTTACTTAAAATGATCCTGTTAATAATTAGCTATTGGTAGAACTGAGACAGGAATTTATATAATCAATCCACGTAATCTAACTAGAATCCCAGTACTCTAATCCAGAATCTACTCCGGGCAATTTTGAATGCCTACTTTGGACAACCTAAGTGATCAGGAATACAAGAAGGCCAGTCAGCGGAAGGCCACCAAGGACAAATCTGTAATACGAAAAGTCAGGCTTTTTGGCCCGTTGCAATGAGGGAGAGCCCACACCAGAGAAACCGTGGGACATCTCACCAAACAGGGTGGAGTTTAGGTGAAATGAAGCATTATTTTAGTAACTGCAGGGGAGTTGTGCAAGATATAACCAGAAGATAAATTGAGGCCAATTTTGAGGATTCTGAATGTTGAACAGATATTTACTTAATTCAGAAAGTAAAAGAAATTAGGCTTTTGAGCAAGGGAATCCCTTCACTGGAACTGGCTTTTAAGAAGGTGAATCTGGGGCGATTGTTCAAGGAGAGGTTTGTTTGTTTTTGTCATTGCAGGCAACTGGAGCTTACCTGTAGATTTAACAGGAAGAGGCACTAGTGAAACAGAAATTGAAGAGGCAAGAAAAAAAAATAATGGAGTAAAATATGTGGAGAAATAGATATGAAATGCAAAATACAAGCTAACCTCGGGAAAGACGCCTCTTTCTCTGAGACAAGAAAAAGATGGGTTGAAGGGTGGCAATCTTAGAAGCAGATTTGTCATGAAGCTACCTCTATAAGGCAAGCTCCACTTGGAATTAGTAGTTATTTGCGAGAGCTTGGGCAGGAGCGGTTTATCACAAATAAAAGAGGGATGCACTACACCCAGATTACCACGTGGTGCCGCCACGGACCGCTGACAGGTTGGAGGGCTCCTGCTGGGATTTTAGGAGTACATTTCAAAAAAGAACCCTTTATCTTCTGCAAATTGCAAAACAAAACAGTTGTGAGAGTAGGCTCTGGAGCCAGACTGCCTGAGCTCAGAACCAACCAGACTCAGACGTTTAATAGCTGTGTCACCTCATTCAAGTTACCTAATTTTACTCTCCTTCAGGTTTCTTGTTTATAAAATGGAATAATAGAATAAAATGTATTAATAGAAGTAAAACAGAAAAGATTAAACCCTCAATAAATGTTAGCTAGTGTTACTATTAATGAAGATGATGATGATGAAGTCTCCTACAGTCTTTGGATCCCCAAGTTTTGCAGGAGCTATTTATATGTTGAGTAACAAATGCCTATACTATATACCTTTCCAGGTGAAGTGGTTAGAATGTGGTGCTAATGAGGCAAAGTTAATAATTTAATGAAAAGTTATAGATTCTGTTAACTCTGTCCTCTTTTCCATAAGAACCGTAGCCAGGTGTCCCACAAGTGTGTGCACATGGTTACAAGTGGATCTGGCCAAAAGAGTATAGATAAATCAACTTAAATGAGTCCTATGCTCTCTTCCCTCTTCCTTGGAAAAGTTGAAAAAATGTTCCCACCCCACCCCCTGCAGTGGTCAACAGACTTAGTCAAAAGGCCATTTCGGGTTTTATAAAGCAAAGAGTAAACACAATGTGATCTTAAAAGTTAATTATAAAGAAAGAATAAAACAGTAAATTTCTCTGTATAGTGAAAGGTAGCACTTTAGGTTAATTTTGCAAAAGAAAAACCTTCAGAGCAATAGATCACAGTGACACCTAAACTCTCATGTTCAAAGCATCTTTATCTTTAATTTTGAAATTGTCATTGCAAATACGGACTGAAATCGTTACATAAGTACATAGTCATGTATAATAGTAAGCAAATGTTTCTAGTATTGTTCTTATATTTGCCCCACATTTTGTTTAAGCCCTTACTATTGTGCCAGGTACTGTATTAGCCCTTAGGGATATTAGCTTTAAAATAATATGTCTAGGGTGCCCAATAAATGCCTAGGATAGTTCCAGAAAAAAAAATGGTCAGAACAAAAGGAAATGAACAAAGTTCTTTAACTCAAGAGATCTATAAAGACAGCAGGTCAGGAAATTCTGAAAATAGAGTGACCTAGAATCATTTGTAATTGTCCTGTACCTGTACACTGAGTATCAAAATGAGCAAATGGCTTCTATGCCAATATCTTCTAGGCTAACCTCATGATTGGAGAAATAGTAACAAAAATTATAGTGAGATACCATTGGTAAAGTATAAAAATATTGATAATGCACTATGTTGTCAAAGGTGGGGGGTCCTTTCATAAATTTATGGTGGGAGTGCAATTAGTCAATTAAGGCAATTTTGCAATAACTATAAAAATTACAAATATATGAGACTTTGATTCCAAAATTTTATTTCTAGGAATTTCTCCTTCAGTTATGCGTACATTGGTGTAAACTGTTGTGTATACAAGGTTATTCACTGTACCATTGTTTGTAATAACAAAAAATGAGAAGCAACCAGATGTCCATCAATAGAGAACTGATCAAATCAATAATGGTACATCTATCCAATGAAAAAGCTCTTTATGTGCTTATATGTAAAATTCTCTACGATACAATATTTGAAGAAAGTAAGATGTGGAGCTGTGCGGTTTCCCAATTTTGTGCCATAAACGTGTATTACTTATTCAATTCTATATCTTAAAAAGTAATATAGAAAAAACTTTGAATAGCCTGTCAAGGATAGTGTTTAGATCGAAGAGCCAGTTCACTAGCTTACTGCCTTAGTGCCACCTAAAGACCCTCTTAGCTTGCAGTGAGCATATACTAGAAAGTCTATGATATGCAAAATCCCAGTCTTTATAGTCTTCTAACGGGCCAGTATAATTTTTGACAGATGGTTTTCAAGAGAAATTTTACTTTTATAAAAATGCTGTATCAGATTGTCCTCTATTTGAGAGAAATCTAATCCTGTCTAGATTAGTGCTGCTGGTGGTCTATGGAGACAAATATGAAAGTTTAGGGAGTGGTTTAGAGGATTTGCAGGTCTCTAATCTGTAAGTCCATCCAAGTCTATATAGCCTTCTGTTCCATCAAGGGGTACTACTACATGGTACAGTAGTAGTGGTTTCTCAGAATTACTGTGATACCTATTCACTCCCTAGCATGAGAGCTCCTTGAGAGCATGGTCCATGGCCTATACTTCCTTTGTATTCATCACAGCAGTGCTTTTCAAACCACTTGTGGAGAAAGACCATTTCCCCCAAAATCCATCATGTACAATAAAAATGAATTATTAGAAAAATGAAATCAAAACAAAGACATATAAAATACAAGCCCAATTCTTTTATGATTATATCCAACAGCCATAAAATTACTGTCAAATTGTTGTTAATATTTCAAAATGTTTACTCTTAATTTCTTGTCACAGACTAGTAATGAACAGTTTGTGGACTGGCACTGGACCATGGACCACACTTTGAGTAGCCTTTATTGCCTTACAGCACTACTATAGAGCCCAGCTTATGGTAAGCATTCAATAAATGCTGAGTTTAATTCATCATTCTTATAGTGTTTTCTACTTTGCAGGGTGTCTTCACAGCTCTTTCCTTCTATCCTCATACCACCTTCAGAATTAAGCAAAGCAGATTTTATCATTCCCATTTGACAGAAGAAGTTGAGGCATGCAGAATACGTGATTTACCTGGTCTAAAACAGCTCCTTAGTCAACATCGCTAGCTATTAGGGAAATGCAAATTAAAACCACAATGAGATACCATCTCACATCTGTTAGAATAGCTGTACTCAATAGAACAAGCAATAACAAATGTTGGAGAGGATGTGGAAAAATAAGAACCCTCATACACTCCTGGTGGGACTGCAAATTGGTACAGCCACTATGGAAGACAGTATGGAGGTTCCTTAAAAAATTAAGAATTGATTTACCATATGATCCAGCAATCCCTCTACTAGGTATTTACCCCAAAGACTTAAAAACTCATATCTGAAAAAATATCTGCACACCAATGTTCAAAGCAGAATTATTCACAGTGGCCAGGACATGGAAGCAACCAAAGTGTCCTACAATAGATGATTGGCTAAAGAAGCTGTGGTACATATATACAACAGAATATTGCTAAGCCATAAGAAAAGATGAAATACTGCCATTTGCAACCACATGGATGGACCTCAAGATAATCATGCTAAGCGAAATAAGCTAGACAGAAAAAGTTGAAAATCAAATGATATCACTTATATGTGGGATATAAACCTAAAAGCAACAAGGGAACAGAAGAAACAAACAGAGACTCATGGACATGGACTATAGATTAGTCATTACCAGAGGGTAGGTAGTGGAGGGCAAGGGGAGATAAATGGGGTAAATGGGGTCAAATATATGGTGACAGAAAGAAATCTAACTATGGGAGGTGAACACAAAGTGTAAATATATATATGCCTTACTGTTAAAGTGTACAGCTGAAACATTGAATTTAGTTAACCAATGTCACCATAAAAATTAATTAATTAATTAAAATAAAAATAAAACAGCTCCTTAGTGTCAGAGCCCAAATTAGTCTGACTCATTGTATTATGTGGCAGAGGCACTAAGAAAGCCCTCCAGTCAGAGACCTTCCCAAGAGTTTTGCCAATTAGAAATAAGACCTGTCTGTCTTAGGCTTTCCAAATGACAGCAGGTTGACCACGTGGTGTGATAGAGACTCAGAGAGCTAGTCTGGAATCCAGGTTTAAGCAAGAGATTTTACTACTGAGCCTGTCTCCTTATCTCTAAAGTGTGTATAATAACAGCTTCTCCACAAAGATGCACTAAGAACTAAATGGTAAATGTAAATAGTTGGGCACATAATTCAAAAATAATGGTTATTATTTTTAGGCTCAGTTTAGGACTGCATTAGAGTTGCTCTACAATCCTGTCATGTGGGAGGAGCGCCATCTACTGGTCGAGTGAAAAACATCTCTGGGAATAGAATGTTGCACTCGAAAGATGCGATCAGTGAATTATGCCAGTCTTGTCTTTCTCTTGGCTACTTGAAAGCTCCGAGCCAAATGTTCTGTCCACTCCTAGCAAGTGAACTGGAATTTACAGATTGTATTTTGTGTTAACCTCACCTCTTGCTACATTTTATTTTTCTTATCTGTATTTTCCCTCAGGTTATTATTTAATATTAAGTCATATTAAATACCCTTTGGAATATGCTAACTGGTGATTTATTAAACTAGATAAGAATGTGACAAGAATACATTAATTCTTGGTTACATTCATGTTGGTCTATTAATCTGGCAACCTCCAGAATCTAACAACAGATACAGGAACAGATAAGTTGACTCTAAGATGTGACTGAGGTTTTTTTAAAAAAATTCAAATTAAAAAATAAAACTTTAATAAAACTCCAAGCCTATGAAAATTTAAATGGCTACTACCATTAGTGCTGGGACACTACACATGTGTTAGGTGATTTATTCACTTATTTATACACTGCGTACTTAAAAATGTGTCATATACTGTCTCAGGTACAGAAAATATAGCATTAAACAAAAAGGCAAAAGTCCATACCCTCATTGAGCTTACACTCTTTTGGGGGAGGGGGGATGGTAAAAACAGATAATTAACAAGATAAATAAAAATATTAAATGGTATGTGTTGGAGGTAAGTGCTATGAAAACAATTAAGCTATGAAGGGGGTATAGCAAAATCTGGAGGGTTACAATTTAAAATCGAGTAATCAGAGAAGGCTATGAGAGGTGACATTTAAGGTGATACAAGAAAGAACTTGAAGGAAGTGAGAGAGTAGGCTATGTTGATACCTAGAAGGAAAGTATTTCACATAGAAGGAAAGCAAGTGTGAAGGCTCTTAAATGGGGGCATGCCTGGTGTGAAGGCTCTTAGATGGGGGGCATGCCTGGTGTGACTGGGAGCAGTGAAAAGGCTAGTGTGGTGGAAACACTGTGAGCAAGGAAGAGGGTAGTTTGTGATGAGGTCACAGTACTCACAGTGGGCCAGATCATGTGTTGACTAGAGTAAGGACCTTGACTTTTGCTCTTGTTTGAGCCTAGGCTTAGGAGCTATGGGAGTTTTTTTAAAAAGGGGGTGGTATGATTGACTTATCTCTTAAAAGGATTTAACTGGTTACTGTGTTAAGTAGGAGGATGAAGCACAAGTTAGGAGGCTATTTCAGCAATCCAAACAAGAGATAATGGTAGCTTGGACCAAGGTGATAGCAGTGGGAGTGATCAGAAGTGGTCAGATTGTGAATTTATTTTCAAGGTGGCACCATCGGGATTTGCTGATGGATTGGGGGTGAGGTGTTGGAGAAAGAAGAAAGTAAAGAATGATTCTAAGATTTGTGGCCTGAGCAATTGGAATTAATGAGGGATAAGTGTGTTTGAAAGGATAGAGATCAGAATTCAGTTTTTTACACTTTAAAATTTGAAATACGTATTAGATATCCATGTGGAGATATTAAATAGGCAGCTGGTTGTACAAGTTGTAGCTTAGGAGAGAGTTTTGGATTTAAGATACAAATTTGAGGGTTGACAGTAGATGGCGCTTAAAGCCATGAGATCAGAGGAGATGACCAAGGGAGAAAGCAAAGAGGGAAAAAGACAAGACTGAGCCCTGGAGCACTCCTGTAAGAAATCAGGAAGCCAAGAAGGAACTAAAAAGAAAACTAAGAAAAAGCAGCTATGCGATAGGAGAAAATCCAGAGCACTGTGGTGTCCTGGAAACAAGTGAAGAAAGTGTTTTAAGAAGGAGGGAGCAATCAACTGAGTTTAATGTTACTGGTGGGTCAAGTCAAACAAGGACAAAGTTGGATTTTGCAATGTGGAATCACTTGTGACTTTGACAAGTTTTGTTTTGGTAGAGCCATGGAAGATGGAAGCTTGATAAGAATGGATTTAGGAGAAAATGGAAGAGGAGGAACTTCCAGTTTACCAGATGGAGTGAATGAACTTATCCTTATTCCTCTCGTTAAGTAAAGACACTGGACATTATACGGGAAACAAATGTAAGAAGATTTTGAAAGATGAAGAGAAGAAAGAAAACCAACTATGGACCTTAGAACCTGAGAAATAATATTGTAGTTGAGTGGTGTCAGTAGAGGCCTAATGGGAAGCCTAAATTTTCACCCCCTCCCAAAATAATGAGGTGCCTCTCCTGCCCCATGGTGAAAACAAGGCAGGAAACATGGTCTTCTACCTTCAACTGACAGTAGCAAGGTGGCATCCCCTTCCTGACATGGTATCAGAGGAGGCCAGCTAAACAGAAGGTTTAAATAAGTCCCAGAGTCTCATCAAGTAACATTCAAAATGTCCATGATACAAATGAAAATCTCTTGTCATAAAAATTAATTAATTAATTAATTAAATAGAAAAATCTCAACATAAGGAAGGAAAATAAATCAACAGACACCAAGACTTATGTGACACAGATATTAGAATTCTATTACAAGGATTTCAAAGCATTCACCATAAAAAATGCTTCAAAGAACAGTTTTGAACAGGTTTGAAATGAATTAAAAAAAATAGGAAGTCTCAGCAAAGAAATAGATTATATAAAGGAGAACCAAATGGAAATTTGAGAACTGAAAAATATAATGACTAAAAATTTCCAAAATTTGGGGAGATATAAACCTACAGATTCAATACCTGAGCAAACCACAAACAGAATAAACCCAAAGAAATCCATGCCAAGATATATCATAATCAAACTTTTGAAAATTAAAAACAAAGAAAAAAAATCTTGAAAGCACAAAGTGAGAAGAGGGGGAAAAACTATTTGAATGAAAGCATATTTCTCATCAGAAACTATGGAGGCCAGAAGAAAGTGGCACATTTTTCAACTGCTAAAAGACTAGAATATATAAAAAACACTTGAAATTGAACAGTAGAAGAAAACAA
Organism: Eidolon dupreanum; assembly: GCA_028627145.1. Lineage (NCBI taxonomy): Eukaryota > Metazoa > Chordata > Mammalia > Chiroptera > Pteropodidae > Eidolon > Eidolon dupreanum. Next base: position 31,784,968 of record CM053505.1, on the reverse strand, counting down.
ATAATCCAATTAGAAAATAGTAAAAGACAAGAAGAAACATTTCACTGAAGAGGATATATAGAAGGTAAATAAACATGTAAAAAGATGGTCAACATCACTCACCTTCAGGAAAATGCAAATTAAGACTATGATGAGATATCACTACACACCTACGAGAACTGCTAAACTAAGAAAACATAATAATACAAAATGCTGACAAGGATGTGGGAAAACTGGATGTTTCATAAATGTCTGGTGGGAATGTAAAATGGTATAACCATTCTGGAAAATAGTTTAGCAGTTTCTTAATAAACTACAGGTACACTTACCATATGACTAAGAACAAGTTCAAGGTCCTGTATGAGAAGTAGAAGGGCCCCAGTGACTGCCCTGTTTTCCTGTAACTGCCGCCTGGTGTCTGTCATCAGCTAGAAGGGCTTCCTGTGGAGCCCGTTGGCCAGCCAGCTGAGAGGTATGGCCTTCATTGACACCCAGCTGTACTTTCACCAGATGATTGGCCTGAAACACTTCATTCTGGCTGCTTGTCATGAAGAGTATGTCCCTGCTAGCTACCAGTCGGACAGCAAGAGGCTAAGCCTCAGATCATGGGACACCAAGCCCCTCAAGTTGTACAGCATGGACTTCATGGTGGACAATATCTAGTTGGGCTTCAGGGTGTCTGTCCAAGACTTGCAACCTCGTGGTATATATGTACCTGCTGGAAACTAAGGACAGTTTCCGGGGCATAGGCCTGCAGCACTGGGCAGACTTCCATGTGGGCATCCATGTGAACACGTTCTGGAGGATGCTGTGGGGTGGGGGGCTACCTAAGAGCCCAGCAAAAAGTCAGTGGGGTGGAAGAACAAGCACATCACATGGTTCATCACTACTGGACGGCGGCATCGGGCTCCTGCTACCCAGGTGGGAGAAGACCTACCGATCAGTAGCTGCTGATACTACAGAACGTGCCAACCACCGTGCTGCCAGCTTCCATCCTTGCCTCTGCTGATATGTCGTGTGGACCTTCGCATCCTACACAAGGCAGGGAGGACCATCAATGCCCCAGCTGCCTTCACCTCAGCACTGTGGAGCACTGCAAGCTGGACAAGAAGATCAGCTCCTAGCCCAACATTGTCCTGGATGTCATGATGAAGACCAGTGGCATCACCACCCACTTGTAGCTCCATGGATGCTGCCGCCACCCCTGTGCACTGCCTCTCACCCCTTTTTATATAAAATACAGGGAGAGATGGGAAGAGGGGAATGATTGATACATGCAATAACTTAAATGGATCTCCAGGAAATAATGGTAAGTATAAAAAGACAACCTACAAAGGTCACATATTACAGGATTCCATTTACTTAACATTTTTCAAAATGAGAAAATTACAGAGATGGCAAGCAGATTAGTGGTTGCCAGGGGTTAGAAATGGTGGAGGGAGGCAGGTAGGTTTGACTATAAAGGGGTAGCAGGAGGGAGATCTTCCCAATAATGGAACAGTTCTGTGTCTTGATTGGAGTGGTGGTTACATGAATCTACACATGTGATTAAATGGCATTGAACTATTCACACACTTTGTATCTACGTCAATATCCTGGATCAGATATTATGCTATAGTTTGTAAGATGTAGCTAATGGGGTGGAGCAGATCTGGGTGAAGTTTACAAAAGGCCTCTCTGTAGTATTTTTACAACTTCCTGTGAACTACAATTATTTCAAAATACTTTTTTTAAAGAATAGAAAAAAAGAGATTATAGATAGATATCAAGTATAAACAATTCTAGTGAGGAATTTCACTGTAAAGGGGACCAAAGAAATGGGGTGGGTAGTGAGCAAGGGAAGGTGGCTCAAAAGACTTTTTAAATTTTTTAGTGAGAGCAAAAATAGCATGGTTGAAACTGATGGGAAAGAACTTGTAGAAGGAAAAATAATTATAGTCAAGGGACAAGAGAGGAGAGAGTTGTTATAGAGTATGAGATCTAGTAAACCAGTGGGGGATGGGGGACTTGGCCTTAGCTGGGAGCAGGCACAGTTTGTCCATAGTCATAGGAGAAAAGGTAGAACATATACACAGATTTAGGTAGGTGAGTACATGCAGTGGTAGAAATTTGTAGGCTTTGTTGTCTGATTGCCTATTTTCTCAGTAAAATCAGAAGCAAGGTCATGAGCTGAGAGTAAGGATGGGTGCGGAGGTATTAGAGCCTAAATGGGAAAGGAGAAGGTATGAAATAGTTGTCTAGGAAACCAGGAGAGTAAATGGACTAGGATAATGTGTTATTTCCTGGCAACATTAAGTGCCCACTTCAGGTTCGTGGTCTTGAATTTAAAGCGAGAGTGTCATTTTGTGTTTTTCTCCAGCCACTTTCAGCTCTGGGGATATAGGAGGGGGCAGGAGATATTGGTAATGACAAGATGGAGGCAAGTGACTGCAATTAAATGGAGGGAAAAATTGGAAGAGAAGTTTTCAAGAAATTGAGAGGCTAGACCATTAGAAGGATCAGATATTTAGATATTGAAGTCATAAAGAATTAAGACAGGAATAATTGGAGACAGTGACAGTGAAACAAGCAAAAACTTTTGAGAAGCTGGAGGGGCATCTGAGGGTCTATAGACAACTACCACGAGGGAGGATACAAATATATATACATATATTAATTAATTAATTAATTATAATATGTAATTAATTATATATAATACATTCTGTGACAAGGAATTCAAAGATGGGAATTTTTAGGGAGGAGAAGAGAGAATTTTTTGGTAGTGACAGTGAGGACCTCGAGCTGTGGGAGAAAAAATAACCACCACTTCAGAGGGCTGTAAGGACCTTGGGTAGATGCAAATTTTAATCAGATCAAGATTAGGGAAGCATTCAGAAAACAAGGAAAAGATATAGGTGTTTTCTGGAGACTTCAAGTTCTAGATAGATTGAGTTCAATCTGGGACACTTTTGAGAATGGCAAATGTTAAACTGGGCAGGAAAGTGGCACACTATACATAAACTGGAATTGTCCTGGGTAAACCAACACTATGGTTCTAGAGGACACAATAGAATGATTTCAGGATCTGGAGAGGGCTAAAAGGTGGGGACTGGGAAGGTAAATACACAAAATTATATGGGATTAGAACATGAAATGTGTGGGCCATGACCAAGGGATCCCAGAGTTCTTGTGATGACTGACATAAACGAAGTTGAAGAGCATAACAAGATTAGTTCTGGTTAATTGAAGGCAGATAGTGGTGGCAAGTCTTTAAGTGTTGAGAGGGAGAAAGGGGTGGATGTCCAGGGCTTACCCTTCACTGCTGTTAATGGAGATGCAAAGTCTTGGGGAAGGGAATTCTATTCCTAGCCAACAAGGACAGCAACTCAATCCTAAGCCCCACTGAGGAAGATCTGGATATTTCTGAAACTCTTCATATTTCCAGTATGAATTGTTTGGAAACCGGGATTGGATTGACTGCAGGTGAGGAAATTAATTGACCTAGCTATGAGAAGCTGAGAATGGCAGGGACAAGGGACACAGTGGTGTTTCCAACAGAAACTATAGGGAAACATACCAACATCGACAAAGTAAAAAATACCAAGCTGAATAGAAAAAAATACAGTGTTTACCAGATAGATCCAAAATCCTAACTGCACAAGAACAAAATGGATAAGATGGTGCTTAACTATTCAAGGGCTCTTATTCCTCTTTTCTTTTCTGTCTATGCTCATTCCCCAGGTGAGTTCATCTAGTCACGTGGTTTTAATTACCATTAATATGCTGATGACTTCTAAACTCATCACTCCAGATCTAGTATCTCCCCTAAATCCCAGATCTTATATCTAACTGCCTTCTTGACATCTCAACTTGGATGTCTAATAGATGTCTCAGAATTAATATGTTCAACGCTAAACCCCTGATTTTTCCGTAAAACTTTATTCCACCCCCAGCATGCCCCATTTCAGCTGATGGAAAACTATCCTTCCAGTTACTCAAGCCAAAATACCTTAGTCATAACTTTAACCCTAATTTTGCCCCCAATTCTCTTTGATTTCTTTCTTTTTGTCACACTCTACCTCAAGTCTATTAGCAAATCCTTTTGGCTTTCTCTTCAATATTGTACCCCTCTGTTCCTAAACAACATGCTCTTTCACCTAGATTATTATAATATTCTCCTAACAAGTCTCCCTGATTCTCCCCTTGCCATCCTATTCTATTCATAACACAGAAGTCAAAGTGACCCTTTTATAACACAAATCAAATTATGCTACTGCTGTGTTCAAAACCATATGGCTTCCCCATCTTACTCAAAACATCTATACTCCTTATGATGGCTTACAAGAAAGGCCCTATGATATGTTCCCTGCAAAGCTCTCCTCTAGACACACTAACTTTGGTGTTTTAGACTTGCCATGTTCTTCCTAGTTTGTGGCCTTTGCACTTGCTGCCCTCTCTGCCTGGAAAGCTTTCCTTCCCCTACCCTACACCTCCATTCCCTGTCTAATATCCCCTTGCCAAACTCTCCACTTCAATTGAGCCTCTATTCAAATATCTTCTTCCCTTTCACCACTCCTAAAATACCACTTCCTTTGTCATCCATTCCCTTAACTTGATTTTTCTTCAGTCACTTTTTACAAAGCTATATATTTTACTCATTTTATTTATTATCACTTCCTCCCACTAGAATGTAAATTTCATGAAGGCTAGAACTTTGTCTCACTCATCACTACATCTCTGGCTCTAACAACAGTGTCTGGCATACAGTAATTACTAGAAATTTTTCTTGAATGGAGACAAAAGTATAAATAATTAAGTACATAGAAATAAATTTTAAATGAGATCATGTATCTTATTATTTTAAGTAAAATACTGGTGTTAGATTTAGTACTAGATACCTTACATATTTTTTCTATTGCAAATGAGATTCTTCATTCAAATTACATTTTAATTGCTAATTGCTGCCATATGGAAACTCTATTGACATTTATATGAAACTGTTGTATCTAGCTACTTTGTCGAATTCTCTTATTCTAATAGTTCCTTTATAGAGTCTCATAGATTTTTTACATAGACAGCCATATGTATTTATTTATCTTTTTTCTACTGTTATTCCTATTTTCTTTTTATTATCTCAGTGCACTGTTAGAACCTCCAATATAATGGTGGATAGTAATGGCACTAGGTTTGATGCAGGTTTGGGGTAGATACCTTTTTTCACCTCTGTATCTGCTGTGCTTTATTGTTTGTTGATTTTAAAATAATGGAGGGTATTTAGTTTTATCATTGCTTTTTCTACAGTTAAGATGATCATATGTATTTTTTTCCTTTTTATCTATTAATCTGGTGAATTACATTAACAAATTCTCTAATTGAACCATGCTTCAAATAATGGGATAAACCCTACTTGTTCTTATTTTTTTAATGTATATTAGAAAATAAATCTGCTTGTATATTAGCTAGGAGTTTTCTGTTTACAATCAAGACCAGCCTATAAAAAATTTTTATGCACTATCTTAGTCAAGTTTAGGCATTAAAATTATTCTATCATCAAAAAATGAATTAGATTTTCCTACTCACCAGTAAAGTTGAGGTTATATAATTTTTTAACAGACAATTAGTTGTTTGTATTTACATTGTACAATTCAATTAGTTTTTAAATTATAGCTGCCATACAATAATATGTTC